>JAYGXS010000007.1:25658689-25678043 GCA_036362985.1 Ligula intestinalis
GAATCCAGTCACATAATTTGTCCTTGAGGCTTTTGCCCTTGGGCGGCCCTACGATTTATACCGACCGGTCTTTCCTGTATTTTCACGAGAAGCATTTGGTCGTGTACTTGCGGCCTGTGTTAGAGCATTGCATTCAGGCGGATGCCCATGAATGAAACAAGATTGCGCTCTACTCGAGAAAGTTCAACGACGGGCAACCAAACTATTCAGCGGAGTAGAATGCCTAACATATGAGGGTCGCATAGAACGCCTCAAACCTTTTCATCTTTCGCGCATGCAACCGAGGTCACAAATACCAAATGAAGACAAAATACACCAAACTTGCAGTGCAAGCCAACTTATATACCCATGGAGTGATTGGAGAGTGGAAAATACCTTCTTCAGTTGTTTTTATTGAAAAGGTTGAGAAATATAAGAGAAGACTCGATGAAACTTTACTTGATGGCCATATAATCTGATATAATCTGCTGTATGTCTGGCCACTCACGCAGATCACCAATGTGCAAGTTTTTAATATATTACGCCAGCATCATCTTCGCTTTGATTGTTTACATCGGGCACTATAAATGTGAAAAAGAAGTTTATTTATTATTGGACCTGTAATTTGTCCCCAATGACCGGCCACCACTTTTGTGTGGCGACGTTGTGAGCCCCAGCTTCCAATCAACAAGGAGTGTTACGCACTTAAAAGAATTTTAAAGGAGCGTGGACAACAGGATCATAAATTTAACTGAAGAATTGTTCTCACAGTTCGGGTGGAAGCTGCTTCTGTTCGATATTTTTAGTTTCTCTTATTTCTTTAAAATGCGAAGTTTCGAAACCACCATATGGGTGCACATTGGAATCAGCAAACGACCTGTGGAGACAGAAGGGAATCTCGTGTCCCTTCTGTGACGTGCGTAAAATAGGAAAGGTACCTGGCTTTATCATCGATTTGAGCGATTTCAACGCCCGTGGTAGTTTTTACCATCGAGGTTGAGGTGTGTTTATTGTAGTCCTGTGGTGATAGCTATTGACTATTGTGGGTTTCAGTGTTGAATTTTGCTTTAATTATTCTCGCATTTCCGGAGTAATATCTGAAGTAGTTCGATTAGTTCTCAGATCACTATTGTTACTTCCAGCTCACAGTACAAAGAAGTTCGAATTATTTAATGTAACCGGCATGCAGACCCATTAATAAATGTGCATAGTCCCAATTTGGAAAAAGGGATTAATTAATATTTCCGCTTTTTGGCCTTCGTCTGTGTTTATGTTAACTCGTTATTCCACGTCTGTAACAGCGCTGCAGTCAAGATCAGCAGAATGAGGTGTCCAACAGTTTTTGCAGTCTTGTTCCTGTTTGCACTTAACAATGCAGAAAATACCGAAAAAAATGTTTTAGTGTTAATTGAAAATGTATCCGTCCGTGATTCGCACTCATTATTTTTTAACTTCCTGAAAGGTAAGCAATTATAAAACTAGCGACTCTCAGATCGTGGATACCACCTTGCGTATAAGTATGCTGACGATGCCTCCCTCGATCTAAAGTATCTGGGTGAATATATGTATCAGCATATCATTATCTTCGCCCCATCCGTTCGAGGTAGATTCTTTTGATTTATTTTATTTTTCAAGAATTCGGCGGTAACCTCGATGTGAAGAAACTCACCCGTTTTGTTGACGATGGCGGCAACATTCTGGTTGCGGGAAGCTCAGATATAGGCGAGGCTATTAAAGACTTTGGCAGTGATTGCGGCGTAGAGTTCGATGACGAGAAGACCACCGTTATTGATCATATGCATTACGACGTGATGGACGAGGGAAAGGTAACTGTTCTCTCTAGTTCCTCTTATATTTCTTCAGCATAACCTTATTATTGTCGACCCTGAAAATATCGCCAACGTTCCAGTTATTACAGGCAAGGTTACTAAACCGCTGCTATATCGTGGCATCGGGTGAGTTAGAAATACAGTAAATGATCTTCTAGAATCGCTGCCAACCCCGCAAATCCCCTTTTGATAAACATTCTTCATGCATCCGATACCGCGTACTCCCACTCCCCAGATTCACCGATTACCAATTACCCGAATACTGTCGGCAGAAATACGCAATTGATAACAGGTCTACAGGCCAGAAACGATGCTCGAGTCCTTTTTGTTGGTTCTCTAGACTTCTTCTCCAATGACTTCTTCTTGTCGGGTGCAGTAAACAGCCAAACGGGCAAAAGGTAATTTACTTGCCTTCCATGAAAACTTTCAAGAAGCCGCAATTTTTTTCACATTGCCGGAGTATTCTCTATCATGACAGACAAACTTAGGCTTTGTCACAAAACTGAGCTCTGATTATTTATGCTCTTTAAGGCGTGCATAATGTGCAATATGTAATGAACTTATGTAAATATCGAATTGGATTCTCAAAAATCCAAAAGAATTAATATTTGATATAGGGCGAAACATTTTCACCGAAGCAGACAAAATGCAGTTTCAAAAAGTAGGACTTGTAGGCTACATTTCTGGACGTAGTTTTCCTTCGGTCTCTGCGCAAACACGTACGCTAGTCCGGAAAATAGTGGCTGGAGAACTTTCTGATCTTTCGACGTCCTAATTTTGTTGCCACACAATTATTCAGTTTCACAGCTTTTCCAATTCTTATAGGTACTAGTATCAAGTTACACCCTAGCCTACATTTTTAATATATTTTTTTCGACCTTATGCTCAGTCGTAGTACTAAAGTTCATTTTTTTCGACAAAAATCTTTCCAATATTCCATTTATACTGTCGCTTCTTCAGCTATGCCGCATCAGGAAACAAAGAACTTTCAGAAAGCCTTGCCATTTGGACTTTTAAAGAAACTGGCGTCCTTCGAGTGTCGTCTGTACATCACAATAAAGTTGGTGAAAAGGATTCAAGACGGGAGTACACCATCAAAGACGACATTATGTTTTCTGTTGACATCGAAATTAAGGGCCTGGATGGGTCCTGGAAGCCATTCGTAGCTGACGACGTTCAAGTAGAACTTATTCGCATTGATCCATTTATAAGGCGAACACTTGCGCACCAAGGTAATTTCAACGTTTTATTTCGTAGGAGTGCATCCATTATGGAGTTAATGGACACAACTATGCTCTTATTTACTTGGCACATCTTCCTTGACCTTAATGAGATTGCCAGTCCGATTATAGAAGCCGCCAGTGGAGGCCAATTGACGTTAAAATAATCGTATTTCATATCTGACTCCATATATTTTTGATTGCACTAGTGAGTAAGCAATATGGTAATATGTGCCCGTTTACGAATTATTTACCTGATCTGTATTCTTTCCCAAGGCAATAAATACGAGACCCAAATAAAACTTCCGGACGTCTACGGTGTTTTTAAACTGGTCGTCGATTACCATCGCACAGGATACACTCACCTCTTCACCTCTAACCAGGTAAATCCGTCTAATTTTATTAGCCAAATAATGACCTCACAACATCCGTTTTTGTTATTAGTTGTTGGTTTGCGCGTCCGCAACCAGAAAGTCGAGTAATTGTCTACATTTACCATCGCTGGTCCGATTTATTCTTATATGCACCATCACTTGCATACATTTATTGAACCTCAGAAGTAGTGTCTATCCTTCCAACCGCATACTTGCTGCAGTCTTGCCATGTACTTGTTTGTTATCGTTCTAACATATACTACAGGACTACTGCTGCTAAGGTCATTATACTAGCTACAGCCTAACCTCTGGTGATCCGTAAATACATAACACAAAGCCGCGCAATTTTTTTCTTGCAAGGAAAATTTAAGGTACTGCTAGTGGCGCACTTTATCCATTTGAAGTCTATTGGCGTATAGGAATAATAAATTACACAAGCCAGGAGAACTTAGTCTCTGTGACGTCAGTTAAACAATCACCCGATTGAGCAACCTCATCCGTAATATTTTTGGTCCTAGCAGCGCACGCTTTAACCCCTATCCTTTTGCCATAAAATGACCGTTGAGCAGCAAAGTCGATCCATTGCATGCTAAAGGCCAGATTTTTAGTGCTTTCAAAGCCAAACAGCACAACAGACAAAAGAGTTTTTTTGAAAGTCGGAAGTCGCATTTCACGAGGTTGCTGTCATATATATTGCAGCAATCTATGAACGCCCTGTAATTTACTTCTCAGGCGTCTCGAGCTAGATCACCCTGACGATACGCTTTGCTAGTGATCAACATCACTGCCAACTCTTACAGCAACTGTTGTACCTGCCAACCTTGCACTGCTGTCTGACTATCAAAAAATTGTAGGTGCACTCTTGAACCTGCGTTACAAGGCGTCCAAAAAGGGCAACATATGGGTTGAAAATAAAGTCCCGGTGCCTCGGTTACCTGAGGTGATTGGACAGGCTTGGAGACATGAGATTTTAATGGCAATCGGGGAGCTGCCATTTTCGTACCTATAGTCAAAAATAAGATGACGGAATGTGATTTCTATCGACATGTCTGCGAAAGCCATTCTTAGACGATTTCAAACCGTTCGTGATTCAAAGGACTGATTCGAGTTCAGCGTGTATGTACCAATAAGAATATGTTGCCGCGCACTCCGGAGTACCGTTCTGGCTATCATAAACAAGATGGTCCTCTTCAGGCGACCTACTGAATGGCGTATCCCTCTTCGAATTCCCTAGAAAAAGTCACCAACATGGGAGGTCGCTCGAAGACAGACCGTCTAGAGATTGTAGTGTTAACCAATCTTGCGTGAGCGCATTTCTTCCAGAACGTACTTGAGCAAGCATGACAAGACAAAATCATATTTTTTAATGTGGGGATTGGCCATACTTAAGCCCGTCACCGAAAAGGGGTAGATCTTCTGGCTAAACATTTGCGTCGCACTACAGCGTAAGGCTTTGTGACGGTGAGAAACAAACGAAGGCTGCTTCTTCTGATTTTATTGTGGCGTTTCATTTACGTCGTTATGAGCATGCCGCGTATACCATACATCCATACGGCCACTCCTCCATTATTGTGAATATGAGGCTGTGAGCGTATAACTTGAGCGAGGTATTTGATCACCGTTCCTTGAGGACCGTCCTTCGAGTGAAGTACACCGACTCCGTCCCACTTTGGACAGTACGCACTGGCTGCGGCAAAATGACAAGGGCATCCCAGGTTATCCAAGAAAGATGATTGAGGCAGTTCGGACACTCTATTTTTCGTCCAACTCACGAACTCAGTGTTGCTGCACTCGATCCGGCACTGTTAGCCACTTAGAGGCGTCAAAGTGGGTGTTAATTCAAAACCTGGCTCGACTCGTTGTACGAGTGATGCCACAGCGATAAAATCAGTAAGTCTGGCTGTGCCATGTATCTCACGCGCAGGCAAATCTTGAGCTGTTTCAGTGGTTTTTCGAATCAGATCGCCTTACACCAGGGTATGGAACAGCCCTTGCGGAGCTGTGATGCTCTCGGTTATTGTCAATTCATCCATATCTATCTATCTGTTTCATACTGGCCTGGAACATCGAAGGGATATTTCACCGTTCGCTAACCATTACTATACCAGACAATGCGCAACCAAACTATCAGCCAGAGTTCAGGTAGAGGAATCGGTCACTGAATGACTCGACTTAACAGACACTCCGGTCCCCACACTGCTACCGTTATTCCGTCTGCACTGCTGTTAGTCATAAGAGGAATTACATCGGTGCTTTTATCAACCAATATTGGTGTCGATTTAGCTGACCTCACTTTTCGTAGCGCTATTAGCTTGTGCCACCGCACTGTGATGCCGTAGCATAAAACGCACGCGAATAAAACTCACATAATGGCGTTTCCAGTTGCGCCTCTGCATTTGTCTCGAAGGAATTCCGATTGCAACATGTTTTTCCGGCCTCTAAGCCACTCGAAAAACGGCCACGCTACCCCAAGTCACACACATCCCCCAAAGCCATTTAACGACAGCAAATTCTTCTATTCTGTCTTTGAATTATCAAGTGATTTTTAGGAGTTAATGCCTTCCTTGCTCGTGGGACATAAACTAAATGCTCCAACAAAATCCGGAGCTTACTATTCTTGTGCACACCAGCCATGTACTTTTTTTTCTGAACTATTTGGGGAGAAGGGCAATGCCTGCTTACCAAACCTTCTTGTTTCTCTCTTCAGATCTCAGTCCGTCCGTTTACACACACCCAATACGAGCGCTTCATTGTCTCGGCGTACCCATATTATGCAAGCGCGATCTCCATGATGGCAGGAGTCTTAGTATTCTCTTTTGTGTACCTCTACCTACGGGACGACAAGGTCAAGGCGGAGTAAGTGAACTGGGAGGGATCAGGCAGAACGATTCTGACGGCGGAGGCACTATCTGGTCGTGTAGATAATGTTCAATTTTTTTGCCATGGGAATAGGGGTGAACGTCCGTCCGTCCGCGTGCGTATGTGTGCTTTCCATATGTTTTCTTCTTTCTATCCATCCAACGCCTCTCTTCCCATGCATCCCCTAGCCTGTTGCCAATCTTTTTTATGTGTTTTTAAAAATAAAGCCGGGTCGTTGTAGGCATGGCTTTTTGGCATTACAAAAAGGATATTAAAACAGGGTTGACTTAGAGAGGTGTCCTCCTCTTATTATTATCTGAGAGGTAGAGTTGCCTGTTGACCCAGTCCAGACTAACGTCCAGCGTGGGCGCCAGGACTACAGACTGCGGCGTGTACGCAAGAGTCCGTTGTCGCTCCTGAAATTCTGGGTCGTCGTAGTCGTGAGTGAAGACAAAGGGAAGCTCTGAGTTGGTGTCATCTAGAACAAGGTAAAGAAAGTAAAGCGTTCAAGACTCGCATACAGCGGGAACCCGTAGAAGAGTAGTTATGCATGGGACCGCGCGGGTTGACAACCACGAAGCGCGCTGGAGGTATTCGAGCATGCGTTAAAATAAGAGGTTGTTTAAGTGAGATTGCGGTACTGGGTCTAGCACGGGCCGTAACTCCAAATTATTTCATACGCGACAGTATGTTAGGTTTATTAGTAGGATGATGGTCGTATGTTTTAATCAAACAGAGAATAGGTACTATAGCATCTCCCAGCTGATCCCAGTAAAAAATAACGACTACGGCAATCTACGAATTATAGGAGCCTAGTATTTATTGGTCTTTCGACTCGGCTTACATGTTTTGCGTTTGTTTAAAGTTGTTCTCATGAGCGCCTGGATTTGGTTTCGGGCCCCAGAGATAAAGGCAAAAAACTAGGCATTGTCGAGGTATACCCTGTGAATTCTGCACCCCTAGTGGTACGTGCAGATCAAGTGGACAAAATCCGGCACATGTATCCGGATTTTTCCAGCAGGATTCCATGATGGAATCCGCTTGGATTTGCTACTAGGCCCCTCTAGCCGGAGGTCCATTTAAAGAATCAAATTTTAATCGTAATCCTTGCGCATCTTCGGCTGGTAAGTGGAATTAAATTGAGGCCCTCTTCATGGCCAACACAAAATCGGCGTAGGAACTTTTAGAGGTTTGGCACTCCGGTGTGAGCAGTATTAGCCGGCAGGTTAACCTAACAAAGATCGCGAGTGTACAATCACGGGCTTACTGCACTCTGCCCTTATCGATATATCGATGACTTCCACTCCAGCCGTTCTGAGTATACTTAATCCGCGTCTCCCCTAGTAGCAAATCCAGGATAGCAAAAATCCGGATACATATACCGAACTTATTCCACTTGATCTGCACGTGCTACTAGGGACGGTAGGGGCAAGTGATGGGAAGCTGAGTTAGCTGACCGGATGGATGGACGGTGTCTCCAATCGATCGAGTAATTACAGATCTAGACAAGAACACTGTAATGGTTGCTTCTGATGTATTTGCCATATTTAACCTGTGATGTCCCAACCACAGGTTGCCTGCCAAGGTTGGAGTTCAAAGTGATTGCAAATCAAGCGTTGCGAATTCGAGTGGCGTCAGCCGAAAAAGCGGTATCATGTTTTATGTGAGCGTGGCCTACGCTCATCGTGGGATGAAGATTGTCACTTCCGTCTCACGTGCTATGTGTTGGACGTGGTCATGTGAGAAGTAAATGCTGGCGAGGAGAGATGTGGTATAATCGGCGGTGTTACACCACAGGTTTTCATGGAGGCCTAATAGACTCATGCGGGGTGTGAATATGCGTGCCAGTGCGGACAGTTAAGACGGGTGCGGCGACTGTATGTCGGGGTTTCAGGCACAGGTGTCTGTGCGATGGATCCACAAATGACTGACCAGGCCGATGCACGAGTACGGAGGCAGTGAAGGCGCGAAAGACGCCGGGAGATGCTGAATCGACAGGGAGAGCTCTGCATTCCTCATCTTAGCCCTTGTTAGCTGTCCAACCCAACAGCGAAAATGCGTAAGGGATAATTGTTGTGATAGTTAGTTGCATATTCCAAATATCGCTCTAGAAAACACTGTCCGCCTTGGCCTAGCGAAGTCGCCACTTCTCACAGGAAAGAACGCGATTCTGCCCGATTTTTTCATACGGAAAAAAGTGTTTCCATAGCTCGGTGACGAGAAACTTAAGAGGCCTCAGCATTTTTCATGGGTCAATGCTATGAGACGGTACGCGACGTCTTCTGGTGGCTCAAAGAGCCTCTGTGATTTTAAAATCGATGTTTAAGGAAAAAAACAACAATTCAAGAGTGAGAGATGATAATCAAGGCTAGCCTGTTTTATAGCACGAAACTTAGCCTACACTGCCTGCTTAAGGAAGGTTGAGATGCTCAAAAAATGGTGCCTTAAAAGCGTACGACAGCCTTCGTTTACAGACCAAATTTCGAATGCGGGAGGTCGCTCTTGACGCCACCAGAACTGTCGTAATTCTGGAGTACAGAAAGTTGATGGGAACTATGCTGTCAAATATATAGGAACTGTCAAAAGTCTAAGCCCTTATTACAGTACAAGAACAGACAAACAATATGAATGTCAAACTGCACGCGGGGCAAGAATTTTGCGGGAGTACTCACCATAGAGTAAGTGGATGGAAGACTGTGGTAACACCAGGCGTCCGTTAAAGTACAGGTATATACCGACACCGCTGAATAGGAGGGCTATCAGACCCCATGGCACGATGATAGCCCAGACTCTAAAAAGTAGGGAGCGTATTAAAAAATCCAAAAAGCATAAACCTATAAAGGTGAACAATTATTGGTATGCAGGATGTCCAGTCCACAATAAGGCGGCCCAGTTTCTCTGCTAGTCTTAGAGGGGATCCATAGTTCCACCACGAAAGCCAGTTACTAAATCAAAAGTATAGCTTTAGAAATCAGCCTTTTAAAATTTTAGCGTTTTTGAGCTTTGCAGAGGCGTGCTAATAAATTTAGATCTTATTTATGGAGCCAACGTTATTTCTAAATGGACTATGTGTTAGCAAATGAGGGAGATTTAATGAGAATAGATTAGGCTATGCGATTTACTGAAAACAGACTTGACTGCATCGTCCTCCTACAACTGCCCTGTTGATTTCAAGCGAAATGCGCTGCTACTCAAAGAAATTAGAATTCATGAAAACTTATGACTTTGAAAGATAGTTATTTCACATGTGCCTGCACAAAAACGCATGACACTTACCTTGACGGCAAATAAGTCAGGCCAATATGAGCGAGATATTCATGGGGAACATAAGCCCAAACAATGTAAATTCCTAAAATAAAAAGTTAATATTCAAACAGTACACTGATCAATTAAATAAAATTAAAAAGACACATAGTTAAAGCTTGAAGAGATTTGTAAAAACATAAAGGTACTAAAGTGCGTCAATAGAAGGCAGGATAGACATAAGTGCATACACTTAAGGTCCAGAAAGTTTGATTTAATCATGAAGTATTCAAAAGCCTCAAAAATATGCGCTGCTTAACTGAAGGAAATTCGATTCGACCCCTAGTTTAAAGGAAACGTGTGCTTGATCAAGTATCAAATATTCAAACGAGGGCTAGGAGAAGCATAATTATTCCTAGATCAACTACTTGTCTGGCCAAGTAATTCTGTAAATTACACAGCCTAAACAGTAGTATTTAGTTGACAAGACATCAGTCAGACATTCAAGAACGATTACCTCTACCAATGATGGGCAACTAGCGTTTAGGTTAGTTCAGCAGACCTGCGCAGCACTGGCCACACTCACCCAAGTACACGGTTATCGGACACAATGGCTGATAAAACTAAGCACTTCATCCACGCGTGTCACAGTCGACCTGATCCGCACACTATGGACTAGATCTTCATAGAAACAAGGGACGGCTTGGATCCCAGCTCGGTAGGAGTATCACAAAGGCCACATTCACAGGGAGCCATTACAGACCAATCAGTCATCTTGAGAGGACAGAGTTAAGTCGTCAGATGGCAGTCTTTTAAGTCAAAAATGTATTCGCGTTTAGAGCGAGAAATGTACTGAAGTGTCATGTAAATTGAATCTACAGAGGCGAGCTCACATTATTTTCCAACGACCGGTCTGCTGCCTCAGCCGGTCAGCCAAATGATGCTCGTGCAAAAGGCTGGCGGCGCGAGGAGAGGGTAAGCCCACGCCTAAAAGTGTGAAGTTCGCGGATGCGCGGTCTCGGCGCAGCTCAGTTAACGCGTGCTGTCCTAAACTGCCCCTCCATGTTGGTCCAACGCCTTTACCGCGTGGCCTGTAGCAGGATCCGCGATAAGACGCCCAGAACCAAGACACATAGGGCGCAAACTTCAATTTTTCAATATGATAACATTATTATTACGCTGAACAAATGACTGGTTTAAAAACATTATTGAGGGAATTAATTGAACTGTCTGACAGACAAGTGAAACGTGTACGTTGTACAGACAAGGGCACGTTGCATGCAACTATAAAAAGGAGCATATTTTAACATGACTAACCACTCATTACTTCCACAAAAAACCATGTACAACGAACTGGACAAGGTAGTATTAAAACGAACACATTTGGTTAATAGTAAGTAAGTGTAACCCATGACTGCAAAGTCTCGTTAAGTAACCGAAGATACAGAAACGCGGTGCACATTACAACTGCAGAGTAATAAGATGAATTCAAGATAGTCGAGTTAAAAAATAACGTACCAAAAAGGGTCCAAGCAATTATATAGGTAGCGAAACCGTAAACAGCGCGTTTTGTAACAGGTCCGGGAGATGTATCCGACTTTGGCAGGGTGACTAGCAAGAAATTAAATAAACGTTGACCTTACATCTGTAGCGCTGTAAGTGAGCAGTCGCCAAGGAGGAAGTAGCCGCATACGAAGTACCCTATGAAAATATGCAAGTTGTCATGATTATCCGGAGCTTCATATTAAAAGAATGATAAAGACCAAAGTTAGGCACTTCTTATAAAAATGAATCATCAAACCCGGATTCAAACCATCTGACTTCGAAGGCGTCATTCGTCGGACAGGCCATCAGGATGCAAACCTCGAAGAATATGACACAACGCAAGGAGTTAAGGTTACTAGAGTAACCGGACCCAGAAGTAACTAAGGTTCCATTGAGCTAGAGACGGTTAGGCGGGGTTCGTGTTGATAGCGTAGGCACGCATATAGAGTGGGAGTTGTAATAAGAAAAATATACAATTTAAGAAGCTCCCTGGCAACATTTAATAGTGGATTTATCGCTTTTGCAAGAGCTGTGCGCAGTTAAATGGTATTCCCTACAGTAATTGGCTAAGCCGACAGAACTGCAAGGGCTTAGTAAGCCATTTTAAGCGGCCAGTAAAATAGGCTCCTCTCTTCAAGAGCAGGTTCGCAAATCACAGCTCCAGACAGTTTTCTGCCAATATGCAGGCATTGAGGCGCCTGTGTCGGAACATTTATGCATATCGAGTTATCCCTAGAAGCAAGCGATATTACATACAGTAAAAAATACATATAATTGTATATATCATGCTATTAAAATGGAACACCATAGTTGTAACAATGATATAACATACTTTAATCAAGTGAATTATATAACACACATAATATTATTAGAGGTGCCGAGGCTAGTGGGGAATTTATAATAAAATACGAGAGAAGAACGTCAGATCTTCTACGCTTCAGGCTATGCAGAAGAATAAAGATAAAATAGTGGTCAGTTAATGGCTTACTCTCACATCATCCTCCGAAGACTTCAGACCCATCTGTTACCGCACTTATTCATAGGATTAAACTGCTTTTTAGCTCATTAGAAGTTATGAGAGTACACCCAGATAAGAGCCACTTCATTTTTCAGTTTCGTCAAGGTTTTTCAGTTGCTCCTCCAAAAAATAAGCGAAAGTGTAAGGACAGTTTAAAAAAGCACATTATATTACAGTTAAATATAGCAATAGAATGACCTTTGCTTACTAAATTATAAGCCATGGGCGATAGAGACCGGAATGTGTCCTTAACTTTATTTCGGAGTTGTGCTTTATGACAGTGGCTTTAATTTCAGTTTTTTGATGAAACGTTTGGGTTGACATGGCCGAAATAAATATTTGCTTAAAGGACTTACGATCTATGAAGGAATCGTTTCAAGGTGATATAATGTAATTGAGGAAACATTGCAGAATGGCGATAGTTTTCAGGCGTTGTTTATGAATAATGTAGAGGATATGTCACAACAAATATACAAAACGTCTTGGCAAGAGAGTGGGGGTAGGTTCGGGTTTGGAGGGTGGCGGTGGGCTGGGCTAGCAGGTGGAGTGCAGGGTGAAGGTGCCGTGGAAGTGGACGGACCAGGTGGTGGTGTCGTGCATTCAACGTAGGCCGGCTTCAGTCTGTCGATGGAGACCGTATCAGAAGCATCAGCCTGTTGAATGACGAAATATTTGTCCTTCCTTTCAAGCAATTTAAAGGGAGCAAAGCGGCCTGCGAACTGTGTCGTGCCAGACAAACACTAATGGGGTTGTGTGCAAGTCATCATGCACGAAAACGCGTCGAGGTGTTGCACGTGTGGGGTTTGGGCGCAGTTTGGCCATGCGTTGCTGCAGCTTTTGCAGGAAAATGTTCGTTGTGTCGGGGGTGACGGTGAAGACTGCATGGGCTCACCAGGTAAACGGAGGGCTGTGCCGTAAACAAGATCGGCGGCAGTGCATTGAATGTCTTCCCTAACAGCCGAGCGAATGCCGAGGATGACGAACGGCAAATTGTCGCTTCAGTTGTGCGGGGCAGGTTGAGACATCAACATGGACTTCAAATGACGATGAAGGCGTTCCACGAGGCCGTTTGATGCTGGGTGGTATGCAGTGGTGATGATATTTGAGCACCCAAGCAGTTTTGTGAACTCGCGGAAGAGTGCAGATGTAAACTGACTTCCACCGTCAGTGGTGAGGGTAGCTGGAACACCGAAGTTGGCTTTGCAGCCCGTAAGGAAAACAATGGCAATATTCCCGGCCGAGGTATCTGAGATGGGAACAGCGATGGGCCATCGTGTGAAAAGATCAACAGCGGTCAGAATGTGTGTGAAACCTCGATATGGGGTAACAGTCCGACTAAATTCATGTGGACGTGTTGAAAACGGGCGTCCGGAACCGCGAACGTGCTGGGAGGTGAAACGGTGTGTCGTTGGACCTTATTTTTTTGACAGGCTTGGCACTGCCTGGTCCAGGTAGCAATGTCGGTGTTAATCTTTGGCCAGACGAAACGGGCTGCGATGAGTTTGTGGCCTGCATGAACACCGGGGTGGAATAGCGAATGGAAGTGGTCGAAAACAACCTTCCGGTAGGATTGGCGTACTACCGGACGAAGGGTACCTGTAGAAAAATCCCACACGATAGAGCCTGGGGCCACCGGAAGGGGAGCCTCACGCAGCTGAAGCACAGAAGATGCAAGCATTTCAATGATGGAGTCATCAAGTGTCCGCGCTTCCGCAAGCTTTGCCAGGTCTAACGTGGTGATAAGAGCGTTGACCTCTGCACGGGACAAGGCATCAGCAACGACATTCTCGTTACCACGGACAAAGCGTATGTCTGAGGTGAATTGAGAGATGTAGTCAGGGTGACGTACTTCACGCGGTGATTATCGATCTGGCTTAGCTTTGAGGGCGTAAGTGAGAGGTTTGTGATCCGTGTGGACCTAAAAATATCTCCCCTCCAGCAGGTGGCGAAAATTTCGGATGGCCAGGTAAATGGCGAGAGGTTCACACGAGAAAGTACTTTAGCGAGTCTGCGCCGGCTAAGGCTTCTGGGAAAAGAAGGCTAGCGGTTGCAACTGTCCGTGGACCTGTTGCTGCATAACTGCGCCGACGGCAATGTTTGAGGCATCGGTGGTCAGAATGAGCTGTGTATCAGCATCGGTGCTCAGATGATAAAGCAGGGTGACATCTGCGAGTGCTTTCTTGGCTGCCTCGAATGCTTCAAGAGCACTGGGTGAAAGTTGAAGCAACTTGGTCTTTGACTTCAAAAGATCCGTCGAAGGTGCCAGGGTGGCGGCGCAATTTGATATGAAACGCCGGTAGTAGTTGATTAAGCCGATGAAACGGCGGAGCTGAGTTATGAACTTCGGGGCTGGAAAAGACAACACGCTTTACACCTTCTCTGGGAGGGGTGTAATCCCATGTTGGTCAAGATGATGGCCAAGAAAATCCAGGGAAGTGACGCCAAAAGACACTTATCGACGCTTAGCTGTAGACCATTTTGCTGAAAACGATCGAAAACTTGGCGTAAGTGCTCAACGTGTTCCTCGGGTGACGAGCTTGCGACCAGGATGTCGTCGATTTACACGAACGTGAAAGAGAGACCGCGAAAAATGTCAGCGACAAAACGCTGAAACTTTTGGGCTGCGTTCCTCAAATCGAAAGGCATGCGAAGGAATTCAAACAGGCCGAATGGGGAAGTGACGGCGGTTTTAAGGATGTCCTCCTCCGCGACCGGTATTTGGTGATATGCTCGCACGAGGTCAATCTTGGATAAAATCGTCTTTCCAGCCAACGTGTTGGAAAAGTCATGATTATGGGGAATCGGGTACCGGTCCAGGACTATAGCTCGATTGAGAGCGCGATAATCACCGCATGGCCGCCAATAATTGGATGACTTTTTGGGAACCATGTGCAGTGGTGAAGCCCATGGACTGGACGAAGGACTGATAATCCCTAAATTTAACATGTGCTCGAATTCATTCTTCGCGATTTGCAGCTTCTCAGGATGAAGCCTACGCGGATGAGCATGGACCGGTCTGCCGGTGGTGATGATATGGTGGCAAACGGCGTGTTGAACCTGCTCCGTGAGCTGACAAGGCTAAGAAAGGGAAGGATAATCCCTCAAGATGTCAGAAAATGATGTGCTTGGCACGGCCAAGTGGATGCCAGCGGAAAGCTCACGCGAAACTACCCCGACAGTAAACAGCTGAGTGGTAGGATCTAGCAACTTCTGATGTCTAAGGTCAACTGTAAGGCCGAAGTGTGACAGGACATCCGCTCCAATGATAGGCGACTGAACGTCGGCCTGGATGAAGACTCATTGGAAGCGGCGACGAAGCCCGAGGTCTAAAGTCAGGGACCATTGACCGAACGTGGTGATAGAAGTGTTGTTCGCAGCCTGCAGTGTAAACTGCGATGGCTGGAGATGATGACGACGAGGGAGCGTCAAAACGTAAACCTCTGCGCCTGTATCGCTCAAGAAATGGAACCCTGTGAACTTGTCGGTCACGTAAAACAGGTGACTGTGTCGCGAGTGGCCAGCACCAGTCGTTGCCATTACTGGCTGGCGGCGCCGCTTCCCGAACGTGAACGTCTAGCATAAGAACAAGGCGGGACGCATTTAATAGCATCCGGGCCGAATGTTCGGTGGTACCAGCAGACTTTGTCGTCTGCACGCTCTTTTGAGTTAGAACGATTGCGGATTGCAGAGGGACGACCGGTTTGAAGACTGTTGAGCGTGGAACTCATCGTGCTCACTTGAGAGCACAATAACCTGACAGTATATTTAAGATCATGCAGGTCGTCATCTCTGTTGTCTGTAAAGTCTTGAATCGGTTGAGAATGTGAAGTAGACCGTGGGGATGAGGTATCAAGCCATTTAGTGGACTTTCGCTGTGTTCGGCTGTCAGGTTTACGGTCGGATCGTGAGGCCGAAACCTGGGAGACGGTATGCTGAGGTACTGAAGTCGAGGCTTGATTTACAGCGTACGAACTAGTACAGGGGTAACAT
This sequence comes from Ligula intestinalis, assembly GCA_036362985.1. Classification (NCBI taxonomy): domain Eukaryota; kingdom Metazoa; phylum Platyhelminthes; class Cestoda; order Diphyllobothriidea; family Diphyllobothriidae; genus Ligula; species Ligula intestinalis. The sequence continues at coordinate 25,674,747 of JAYGXS010000007.1, forward strand.
TGATGGATGCGGTCTGCGTGATTCACGAGTTTGGTCAGCGGAATATCGTCGTCAAGCAGGGCGATTACCTGTTGCATTGGATGGGGCAGTTTATCCATCCAAATGCGACGGAAAATATAATCATCTAAGGTGCGACAGCAAGCAGGTGACGCATGTGGCGCATTAGAGCAGAGGGGGTTTGGTCGCCAAGCTCGACGTTGTTGAGGAGTTGGCGAAGCTTGCTGCCGGCAGATTGTGCCGTACGCTCGAGAATAGCCTTTTTGAGCTAGAGTAGGGCTTGACTTTGGGGATAGGATAAGGAGATCCTGAACGGTAAAAGCAACGTCGAACGGTACGCGTAACGCGTACGCTCGCCAGTTATCTGACGTGAGGCAAAAGCAGCCTCGATCTGTTTGAACCAGACCGTCGGGTCATGCACTTCGTACGGAGAAGCTTAATGGATATCTGAAAAGCCGGAGGCTCGTCCTGATCAGGTGGTATACACGAGTTGTTAGAACCAGCATCATCTTCGTCGCAATCGTGAAATTGGTGGTATTCGTCACCCATGTTGAAAAACGTATGAACGGCAGAGTCAAACGGGAAAAACAGGTGAATGGAATAAATAATAAGACGTGGATAACAATAGAAACGGGGTCACCAAATTTGTAATGGCTATGTCACTACAAATATACAAAACGTCTTGGCAAATACACAATGGAAAACTTTCTAAGTTAAGCTAACTGCTAGTATGTGATTTACTCGACTATTCTAATGGAAAAATGGACAAAATCGGTATATGGATGACGATGAAGATTAGAAATGATACAACTCACTTCGATCCTTCACGGTCCTAGCCGGCAGTATTCAAGCAGTCGACTTGCCAAAGGATGACTCTGTGAAGATCGGGATCCAAGTTCGTTGGACCGCGCGTGTGCAAATTGAGGAAAATCTCGTTTGCAAGTTGTTGCTGGATCCTCCTGAGCCCGAGAATGATCACCAGAGAGGTGTCGTTGAAGGGCAAAATAAACAGCGGCAGGTGAGGAGCGAATTGAGCCGTGGAGAGTGTTTAGCAAGACAGTTGCTGGCACGCGTCAAAACTGAAAGTGTGCTTGTGTGTTATATTCGAGTTTAAACAAAATTGGTTATTGATAAGTTTAAACAACGCACAAGTTGAGTCATGAGCCCACACTAACTACAATGCGAATTGGTTCATCTGGCATGATGTTCATAGTGACCTCAGGTCATCTATAGAATGCACCCATACACATAAGTATACTTTATCATGCATTCGATAACAGAACATTTAATTGAAGTAGATGAGATGTCGAGAACTTTCCGAAAAATGGGAGTTTTTTTATTTGAATAAGTTGACTTTTGCACTGCTGACTTGCTAGCATCATTCAGTTTCTGAGTTCCAGCTTTGTAGTCTTGTTTGAAGCTGTCGTCTATCAGAAGCAAGCTAAGGGATATTATTATTATTATGAACGGGAGCATTATATGGATTGGACAATTTGTACTTTTTCGGTCCTTTATTTGTATAACTGCATAGGGAATTGAGGTTGTTATGTAGACAGCCTATGAGTGTCAATATCCAGACCTCTTTTCCAAACTCTGATCGTACTTCTACTGCCAACGGTGCCCCTTTCTCCTGTCAGCAAACATTAACACGGCATACTGATTTGCCGTCGAAGTGCAATGCAGCCAACCAACCTCCCTCCCACGTAGTCAAGATGACCAATCTCCTACAAGATGCCGATGTACGCGTAGTCGAGAGCTTTCCTCCTACTGCAGACCCAGTTGCCCACGCGAACGCAAGATGACCTTACTTCCTCCAAAGCGGCACTGTCGGCACTAACCCGACTCTCACATGCCAGACACAAAAGCTCATGCAGGCCACAACTGTCCCTTCAACCTGGCTCTCACAAGCCAACCACCCGAACACTAGCTTTTCGAACCCTGCCGTTGGTACGTACCTCCTTCCCTATCCTTTACTAACCTTCCTCCGTTCCATTTCTTTCATTAATGGACTTCAGTCTTTGAGGGGAGCACTTTTAGTGGCCCTAGCAGCCACTTGGAACCCAAGATGTGACGGACAGCGCCTTTGCCCTGCACGCCTAATGCTGCCTGCGGTCAGGTGCTAAGTCCCGACACCCCCTGTCCGTTCTCGCTCAATGGTCTGAGCCACTTACGAACACACCCCGTCTCGCCTTGCCAGCCTTGCGCCAAAGCAACCAATCACAGGCCGACCTTACCAGTGAACGCGCTCTGTCTCTGTCTTCTGGCCTGATTCCTGCTAAGAACTCACTTGGGATTCCGCTCAGGTGCGTCGCGACCGGCGACGCCACCCTGTCCTACGGGCCTCGCGGTCCTACGCCCTGCAAGACCTATTGGCAACCTCACTATTATCCCTTCTGTAAACAATCACTGTTCAATCTACTCTGCCATCCCAAGACTTCTCCCAACTCCTAAGGAACCGGGCCTGGAAGCTTGTAGCTGTTAGGATTAACCATCTTAACCTTAACTCCTATAGTACATTTTCATGGCTGGCTGCGCATCGATTCGCTTAAATGAGGTACAAATATAATACTAGCTCTGCGTGGCGAAATTTTTATATGCAGTTTTCATTCTTAGTCTAGAATGCCCTTGCTCATTTGCATCAAAGCTGGAACTTCGAAGGGTGTTAAATGTGTGCGACTGAATATCTGCTATAATCTGAGCTCATTTTTGATTAAATGTAGTCGTCCCATCCATGCAACCCGCATTACATCAGATTGCAATAAGTGATTGTTCAGTATACGAATTAAAGCCACTGCTATGACTGCTATAGTGGAGGTAGACATGCCAGCCACCTACACATCAGTCTGCTCTAGTGGAAAGTCAAAGTTGGGGAAACTGAACGTGTGTGCGGCCACGTTTGGGGCTAGTTGAGTTAAAGAGCCCCCCCCCCTACACATATCACTTACGACCTCCTTTTCAGCACTGAAAATCACATTAAGAAGGAGTCATTGGCTAAGGTGGCCTCCTAAGCCAGGCCTGTTAGCGCGTCCTTATGACTTAAAAGTGAGTTCAGTAATTTTTTATGAAGAGTTAAATAATGAGTCCAGTCAGGATCGAACTTACTTTGGCAGTGGCCAGCGTGACGCAAAGTAGTCGTCATCGTCGTCGGTCCGTTGGTCGGAGTTCGCAGCAATGAGAGATGTCATAATGGCAGCCTTCTCGGCCACAACTGCTAGCGCGCACAAAGAGGATGGAATCAGCCACTGTCACTTCCCCTCCTCCTCGTAGACCCCCTCGGCCCTCTCCTCGCTCCCCTCATTT
>JAYGXS010000007.1:25693574-25706991 GCA_036362985.1 Ligula intestinalis
CGGAAGCCTATTCGATCGGTGTTTGCACGTTCCTGAGTGAATATATATATATGACTATGATAATGTTACCATTACTTATGATTAATGATTCCCGACGGAATCCGAAACGTCAGGGGAATAAAACTCCCCTGCTAGCACAATCCCCGTTCTCCCCCGCCGCTCGACGGGGGAGAACGGGGCTATACCCCCGCCGTGGACGGGGCTGAGGGCGGGGATGTCAACCCGTTTTCCCCCGTCGCCGAAAAAAAATTTGGCAGCACGACGCGTTAGCATGCTCATTTAAGCCCCTCCCCTCTCCCTAACGCCCCCTTCCCATTGCGTAAAATGCCCCCCCCACCACCCCGGTCCCCTTAACCTTCCAAAGGTCCCCCAAAACCTGCCCATTGATGCTTTTGGGTAAAGGACAAGTCCTAATGAAATAGAAATTACGTTATATTAGTAGATAAAGAAGATATTAGAAAATTTGTACAAACGTAAGTCAATGTTAAATCCAAATATCAAGGTTTGTCAATGTTCAGGGGAGGCATAACTTGTGGACGGCAGGACAGCTGGCTCCTATAATAGAAAAAACGTGAATTATAAGGCTGTTTATATGTTAGCAAGAAAAAAGTTATAAATTGTAACTAAAAGTACATTACTCAGTGACTTTGTAAGGCACGATCGAGGCGTCTCCATTATTGTCTTTGCGCTCCTCGGTACATCTGGGATAGTGGTCCCCTTAAAAGCACGGACCGTATCAAAGAGCTCCTTAATAGCAGTATGGCGCAACGACCGATGCACGCAAAAATCTCGGAGAGCTTCAACGAATGAGTAATTAGATACGATAGTGGTGTCATCAGCTTCCCACACGTCTCTATCTAGTACGCTGTCAGAAACCCTTACTACATACCGGAAGGAATTTCTGGCGTGAGTACAGGCATCTCCACTTCGGTGTCTTCAGTTTCAGCAGCATTGGAGGTTGACGGACGCATTGCAACTTCATCTCGAAAAGCCTCCAGATATGCCCGCTTTCGGCGCTGTATGCGCTTATATATAGTGCTCCGGTGTAATCCGTAGTATGATCGCTGCATATTCACTATCAACCTATGCAAAGCAACAATATTTCTCAGGTATTTCTGCACACATCATTCACAGACTGCTTCAGGAACCTAACCAGCGCGTTACAATAGGCCGGCTGTTATAGTAAATAATTAAACAATAATATTATGAGAAACGTAAATAAATTTTAAAAAAACATTCGTACCTGGACGAACAATGATAGATTTGATCGCAAAATCAAAAAGTTAGTTATCACACGAGGGAACGCACGACAGGTCAGGGCTAAGAATGACCGCCTTCTTGGGCAGGTAAAACAAAACCTTTAGTTTATTAAACGTCTATTGGATCGATGTATTCTTTCAAATAATATTTTACAAACCTACTTATTTTTGATTTTAACATCTTTTTTACATAAAATTATACCTAAAAATGACTTAAATTTCGTTTCTACCACGACCGATGAAAAGACACAGCAATGACAAAAGTTAAGGTACCTGACTAATTTATATGCCTTTAGCTTCTACCCCGGACCGCCCCGTATTCCCCCGTATTCCCCCGTCGCCACCCCCGTCCAATCCGGGGATTGTGCTAGCAGGGTCTTGTTCCAGTGATTGTATCTTCTTCTTCTGACTTCCTTTTATCTAATAATTGCATCATTTTCCTTATTCGCCTTTTAGGCATTGCCTAAAATTAAGGAATATACGTCCTCGAATCCGTTTATCAGTTGGCCTATCAACGCATGGCTTGCAAGCTTCGGTGCTGGAGACGCCCCTCCAAAGTAATATGTGCAGTTCATTTGTTCATTTTTCTTACACTCACTTTGCTGTAAATTGTACACTTTATTAAATGATCGTCTAAATCTGTTGTCATGGATGAACATATGAGGCAGTGACACCGTTTTTGCTTGATGTTAATTAGTTGTCTTGAGGAAAAACTCTCCTGTTACTCAATTACTCAATCGCGTTGATATGAACTATCTATCGACACGTTTGCTGTCTGTTCCTAGCGCTAAGATAATTTTAAAAAGGCCTAAAAAATAGAAGAATAAATTTCGGAAAATGATTGCGTGCTCCGCATTCTTCTTGAACATTTTTTCCCTTATGGTCTACCTGGGCTGGTAATACCAAACCCCGGAATTAGTCTGCACTGACTGGGTATGCATTTCGGTAGGTGATAGAAATCCGGCAAGCCATCGGAAAAATGCACTTTGTGTACAAGATTTCGTTTCACTCTATGCAAGCGACTGTGTTCTGCTTTTTGAAAAAGTCAATAAAAGTCTCGAATTGGCTTTTTTGCAAAATGAGGTTTTTGAGAACGTGTTTAGTTCGATTTATTCGTAGTTCTGGGTTGGCGAGCCGTAGTTATACATGCTTATTACAAATGAAAACTTCTAAACTACTGCAGGAGGTCACTCTGATGCGGTATAAGACGGTTTTCCTTCATCAAGCTGCAACCAAAACATAGACTATTATAAAATACAACAACTTGGTGATTATAATGCTTACCATGCGTATATTAATTGAGTGGCGACTTCTGCGTGGCCATACTGGCCTGCATTAATCCGTTAGAGTTTTGCCGTAACTTTTTGTTTTATGTTGGTTTGTCATCCATTCTTTCTGCTTAACCAGCCGCGACCCTGATATTAAAAATGCAAAAGACAAAAATAATGAAAAAAATAGGCGATTTCGTTTATTTCATCTACTGGGACGACTAGCGATGAAAGGCAAACCCAAAGGGCATTAAAGAACACACCGACAACCAATAGGAAATGAAGAAAACAGACATCGACTTTTTAAAAAGGAGTCCGAGAATGAAAGTTACATCCGGTTCCGCAAAATAGCATGCGGTCTTTTCAGTGGCCTACCTTAGGTTGCACCTTAATAGGCTGAAGGTCGTCTCATGCGACTCGTACAGTAATTAATACTCGCTTTGAGTAAATAGTGGGCCACGCTGATAATATTTCTCCATGTAGCCTGTTGTAAAATGCAGTAACGCACTACGAGCAACAAGTTTTCGAACTTGTATGCGGACACTCGGTTAGAAGAACCTGTTGGGACGGCCTAACAACAGCCTTAGCAAGCAGTAGCGTCAAACCGCAGCCGCGTCCACAATAAGTTATCGATCGGCCTGTGCACGAGCTAACACATCAAGCTCACTTCTTGTTGTGTTCTCTCTTTGGGGTCTCACATGAGGCGCAGAAAGACGGCGAATATTTTGGCCTGGGCTCCGTTACAACAGGTTCTGTGGCCACGGCGTGGAAAAGTAAAGAACAATGCGCTTAGTCTACGGAATTGTCTGTCTTTATTTCTGATTTAAATTGGTATAAAAAGGTGGCTTACTATCGAGAAGGTGTGCAAAGAATGTCTCTGAACATGCTTTTCGTAAATAATATTTCGGTTTATAAGGACATTCAAAATCAGCAAAACGGTAGAAAACCTATTTGGCCTTTTTAACGAGCACAGATTTGGCGACCACTGCGGAATACTTTTAAAATCAATCAGCGGGCGTCGAACCATTGGTTTTGCGGCTCCCGTTGGAACAGAAGACCCAGCTGCCTTATCTGCATTGGTCGTTTGGCTGGTTTATAAGTGCAAATGATACTGAAATGGCAAAGGTCTCTTTTTCATAGTCCCGTTTACGTACTAGCACCTTCATAGGTGCCAGAGACTTCAGCTGGATTATAATGAAGCAGGGCGCAAATTGCCGACCCACCTATAGGAACACAAAATGGTGGCCCGGGGACTTGACCCAAGCTCACAGTTGGCAACTCATATCGGAGAAATCGGCCATTACTAAGATATTGAAGGAGCGACCATTCTAGGCCGGGGAACCTCAAAAGTGGAAAGATTGACGCTTGTGGCATGGGACTCAGACACCAACCCCTTCAACAGGCATCTGGACCTCACTGTGGCTAACAAATACCTATGCCATTACGTGAGTAAAGGGTAGGACCAGGTGACGAAACCATCGGAAGAGAAGTAGGATTACCAGCTTCCTCTACCGTGAGGACGGAAAAAACACTAATTGCAGTCAAGTTATGCCAAAATCCATATGAAGGGCGAACCAGCGAGTGAAGACACATCAATCAGCCCAATATTGCGATCCTGGTAAAGCAATCCTCTCTGGTCAATAATATATTTCAGAATGTTGGGGGGCATTTCATGAGATTGGTCGCTGCCTCTACATCCTGTCATACTTATGGTCTTGCTTATAGTTTAGTCTGACTATAATAAATCCGTAGTGACACACTCACGTACGAAAGTTTACCGCTATTAATGTCGGCCTCTGGAACAGCCAATTACAGATGCGTATGTCTCCCCGGTCTGGCCAATCACCCTCAAGGAGTATGAGACAAATACCGCTCTGACTGCAGGGGTAGCAGCCAGGCTAATACTTCATTTAAGGCGCGGCCCACTTGCTTGCGGTTGCGCGCTCGTCTTACAGTCAACTTCCTGCGAAGAAGACGACTCGATCGCTGGGACAATACTTTTATTCGCCTGACGTTTCGAGGGCTTTCGCGGTTTCTTCATCAAAGACATAGTCAAAGAGCAGTAGCAGAAACGGGTCTAAAACGCTGACTGAAACCCGTTTCAGTCAGTTTCCTCCTGCCTGTTCTCCATTCCTTCTGTACATAATAGAGCATCCCCTCCACTCTAGCCTTCCAAGTCTTCTCTTCTCCTAAGGTACCGGGCCTAAAGACCGCAGCTGCTGGGGTTTTCTCTGTTTACTTAATCCTCTGCGGCACTTCCTTCTCATTAGGTCCATTTTGGGCTCCGAGATGCCCTCGTTGAAGTCTGGCACTTGTGATGTTCATTACGTGGATATGTATGGCACGCAGAGGTAGGCTGTTTAAATTTGCCAGCCACCACTCCACCCCCGTGTCCAGTCGTGTTTTCTCTGCTACTGAAAGACGAATGGCATGCAAATCGGGCGTTAGACTTTTTTAGTTGTTACTATTAAGGAAACCCTCAAGTCACGGATCTGCTCATTATCTGGCGTAGCGGCTAACCTCGGCACTTATAATAGTCAAACTATAATGACAGGGTACGTGGTCAGAGAATGACAAGTTTTGTTGTGGCGACGACCAAATGGGTACATAGAGCACCTTCTATTTAGCACTGACCTGAACATGTTGCCAACAGTGAATCAATGGGTGTGCAACAGTTAGTTTTTTTTCGGCAAAAATTCCCATTTCGTTTACAAATGAAAAGTCGTATTGGCAAACAGCCGTTTTCGGTTAGCGGAATCTTTGACAGAAAACCGCGGCCATCGACCGTCTCGGAAGTGGGGAGAAACAGATCTTCGAAGACTACGTCCAGACAGTCAGAAATAGGAGAACTGAAGTCAGGTGGACAAAGCTACTACGAAGTGTCCAACCAGTGAAATCGCAGACCGTACTTCCCAACAATCCGGAGCGATACGTGCATAACTATTCTTTAGTGTGTCTTGATAAAACGTTCCTAGAAGCACTTTTTCAGGGTCCTAAGTTTTGCATGGTACAGCGGAAGCAAAAACAAGTAGAACCAGAAATTCAATTGGAAAGCCTCTTCAGTCAGACTTTCGATCTTAAAACCCTCCGAGTCCAGAGAAGTTGACTGTCTTAAGTCGACCCTAGTAAATTGCTGTCAACAGTACTTAAGAAAGACTACATGACTCCTCTTACCAAGGCCCAACTGGATAGTCTCATGGAGCTTCGCCGAACTAAAAATATTTTGCTTACTAGACCGCAAATAGGCTCCGGGATTGTGCTGCAAGATAAGAAAAATTATGTTGCGAAAATAGAAGACATTTTGTCGGATCGCACAAAGTTTTCAAAATCCGATAATGACAAAGACAGGACAGAGGCCGTTGAAGGCCAGCTAACAAAACTACTCAAAGTTCTTCGCAAGTAAGGATGTTTACCCGACAGAATTGGAGGGATTAAGACCCGTGGCCCACTCAGAATTCATAAACAAGGCGTGCCGCTTCGTCCTACCTTGGACATGAGAAACTCGCCCTACCACTCTATTGCAAAATGGCTTGTCGAAAAGCTAAAGCCACCTTAGAGTCGTCTGTACCCTAAAAGCCTGAAAAATACTTTTGACTTCGTCGAAGCTATGAAGGATATTAACATTGGAAAACTGAAAATGCTGTCATTAGATGTATCTTCATGGTTTACTAACGTGCCATAAGTGAAAACCCTAGATTACTTATGCGACTTTATAAGTCAGGCAAACCACCAGATAGGAATGCCAGTGGAGACGCTAAAGGAACTATTGACGTTCTGCACGCAAAACGTACAGTTCTTTTGCCATGGCCATTTGTACAGGCAAATAGACGGTGTGGTCATGGGCTCACCACTTGGACCATTCCTCGCGAATGTCTTCATGGGCTAAGTTGAGAAAACGAACCTCAAGGACACTTTCAACATCTTTGAGTTTTTGGTCGTTACGTAGACGATATTTTTTGCCTGACGAAGCAGACTACAGATATAGATGGCGTAGTTCATACGTTCAATACGGCCCACAAAGCACTAAAGTTCACTGTGGAAACGGAGGTGAACAATGAAATCGCGTTCCTAGATGTCCTTCTGCACAGAAACGAAGACGGTTCAATAAAACGCCGGGTGTACAGAAAGAAACCCTGGACGGGGCAATACATTAATTACAACAGTTTTGTTCCCCTTCATCTTAAAAAAACTTGGTCCAGGGATTGGCGGCCAGAGCACGCCGCATCTACTCTCCCGAAGTAGTTCAAGGAGAACTGCAGCAGCTACAGAGCACACTCCGGGAAAATGGTTAGCCAGAAAGGTTCATCCTTCGTAACTTTGAGGAGCGAGTCGCAAAGCCTGCCGTAGCAACGACAGAAAAGAAAGACCTTTTCATAAGACTGCCCTTCCTAGGAGACGCAGCAAGCAAACTAGTAAGACGACGTCTAAGGACAGCAGTCACGAGTGCTTTCCCGTCGGCTAACTTACGCGTATTTTTCACAAACTCTCCCCTTCTGTGGATGGGGGGTAAAGACAGACTACCGCTACAGGCCACTTCCATGTGCATTTATTCCTTCACCTGCTCCTGTGGGGCGGGATATATCGGCCGAACAACGAGACCTCTGGAGAAGAGGGTAGGCGAACACACAACAGCCTGGTTAGGTAAAGGTAAAAATCGAACGATCTCAAGCTCAATCCTCGCACACCTGATCGATACAAATCACCAAGTTGACGCGAGAGAGGCCTTTCAGGTCATATACAAGGCACAAACACACTACTCTAAAGGCTTACGTAAACGGGTGCTAGCCACGCTCTCTGCTGTCAAAAGACGCTGGTACATGCAGTCTCCCTCCCATGGCCGACTGCACACCAGGATTCCACACAGCCGAAGGCCAATACGTCAGAAGTCACGACGTCAGAAGCTACGCACCCTGAAACCATACTACTCACATCCGCAGAGTACACGCCGTGCGACCACGCTACTCACAGTTACAGGGAGCACGCCTCGCGTCGGACATCGTCTATGAGAAAGCCCCTCCCCCATTCCACACGCGTGACAATCCAACGTCCTCGGCATGCTGAGTCCGGCCCGCAGGAGACTAGGGAACGACGAGATGACTAATTACCCCCCACCTCAAGAACCATATTAGCACTGTACAGAACTGCCTGCTTTAGTCGCCTATTTTTCATGTCACTGTAACGACCTGAAGTGAATGACCGAAAACACCTGTTTTCCAATATGACTTTTCAGTCATTTTTTTGTTTTACTAACCATACTAACAGCCTAGGTACTAGCTAGAATGCCCAAACACGTGTTTCGCCGGTATTCTGCTGCTGCTTGACGTAGCTGCGAGGGGTCCGATTCATCAGTGGGTCCCCCAGCTTTCACTATCTGCTTTCTGGTTGATATACCGGTTTTTAATGTTCAGCTTTTTAATTTCCTGAAACATTAATTTCTGTTCGCGGTATACCTCAGTATAATTAAGGTCTGTAGGCATAGACCGGCCGGAAAATACAGCTGGTCGATAATATTCAATACTTTTGACAGTGAAACGACAATTTGCCTCGTCGAATTACTCTCATTTAAGTATTAGCATATATGATTTCGTTATTGAGTACACGGATGCAGTAAAGGGCACCCAAGAATTTATAAATTTTAAGGCCTTTCTGGTGATAGTTACCTTCGAGGACCATCAGAATCTAGCATTCCGACGAAAGTGCCGCCTATTTTTTCTCTCATGTTTGAACAACTTAACGTTTTCTGCTTTCTAGAATCCGTGCCGCAACCGCAAAAATGCAACCGATCTCTTATAAAACGAACACTAAGTACACCCCTCACATAAGAGAACAGGGCTGGTAATCTGCAGGGACCAGGCCACAGCACGTTTCATTCTTGTTTATCGCTATGCACCAGTGAAACCTTCAGAACCATGTCCAAAACTACCGAGCGTTCTGCGGCGATTTGATGGAAAAGTCTGATTGGGTAGCCAACTCTCGCATTTGCCTTCAGGCCTTTGTTTCTCTACGCTTATCCATTAGAGGTCTGCCGAGGCTCCCGATCCAGAGTACTAGAATGTGAATGTAAACAAATAACTTAAGCCAAGGCGGCTTCGATGGCGGAAATGACTTATGTACTGTGGAATAAACCATACGACATATCAACAGTCATATATCGAGGGTTGTTAAGGAAAGAAGAGTTCAACCCTGATAGCTACGATCTTCCAGGCCCAGTTCTTTAGGAGGAGAGAGAAGTTTTTTTAAGGCAATATTGTCTGAAACAATATATTATCGACAGAAAGAAAAATAGTTAGGAGGCAGTTGCCACGCGGTTTGACATGGCGTTCGACCGCGAGGCCCGTATAAGAGCACGGTGTCGTCACAGCTGCCAACGCAGTCTCCTGCGTCCGCTCCTGGTCGGGGCGGACTCCGGCGTGTTCTTCAGCGCGAGAATTCTCACCAGAGCCCAAACGGGTTTTGTGGGAGTCAGCCTCGGTACGATGAGGGAGTGTTAAAGTTAATAACGTTAAACCCTAACAGTTGCGATCTTCCAGGCCAGGTTCCTTAGGAGGAAAATGTTAGGATGTTAGCCGAACCAAATGCTAGCAACGTTTGGAGGCTTTCCTAAGGCGTGGAGCTTAGCTAACTGTCTTTGTTGATTAGCTCTGACCGCACCAAAGGCAATGATTGTCCACGCGGTATGACCTTAGACCGCACGTAAGCACACGAGCGCATGCAAGGCACAAGGCCCGAGGGTTAACTGGTCGCGTGATGTTATCCTTATACGGCCAACCAGGTCACAATATAACGCGCAGACAATCTCTTATAAGCCACTGCCACCCCTGACAAAGAGAGGGTGCAACAGCGGACGCGTGGCGACGCCAGACTGCTTCTAATGCCGGAAGCGCCCCGAGGCGGGACACAGAGAGTTGCAGTCACACCGGATAGCGAGGACGCTGGAGATCAACCCAGTGAGGCAACAGCCATCCAAGACAACTGTCTCAAGGCTGTGTTGCCTATAAAACCCGCCTCTCGGTGAATCCAAAAGTTACGCCCTTCCAATTGTGGTCTTATTTGGGGATTCCAAAGGGTGCAATTCAACGGTGACACACGTCAGATGTCATCGTTATAACAGAAACAGAAGTCACGCGAACGTAAGCTTATTAGGAACAATATGTTATGTACAGAAAGATTGGAGAATAGTTAGGAGGCAGTTACGACTCAGTGTGGCATGGCATTCGACCGTGAGGGCCGTGTGAGAACGCGGGGTCATCAGAGCGGCCGGCAACGCAGCCTGCGTCCGCTCCCTGTCGAGGCGGATTCTGGTGTGTTCGTCAGCGCGGAAATGTTCTCAGGGGTTCAGAGTGGACTTTGTGTGAGCCAGCCTCAGGATGACAATTGGCCCGACCAGTTTGGGCTGCACGTCGCACGCAGACATGGGCCACTGTGCCTGATCAAGCACGACTGGCTGACGCAGATTGGCAATACGTGAACTCATCTGCGGCGTCCCGCGTTAGAAGAAGGTGGGCTTCAGAAACACTACACATCATCTACAGTGAATTTACATTTTCCTCTGAAGCGTATTGCAGACCGTATATTTACTTACGTACAAACTCCTTCTACCTACAAGACTAAAAGTGAAAACAATATGTTTCAGAAATTTCCTCTGGTGCACCACCACCATACTGATCAACACTTTCGTCTTGATCTGAAGATCTCCAAGTTCAACTGTTTTGGTTTCCATTTTTCCTCATAAGCAGACAACTAAATTTTTCGCAAGGCCGATTGACAGACACGCCTTTTGTCTTATAATTGAGAGAGAGGAAATAGCACATTAAGCCTAAGAACACTGCTGACAGAGCCAAGGGAGACTTGATTGATCATCTCTGACCCATTAAGCCTTGGAGTACAACGTTTGCTTAGGTCACTTCCAAGGCTAGTGTTCCGGGTACAGCCGTTCTTACAGCAGTTGCCCGCCGCTCTCTTTCTATCGCCCAATCTATATCGCGTCAAATGCACATGCTACGCGATAGCCGACCATGGGACGGCCACCTTATCGATTATCGATCCGCCTACGCTTGCTACGCTGCATGACCTAGCGTGCAAGTTGGCTATCACCACCTGATACGGATGCGCCAACACATATACCGGGCTGATGGCGTGGGCTAGTACAGTGTCAGTTGTTAGCACTGCATGTTATGAGTTCCAGTCAGTTCGTCAAAGTCTCAAGTTCGAATGAGAGATAGAGCTGGGTGCCCACATGCGAATCGAGTCGGGGATCTAACTTACTTCACGATGAGAGGTGCTTTTGAGAGCGCACGAAGTGTGATATTGGCGTGAGCACGGATGGTGTAGATGTTAGTGGTGCGGTGTAGGCAGCGGCATTGTACCGCAGGTGGGGGGGGGGGGGGAGTTAGAAGCAGCGCAAGTATGCCTCACCGCAAGCTTACGGAAGTTACCGTTTCCGCGACACCTTGCTGTGAAGCACATGGCAAACATCATAGAAATTGACGGTCGAACTATCATGTGATAGAATCTCAGAGCTCGGCTTGCATCCGCAAACAATGTTTTATTGATTCGTAATGAGTACAATTCCAGTTCAGCCGCTGCAGAGAGGCAAATGGACAAGAAAAAAACCCTTCAGTAGACCCTGCCTAGCAGAAATACAAACAAAGGGATGGACACAAAATGCCTACTAGGAAGCTTCTGGTGAATTCCACTTTATTTAACTTACAAAATAAAAACAGGTAGTTTATGCATTAACCCTCAGTGGACCGCGTTAGGAAGAACTGTCCTATCTGACTAGCTCGCGTATCACCCTGTCAGTCCACCCATACGCAGTGCAGGTGCTGATGTCGCGTCAGTTTCCGACAGGCCCGGAGGTCTATCCACTCTGACACATGAGTCAGCGGTCCCGTTACTTTAGATAACCGCTCAAGGACACTATCTGATTGGTTAGATTTCAGTCTTACCTTGAACATTCCCCAAATGTGTTCGTTTCCCTAAATACGTTGTTAGAATATGTCAATAGATATCTCTTCGTCCATCCTTGCTTTTCACTTATGATTTGGGAGTTAACCGAGGCGATTTGCATGACGGTCAACCATCGAGACTTACAGGTAGTTCATCAAAGACCATACATTTACAGACCGTCGCCTCAGCTAGACCGACCCGTACTCGCACTCGTTCTGAGGAAATCTTCTTAAGCATGAACTGCGTTCAAGTACAATGGCAACCTAAGGCCCTTCTGCAATGACGCATCTGTTTTATTCATCAGTGGCACCAAGTCGTTGGGATTCGGTATTTTATTTTGAGTACAATGCTCGATGGGCCATCTGAGGGGTGGAGAGAAGATTTATTAGAAATAGCATACTTCAAAGAGGTCCATTTGAAAATCCGAGTCTACGGTCACAGTTCGGTTTTGGCTACTGCGGTGGAAAAGTAAAAATGGCCTACAGCGCAGTTAAAGACCTAACGTAGGCATAACTGCGAACTCCGTACTACCATGGTATTCTGTAGTATGCGGAGCACGCGAGATCCACAGAGAGCGTTGAATGTTCACGTTAGCTACGTCTGTAGGTGGTCTAAAATAGGCAATCTGGGAGGACGTACTGCAGAAAGCAAAGTAGCGCAGGCCGACCAATCAGGTAGCTAGGTGTAGCTGTTGACCGTTTTGGTAATTTGTTCTTCTCATCAGATTTCGACAGTATGAAATCAGTGATATGTACAGAGCAAGGGTAATTTACGTAGACAGTCTACTTTATATTCCACTCATATCAGTGAGCTCTATGGTCTAGTGTTCGTTAAAATGTTGGGTTTTAGTAATCACCATTAGAGCCTCAGCCTCTGCCTCGAGACCTTTACTGGGCTTTCACTTTTCTAGGCTCTGTGGAAAGGGGAGGGGGTAGGTTTCCGGCCAAGTGAGCGTCCCGATTCCTGTTGCTTTCAAGTCACAGCCGAAAAACCAAGTGGAAAGCCGAGTGGTAGTGTAGAGGTTGCCGCCGGCCGACGCCCTCCGTGCTTTGTCCGGCGTCATCTTTCAAGGTCAGCTACCTTAAGGTCATCCAATAACACAGTCAGCGCTTTCAGACGCGCTGACCTGCAGAGACTTGACCTACTTCCACTCGGACACATACACGTGCGTCTAGGTTCTCGCGGCTGCCTAAACACCACTCGAACATGTCCCTTTTTCCCCATCCTCGGCCACCAGACATGACTTAGGACCACGGCGCTCCAGTAGAATGATGTGTACTCCGAGGTCAAAACTCTTTCCATCTATCCCTCGTTCCTTTGTGTACACAATAAGCTATTCCAACTGCTCTGGCCTTCACTGACTTCTCCTCTCCACTAAGTTAGCATGTTCTGAAGATCGCAGTTGCTAGGGTTTAATTTACTTACCCCCTACGATAGTAACGCTCTCGACTTGTATCTCCGTAATGTTTCAGGTTTCAAACAGAATGGTGTTTACTCGAAAAGTATGCGACAGAGAAAACGGGATAAATTTATTGACCACGTTGAGTGCAACGCAGCTGCGAGGAGCATTCACAGCTAAGAAGCGACAACGGGGATAAAATCACGGCCACTTGCGACTCGAATATGAACAGAGAAGCAATCAGCTTACCAACTACAACTCCCAGCGATGAACACGTTGACTGTTGTGACCCTGTAGCACCTCCAAACTCCAATGCCACGCCATACATGAAGTCACGTGATTGCAAATCTCGACCTGCGTCAAGAATAGCTCTTATCTACGCGCACGCTGGCTTCACGTGACTGCTAGCATGTGCGCACATTTAGGTCGAATATAAGCTGCCTGGCCAATCACCTTCAATTCTTACTCACAGGGAGACTTGTTCCTTAGAGGCTATGGTGATTGCCATGCCCACACGCTTCGGATACTGCTCCACTCAGCTG
>JAYGXS010000007.1:25716991-25729745 GCA_036362985.1 Ligula intestinalis
TGGGTTTTTATCATTAATGGTTCTCGACAAGAAGTTTACTGAGCTGTTACCATGACTACTGGTTACTTGACTAATATTTTAATTTTGTATCGTTGGGCATGCACCCTTTGGATAGGTTAAGGAATGTCGAATAAAAGTCTTGGTGTAACAATCTAGTTTCGGGCTCACTAGAGCGAGCGAAAACCTCAGAATTCTGTAATATGGGAGCGACGGTAATAGGGGTTTTGTGAGGGTGGTGCATAACAGGGGGCAGTACATCATGTCTAAAAAATTGCATAGAAAAAGGAAAAAAATCGGCGAAAAGTTTATAAAAATCTTATATTTAACAAGGAAAAACGCGTGAAAATTGAAAAATCAACAAGCTAGCAACTGAATGACTCTGTCAGCAGCAGCTCGGTGTAGCCCCGTCAAAAAATGTTAGGCTAGAAGTGTCTAAACTGGCAGCAGAATATAAGCATACACGTCAATTTGCAAAACAAATAACAGGGAATAGACTACTGTTGAAAATTAATTTAAGGTAAAAAATATAACTTTGTTTGGATTCACTGAACTATAGCACTTCTGCTCAAAGAACAAATGATCACTGTGCATTCTAATCAAAGTAATAGCAAGGTTATGATTAATGATATAAATACCAGGTCTTGCATACTGTTTTATCCATCATAATTATAGGCCAATAACTGAAGTAAAGAGCAGAAGAACAGCAGATAAAGATAATTTAAAATTCATAAAACATAGGGAAAACCGGCAGCCGAAGAGAGAATTCGAATCATATGTTTAAAAATGACCAGGTGTTTTTTAAGTGAAGCTAAAAAAATAAGTGGAGAGGAGTAAAGAATTTAGAAAACGTGATTGTGCAAAGAACTGCGAATTTTCGAGCTTAAAATAAAACCATAATAGGTAAACAATTCTCCATTTTTTAAGAACTCAAAAAAGCTTCGAATGGATTTGGCAGATACTTTAGTAGTTTAAGCCGAAAAGCAACTGAATGTCGCTAATAAAACACAAAGTAAACTAGACTAAAAATAAACTGGACAAAAAGTGAACTAACTTAAAACCAAACTAAGCTAGTTGGATCTATCTAAACTAAAATAAGTAAACTGAAGTCTAAAGTAAACGAAAACCGATATAAAACAAACTAAAATACCGAAAATTAAACAAAACTATAACTTAAGTAAATGTAAGCTAAACTTAAAAGTAACAAGACCAAAAGTAACCGCAGCACCCCAAATATTTGCCTGTGGTGAGCGCAATGGAATGGTAAATAAAAAGTAAGTACACAAAACAGGCTTATAACAATAAACTAATTAGCTAGATATACAAAGTCATGTATGGAGTTACTTATATGAAATTCTTGTCGAAAGTACTTACAAACTTACTAAGGAACTATAAATACGGTTTGATCCTGTAATATTTTAATAGTTCACTCATCTAATGAATGTTGTTTAGGTTCAATCATCCATTTTGCTAGCCTCTAATGCATCTGAAAATTACGAATTTCGAACGCAACACTTAATTCAATAGCACAGCTGACGAAGCAGTCGAGTCCTCATTGCGCCTGATTGGACGGGGCATTATGGGCTTTAGAAAGCCAGCTTCTCCGAAATAGTTCGAAGTTTCATGCGGCCGAAGGTAGAATACGCTTTATATACAATAAAATCTTGGACTGTCACGGAACATGCCGCGGATGGTAAAAAAATGACCGAAGGTCTGAGAAAACTGTCCTATAAAAAACAAATTGTAACTTTTCAGCTTATTTCTCCTTACTTATGGGCAACTACGAGAGATCTCATATGAACCTTCCATTTTATGAATGATCTGGAATGTTTCGTTGGAACACAATTACCACATTTTTATCGTGGAGGCCTGTTTGCTGCACTCAGGGGAAGGTCTTTTCAATAAACCTACGTAAATAAGACCGTATGAATCACCGCATCCAAATCAGGTTATAAATCTAAGAGTAGCTTAAATATTATAGAAACAGAAAATGCAAAATCATAATTCTATTTTTTATCTCATGTGTCCATGAGCCATCAACTATTCCAGCTATTATTCAGGCAACAACAATTATTTTAACAAAACTACTAACGTTTTCTCAACGAGCCTGCGTAAATCAGCCGTTCATGATACTCAGCCAGAGCTTATTAAGCATACTACAATATGGTAGTGGTTAGTGTTAGGATGGCCCAACGAACCACCTAAGCAAGCAATTAGCTTGCAAGCTATAGCCGTACTCTAAGAGGCTATCAATCGGCCTACACGGGCGAACGTACACAAGCCGTCAATCAATCGATAATTCAGAATTCAACGTTGATGTCATCCTCTGAGTCCCAGCCAATCGCATCGGTGACTAATACAGAACAGAAGCTGATTGGTTCATGGACCTATCTTAAACTTGTTCGTTTCCCTTAATTTGTTGCTCTTTTATCTCTCAAAGACTTCTGCTGTCGCACACTTCTTGTCATGTCCTTCCTTTGGGGACACGCACAAGGCGTTATTGACGGTGATATCTCGGCCTGGGCTTCCGTTACAACAGTAAGCCTGCTCGCGGTTGCCACACCCGGCAAACTCGAATTCTCGGGGGGGGGGGGTCAGGTGTGGTTCTATAGGGAGCTACGACGAGCATTCCAACATCAATACTGTATGGATACTCAAAAAATGCCGATATATTTTGCGGAAACGATAAGTTTATTAACGTTTTTTCTTGCATTTAAGTGAGACTGAAAAACTCAAAGAGGTTTTGTGTCAATACACCTTATTATATGAGGAAAGCTGGTCAGTGAGGTACTTACAGAAGCCCGTCTGTGCGTGTGACGATGGAGCTTCTGTAAGTGTTACTCATATCTTACCCTCCTTAGCGCGCCATTAACGCCTATCTAAGAAAGTGACATTATGTCTGACTCTAATTCCTGAGAGTTGACGGCATTCCAGCCACAGGTCCTTCCATGTCAAATGTAGTAAAGCGAGCAATACGTTTACTTGCCATGTGAAGGATTCTCCGATGTCGGTCTCTCACTTACCTCCTACATGCATCGTCAATTGTCGAGGACCGTCAGTCAGTGAGTACTGAGAAGTGAAAGCATACGACCGAGGCATTCACTTACATTTTGCAGCCCAATCGATGTTTGCTGTAAGTTACTCAGGCGACCCGCTTTGCAGTAACGCCTTTACAGAGTCTCCTTCTATAAATCCAGTGATTTTCCTACCCCTTTGGAGCATACGTGATGGACTGAAAACCATGCAGACTCCTTCGTTTTCACCGCTTTAAATAGTGCGACATAAGTGGATGCCAGTTATCCACAGCACATAGATAAGTCCCCGTCATATCAATCCATTTCCCCTGTGCTAGCCTTGGCTGTATAGTGCACATTGGTTACACTGTTATGAGAACTTAATATGAAACGTTCAGATCTCTTCCGGACAATTAAACTTAAATACCTATTCCATAGCATCCACCATGAAATTCTAGTTTTGATATTCTTTTGAGCGTTTATCCAAATTAAAGCATTCTGCATGAATGCTGATGACCTAAAACTATCCCGATTTACCGGATACCAATTAAATACGTGCCAAAACCAACCCCCTCCAAACGATAACACGGTGTCGGTGCGAATAACCTATAACTTGCACGTTCAATTGTGCATATAAATAATGGTTGCACAGAAAAAATTTCAAGTTAACGTCAAGCGAATGGTTTTTGTTAACAACATACATCTTATATACGGTGACATATTCGCTTATATTTTTTATAATGTTGCACAATTCTTCAGCGATATATATTACATTTTTGGCGTAACTGCAAAATTTACTACCATCAGCCCTTACGGGGCTGTGGAGTTTAAAGGGGTGAATTTCTTTGACATATTTACCTTATCTACAACTTATGCACTAGCTCTCCTTTTCTGACTATACCGTTATGCATTACCTTCTGCAAATCTGGAGGTTTGGTGCCAGTGTGAGTTACTCCTGCGTTTATTTTTTCTAGTGCTTCAGGTCCTGGCAGGAAATTTCCATCATAAAATATACATTTAAATTCTTGGCTTAGTTATTTTCACTGACCTCGGTTCTCAGAGAGCCTTTTTTATTGTTTGTTTTATTGAACCACAATGGTATTTGCTAGTATAAATTAGCTGTGTTAGTTCGAGGCTGTGCGTCATGGCGCCGATTCAATTTGGCTACTGGGCTATTCGTGGGGTAGGTTCTTGTTTGCTGTTTAACTTCTTTTGTGTATAAGTGTCATAATATATCACACAGAGTCCATCCTCTGCCAATTTTAACAGTAAATTGTTTTTTAGATGCATCCCACAGACAAAATCTAGAAAAACATTTTTGAGTTGTCTTCTTCTCAGGAATTCCTGGGATTCGTGTGTTCGCTAGCACTAGCAATAAACTTTTTGTTTGTCGTAGTTGGCGCAACCCATCCGTCTTCTGCTGGAGTTTGTCGGAGAAGATTATCAAGAGAAGAGATTTGGAAAAAATGATTTAGAGGAATGGAAAAAAATGAAATACAATCTCGACATTGGCTTCCCTAACGTAAGAAAGATTTGTGATAGGCAAACCGCTTCAGCTGCCTTATATTATCGACGGAGATATAAAGCTCACCTAATCAAGCGTAATTCTGCGTTACCTGAGAGAAAAGCATGGTCTTGGAGGCAAAGGCTTAAAGGAGCAATCTGAAATAGCCATGGCTGAGGCCGCGATTAAAGATTTGCGAATTGCACTTAGCCGTGTTGCTTACAGTCCAAACTACGTATGTTTACTGCGTCTATTACATTAGATTGCTCTAGGAACAAGAACGACCAGGGTTTATGCCTAAATATGAAAAGGGCATCGAAGATATTGCAAATTATCTCGGCAAGAAGAAGTGGCTAATGGGTGACAACGTAGGTTTTCTCTTATCTTCGTGTTCCGTGAAGAATATTATCCTGCAGTTTCCAATCTTTTTGTGCAATTGCTACTGACAAATGTGGTTCTCATTTCTACAGATCACGTATGCGGACTTTTTACTCTACGAGAACCTCTGCGTTTTCCAAATTTTCGAGCCATCCACCTTTAAGCAGCATCCTAATCTCAAGCAGTACGTCGAACGCTTCGAGGTATGTCTTCGTTCCTTATGTATAAGGGGATAATATATTATTTCCATTTTTCGTGATATTGGGATTATTATCTTTATTCTACCTTATAGGCACTGCCTAAAATTAAGGCATATATGGGCTCGGAGCGATATATCATTTGGCCTATCAACGGATGGTCTGCAACTTTTGGTGGTGGTGATGCCCCTCCAAAGTAATATGTGATTCACTTTTTCGTTTTCCCAACACTAACTATGTCATAATTTACATCTGCCGTCCTGAATGTCTTTATGGGGCAGTTATATTTTAAATGACAATTTTCACTTACTGGTCTTGAGCAAAGCCTCTCCTTGCAATCCAGCTAGTTACATGCGCTGATTAGTCTTGAGTAAGCAAATTAACCAGTGGGAGCTAGAATTATCTACATTCAACTTGTGACTGCAATTGAGATTAAAGTTACATCTACGTAGTGTACGACGAGTCCTTCGCTTGTTTTCAACTATAAGCTTTGTCCAGACCACTATAGTCAGAAGAATATTTCCAGGGGATTTCGATGAAAGCTTTGAACTTTTCCTAAGCCATGGGCATTCCTGAACCACAGCGCAATACAACTTTCTGTTAGTGTGTCGAAAATACCTGCTTGCTACATCATTCAAATTTCTCGCCGTTAACATGGAGCGCTGTGATGGCTGACAAAACTAAACATCTGGCCCTTGGCGTGAAATACACGACTCCGCAATTAGCGTCGCACATGTCAAAAGGATCCCGTTACGGCAGGTGACAAAAATATAAGCCGAGTCCTTAAGCGCGAAATATGACTTTAAAGGACATTCCATAAGCAATCTTTTAAAATGTTCTCCGAAATACTAAATTATGTTTTCGGTTAACAAGCATAATCTTATTGGGATCGTAATATTGATTATTGTGCAAACAATCTTGGGACATTTTATGAAATATTTTGATAGAGTGTCACATTTTCTACAAGTGTTTACTCGAAATAAACAGGACAGGCGATCCATTGTGCTTTACCTCCGCACCCACTAGCCCATAAGGATTAGACCAGGAGCGTTAGTGTCAGCTTGGTGTATTTTCTGCTCTTAGGGCGTAGTATTTCCTTGAGGAATCGAAGGCAACCCGTCCAATTATAAGTTCACCTTTAGTCGACATATTGCAGCCTAAAGCTGACAATACCACACGGTAGCTCTCATTAGAGGATGTAAATTTCATTCCTCTTCGGAGGAAAACGCAGACCCGAAGGATACGAATAGAAAATTTGAAAGACACACTCTTCAGAATAGCTTTACACTGGTAAAGAATGCCACACATCCACGCGTATATTCTTGCAGCCATTATCACGAAAAAGTCCAAAATAACACATTTAGCCGTGGCAAGGCGTGCTCAGAGTCAACTAATTTCAAAAGCCAATTTAAACTTCCTGATAACAGCATTTAGATCAGTGATCCCAAAGAACTGAACCTCCCGTCCTTCTCTGTCGTAAAGCCAAAGGCTTAAAATGCTGCTAAGTTTCATGACGTCATACATCAGTTTCGAACTGCACGACCGGAACGGACAGATGTAGGTGACGGATAAAGTAGATAAATGGTAGGGTGAAGAATTTTCCGAGGCTTGTGTGTTGTAAAGTAACTGATCAAACTGTTTCAATTTCCTGAGCAAGGTTATACGCATTAGTTAATTCACCAAAATCCAATTTCCCACAACCTAATCCTTTATTAAACATTCAAAGACCAGTATGGGCAAACAGAAGTCACCACTCAATGTACACGGATAGGGTAGGAATCACAGTAACTATGTTCCTGTACTACAATAAAGTTTTGTCTATTCAGAGATATAAACCTCTGTTGTGGGTTTCAGGCACATGTTCTAGGTAAACGGTCTTATACCACATGATTACCTGCGGTCTTTAATAAAAGTATATTTGCAAAAGAGTCTTGCAAATACGATGCGATGGATCGAATTAACCACACGCCCGAAACAAAAATTTCATGAGAAAAAAAATTAAAGCCTCCTTGTGTTTTTTTAAGACACAGAGGACACCAGCCCAAACTGCAAACGCAACCAGTATGGACTACCTACGTATTACCAGCGAAGTTCTTTTTTGAAATAAAGAGTGATAACACAGAATAACAAAAATAGCAATTTTGAAGGACATTGGGGAGTACATCAGTATAAATTTATTTCAGCACCAATGCAAAGCTATTATTTTCCCGAAGGTTTTGTTGCTGCTGTTTTCTTAAAGTCCGGAAAATGTTGGATGCGGAAGGAACAATTTCCTATAGTACAACTAAATTTGCATAAAGTAGCAAAAAAATTTAGCTCAAAGTGAAGCGCTGAATTTCTTTAGCCAACACTTCCCGTATGTCTAGGTTAATCATTTTGGCAACAGTATTACTGATTAGAAGAAGAAGATGCGATCACTCGAAGAATAATTTCATTTTGCTAACCTTTGGAATTCTGTCAAGAATCCGTAGTCAGAGGAGGTAACCGTAGAATGGTATGACACATGCACACATTAGGACTTACCAGTATCCAATAAAAGCATGCTTATTAGTAAACTGTGCCTCGCAAAAAATAAAAGCAGAGCGATCGACGCAAAATGGCTGACATAAGAGGTTCAGAACCTCGTGAATTTACAAGACCGTTTTTTTTCTAAGTCGGTCCGATCGTTTTTCAGCAGGTCTGACCTTAAGCTCTCTACCGTCTTGAATGCGTACATGACTTTGCCTCTAGCGACCACTACGCGCTAGAGGTCTTGTGTTTACAGTTCTAGCGTTGCCGGACAATGCAAGCGTAAAGGCTCTTGGGACAGCCACTCACAGGCATCCATAACCCGTTATCGCACAATAAACTGATCAAGCGGGCACTGACTGATTCGCACAGAATGCCTGTTCATTCAAGGCCACATCTCCCTGGCGAACAGTCGCACACGTCGGGGCCTCTGGCCGCCACTTCAAGGTGGAACCGGGCCTGGCGATTGTGACAGTTCCGCCATCGGTTTCGACGATGTTTCCCATTTGCTCCATAGAAGGGTGGTGCAGGTATAGGCACACCTGCTGAACTATAGTAAAAGAAGACATGCGCTGCATCTACCTCACTCACTCCCTCCTTCCCCGCTCCTCCACCTTGGCCTGGTGTCGAGGCAATGCCAAGAAGACAGGAGAGGGAGCAAGGGCACGTACTGAGGCGACACGGATCCCAGCCGAGTGGGAGTGCCATAAAGCCTACATTAAGGAGGACCTATTGCAGCCTGACTCTCGGTTCGCCGGTCGGCCACTCAACACAACACACAATGGACTGACCGCACTGCGGGCACCGTGCTGGGATTTGTTTCAAACTGTAAAATATATTAGTTCTAACTTTGCGAAAATTCCCATTGAAAATTTCAGAAGATAAATTGTTGAACATACGTTTGTTTTCGATAAATTCTCGTTAGGCCTTTACATTTATATGGTATTAATAAACTATGGTGGTGATGTGCTACTGAGTAAAAGAGCCGATGAGAGCATTCAACGTAGGGTATATCGTAAGAAGACGTGGTCTGGGCAATACATCAATTTTGCTAGTTTCGTACCGTTGAACTTCAAACGCAATTTAATACGGTGTTTGACGCAAAGGGCGAAGAGGATTTGCTCGACTGATAGCATTGAAGAGGAGCTTAAGATTGTTGAAGGCGTGTTTCGACAAAATGGGTATCGTTGTCGATTTATCGCTAAAAACATGGCTGAAAGGCCACCAAAACCTGCAATACTAACAGCAGAGAAGAAACGAATATTTATCAGGGTCCCATTTCAAGGGGACGGCCCAAGCGAACTTCTAAGGAAGCGCCTGAGTCAAGCTGTAGCAACTACCTTCCCAGCAGCCAACGCCATGTATTGCTCTCGACTACTCCCATCCTATACGGAGAGATTAAGGATAAACTGCCAGCCCAGACCACCTCAATGTGCATATATTCATTTACCTGTTCCTGTGGGGCAGGATATATTGGTTGCACGAGCCGGCGCTTGTCCAAAAGAGTAAGGGAACATGTACCCGCATGGTTAAGGAAGGGCCAACTTAAAGGTGTAAACAGTTCAATCTTAGCGCACCTGGTAGACTCGAACCATCGCGTGGATGCCAAAGAGGCTTTCCGAGTGATTTACAAGGTGCCTTCAAGCTACTCAAAACTCCTCGGACAGCGTCTTTTTGCGATGGCAGAGACGGCCGCCATCAGGCTACGCAGACCGCTACTATATGCCCAAAAGGATTTCGTCACGGCGCCCCAGTTGCCATGGGCGAAACTAGGTAACACGGCCACCCACAGCGGACCACGGGCCTCGGAAACGGGCCCCCGCAGAGACGACCAAGTCCCAAGTCCAGCCACGCACATCTTATCGGCAGTTCTGGACGCCGGGCCGTCTAGACATTGACACTCTGATCTCAACTCCCCCAACTCAACACAACACACAATGGACTGACCACACTGCGGGTGACGTGCTGGGATTTGTTTCGAATTGTAAAATATATTAGTTCGTTTGAAAACATTTTCAGTGTTACCTGTGGCCGCCATATCTCTCCTGGGTTTCTCGAAGCCAGTTGAGTACAATTTCCCAGGGTTCCGCGTGCATCTGCAAACAATGCATTTTTCATCGGACGAATGACCAACTCTGATGGGAGCGAGGGAGAGAGAGAGTGTGACCGACGGCTGAGCATAGCTTCCTCACTGACGCGCTTGAAGCTATCACGAGGCACTAAAAGCCGTGGTTTGGGAGGTTGTTAATTGTTGGGGTAACTCTAACCGCGTGGACAGCCCAGTGGATGTTTGTGCCGAATGGCTGACCGACGGACTGAGAGTCAGACTGCAATACTTCCTCCTTAGTCGAGGCTTTATAGCACCCCGCATCCCAGCTGCCCCTAATTTGCTGTTGGTTTTTTGTTTGTGGGCAGGCACCATCTGGGCTGTTTAATAAATGCGAAATAAACGTCTTAAAGATTTATGGTAGTTGACGTCGAAGCTGGAAAAAGGATGTATATGGGAGGAATAATTTCCTAGAGAACAATTAAATTTCGTAAATCTGTAGTGGTTGTACTCGGATCACTTCAATCGTCAGGCAAAACCCCTAGGAAGAAGATAAAAGACCGAAGTCACCAGAAAGAGTGATTTATTGTGTACAAAAATTCCAATTGCTGTCTCAGGCGGCAGTGACTACTGGCAAAGCCAGGACTAGTATTGACTGCGTCCAGTCAGACCTGAGAGAACGTGAGACAGTGGTGGCAGCTGCTTAAGTAGGATTGCGGAGCAGATTCAAGTGTTCTCTTATTGAGTGGTGCAATTGCCCCATGATATGTCACCTGCAAAGGGTCTCCTGCTGAGTTGGCCAAATAGGTGGCGTGCTAAGTGGCCCTTAGGTAGGCGTGCTTATTTGGCCGCACAAGTGTGCGCACGTGTCTACGTGACTGAATAAGCTGAGGTTAACTGTGGGTGGCTACCGGAACGCCAAAGAACAGGGGATTCTGGCGCAGCTATTATCAGTTAGCCAGAAGAACGCTTTGGAACAGTTGTTTGTGAAGATGTATCGCAGAGGGTTAAGTGAGTTAAACTCAGCAACTGCAATCTTCAGACCATGGCTACTTAGTGCTGAAGAGAAGTAGATGAAGGCCAGAGTAGTAGGAAGAGTTTATTTTGTACACAAAGGCAAGGAGAATAGATAGAGGAAGTCTGACTTGGGAGAAACGTCCGCTCAGTTAGTTGACCGGGTCCCAAGTGACTGTTTGAGAGCACTCGGGGTAGTAGACAGAAAGAGATAGCGCGTCCATTGGCTAGGTCAGCCTGGAGATTTTGGGCACAGAAGCAGCTTGCCTCAGGAACGCGTGCAAGCTGGCTATTCGTCGCTCGGCCCAAACTGTGAAGATGCGGGAACGGTGATTGACTGATCGAGACGTCGAAAAACCTCATCGGTGAGCCTTTGGGAAAGTGCACTTCGAAGCGAGCTAGTCGGCCAGGCACGACCCACTACAGATGCATGACCTGGGTGCAGTACAAAAGGGAGAACAGGCATTGTGGCCGTACGCCACAAAGTAACGTAGGATTCCATCTCAAACTGAAGCACTCTATTACTGTAAGGAACACTTGCGATTAGTGCTGGGTTCATTCCATATAACTGCACCTGGGAGGACAGTTTAGAGGATTGTTGAATGCCGTTCTCGTCGCCGTTTACCGAGTAAATACATTCACAAAATTGTGAATGCACTTCAACAGGAGCTCTCGATCTGCCCAATAGAGTTGGTGATTCCAAAACTATATTTTGACCTTTTTGCTATATTTTGAGACTAATAATTTTGGCAAAATTATTACTGATGCATGACTTTTGATTGGTAATTACTAGCGAATGTATCCAATAAAAGAGTGCGTATTCGTAGACCCTGCACGCGAAACTAGAAGCAGAACAATGAATTCTACGGGGCTGAAAGAAGGGCGTTGGTGAGAACCTTTCCATCACACTTACTTACTAGCAGACGTCAGGAACCCGTTTGTCACTCGTTGGTGAACGCTCACCGCTGAGGGAAATTCCCTGTCTCACTCTGTCCATGGCTGTAACAGCTGGTAGTATATGCAGATAATATTGTTAGCAAAGACAAGGAGACTGGAATGGCCATTTCGAGCTTATTAGCCGTCGTCAACCAGTCACAGCCTGACTCAATTGGTGTCCCACTCGAGCCTTGAACTAGCGACCTTTTTGATCAGAGTCAAACGTCCTAACCATTGAGCCACGAGCTCGTTGTCTCGCCGGTTTAGGCAAAAGGATTTTGTCGCTCGTTGATGAACGTTCATCTGACCACTTACGGAAATAATCTGTCCCGCTTTGCCTTGGGTCTCGACAGAGGCCCTGGCAGCCGTAACAACTGGTATTGGTAAGCAAATAATATTGCCGGCAGACATGAGGGAGACTAAAACGCCCGTCTCTGGCTCGCGTGGAACACGATTTAAGACTGGGTATGACTGGTTGCCGATGGTTAATAAGCCAGAAATGCCATTCCAGTCTCTCTTGTCTTTGCCGACAATATTATCTACCTAAACTTCTTTGTGTTCTGGGGTAGGGCGAAGTATGTCTGCTAGCGGATGCCCTGGTATGTTTGATTTGAATTTACTATTTTATTAACGGCAGATGTCAGTAAAATCGGGTCTACGGAAATCACCTTTTATTGCTTCGCAATGTAAATGACTTTCGTCTCAAGTTTTTGCGTAAATTTATTCTAAACACTTAGCTCAAACGAGATGGTTATGTAGTCAGTATACATGGTTGCAGTCTATTTTTGATTGATTGGCCATCGCTAACTTAGCAAACCAATGCAAAGTCAGAGGATGCCAAAAGTAGTTATACTTGTAAATAACGTACTGCTTCTATGGTGCTTCGGTACTACAGAGAATAGGTGATACCCACAGAGGACCCTGGATGTTTGTGTTGGTGAATCCTGTAGAAAACATTAAGGTCGATAGTGCCAACTGCAGTACACAGCGCGGTGTCCGCCAACCAATCAGCTTCCTGAGATTTGCTCTCTCTATTCTTACCAGTTTCCGACGTACGCACCCAACGATGAATACGAGGTTGGGGTAGTGTGCATGACTGATTTTCGATATCGTACTTCTTCTATGCAAATCAATTGGCTCCGGGCTTGAAATTTCATCA
>JAYGXS010000007.1:25729845-25741275 GCA_036362985.1 Ligula intestinalis
GCAGTTCGGACGCTAGTTAAAAGAATTGCCTTAGCTGCAATTATGTCGGTCTCCTTCAATTTTCAACCTACTTACAAGTTGCATTCATGGTCAGATGTAGTACCAAGCGTGTTGTTACTCTTATGGTCCATTTTGTTCTAGGGGACCTAGGCTAGGGTGGTCATGCGAAGACATCGCCTCCCCACCTAAATATCCATGCGTGGTTCTCGTGACTGAGCTGTTTCTTGGTTTAGATAGTATTTTACCTTTCGCACTCAATAATTTTTCCTCCGTCTCCAAAATAATTTTGGCCGCCTCCAAGGGTCCATCTTATTCTCTCACTTCTTCTGCCTTCATAGATAGGAAGTGAGACCGCTAAATGACTATCTGTATTATAAGTAAACTGGACATATGGTTGTTGCTCATACTCTTAAAGTCAGAATCATCGTCAGTCTCAGAAATATGGCTTGGATCGCGACTCTGCATGCTCATCAGAAAATAGTCTCGTAATTACTAATCAGAAATTAGTTCAGTCCCACCTCGTCCCAGATTACAGGTCGCGATGCGACTGCCTACGGGGTTCTGGATTCAGCATCTCTGTTGTCTTTGCCGCCAATAGTCACTGCCTATAATACCGGGAACCACAGCAGACGCGTCTTCGACCGCATTCCCACCCGCCCTCAGGGCGACCAAGGTCTGCTACACCAAACCTCCCTATGGTGAATCCATCTCTTCTCCTCTCCATCTGTTTTTTATGACAGAACAGCCCCTCCTGACTATGCAGCTCCGACTCCTCCTTCTCCTCCTCCTCACCGCCGGGATTGAGGCCCACCCGGCGGGGTTCCGGATCCAACAAGGGCTACTTGCCTGCCTGCCTGCCTGCCTATAATACCAACTGCTACGGCTATCAGGGCCTCTGTCAAGGCTCAAAGCGGAGAGGATTGTTTTTTTTGTTAATTTATATACTGATCAAAGCGCATGAAGCAATCTTTGCTGAACATTGTGAATGATGTTTGTTTACAATGAAGCCCATTCCTCTCTCTCTGTCCCCGTTTGTCTGTTCGACACTCTCACACGTTTGGCTTTGGCACGTTGTCCAGTCCTATACACCTCGATTACAGACTAGGATTTATAGCCCGTCAAAGGCTCAGTTCGTTCTTCTAGACATGTAGTGACATTAAACAGCTTTCTGTTTCACGTAGTTAAATATGCTTTGTAAGCAACTTAACACAAATTTGAATAAAAGACGCTGAATAGCTGCGTTGCTTTTAGCCGTCAACGGCTTTGTTGTTATTGCCTATGCTGTAACTGTTGGGAGACTTCTACCTTAGATTCGTGGACAGACTGCTTCGTCTCACACAGACACCTGGACTGCAACCCAGACATCACTGTTGATGGTCCGTGAACTGAAGCTCGGAATCGCTACATTTTTATTTGGAGGTCATGTAAGTTTACGGTGAAGCAGATAAAACATGCCGAGGTGCGAGAACCCTTCATTTGTTCCCAATGTAGCTCCAAAACTCGCCAGGTCTTTGGTTCACGCTGAAGGGAATTTTGCACCCCCCGCATTTGTCCCATGTGAGCTGTCGGTGGACTCCATTTTATTATGCCCGACGAAGTTAAGTGTTACATGTAACACCTCGGAAAATGGATGGAGTTGCTGAAATGAAGGAAACAGTTTTGCGCGGATCCAAAATGGGGTCGGTGTAACCACCTGTCAGGCCAGATAGCCAGTGTCTCTTCCATCCCGATGACATTCAGCAAAACACAGCCACTTTTTGCTGAAACATTCGAATACTTATCGCGGGTGGGGTTAATTAAGTTAAACCCTAGCAACTGCGATCTTCAAACCATGGATCCTTAGGAGAGGAAAAGTCAGTGCAGGCCAGATTAGAAGGAATAGCTTATTGTGTACACAAAGGAACGGAGGATAGATGGAAACAAGTTGGAATTTGGAGCACACGTCATTCCGCTGGAGCGCCGTGGTCCTAAGTCACGTCTGGTGGCCGAGAGTGGGGAAAAAGGGACATGTTAGAGTGGTGCTTGGGCAGCCGCGAGAACCTAGACGCACGTATGTGTGTCCAAGTGGAAGTAGGTCAAGTCTCTGCAGGTCAGCGCGTCTGTAAGCACTGACTGGTGTATTGGATGACCTTGAGGCACCTGACGGGGCTACACCGAGTTGCTGTTGACAGAGTCATTCAGTTGCTAGCTTGTTGATTTTTCAATTTTCACGCGAGTTTCCTTGTTAAATATAAGCTTTTTGTAAACTTTTAGCCGATTTTTTTCCATTTTCTATGCAATTTTTTAGACATGATGTACTGCCCCCTGTTATGCACCACCCTCAAAAAACCCCTATTATCATCGCTCCCATATAACAGAATTCTGAGGTTTTCGCTCGCGCTAGTGAGCCCGAAACTAGATTGTTACACCAAGACTTTTATTCGACATTTCTTAACCTATCCAAAGGGTGCATGCCCAACGATACAAAATTGCAATATTAGTCAAGTAACCAGTAGTCATGGTGACAGCTCAGTAAACTTCTTGTCGAGAACCATTAATGATAAAAACCCACGGCTATGAAGAAGGAAATACGATCACTGGAAGAGGACTTTTTGCATTCTCCTTCGAGCCCACCATCAGAGACAGATACGGAACGTTTAGTAAGGACCCGTGGTGAACAGTATTCATAAAGCATGGTTTCCAGGCCATCACATGCCTTCTATATTTGGTAGTCTCATCGTGCTGGGACGAAATAGTAGGTAGCACCCTTGCCGCTGCGATCTTCGGGTCCGATTACGTGAAACGCCAACTTGAAGGAATATTTCCTTCTGTACAGAAGGATTGAAGAATAGCTTGCACAAAGTTGACTGTCTGACAAGCGTAGTTGCGCAGCTGAGTGGAGCAGTATCCGAAGCGTGTGGGCATGGCAATCACCAAAGCCTCCAATGAACAAGTCACCCTGTGAGTTAGAATTGAAGGTGATTGGCCAGACAGCTTATATTCGACCTAAATGTGCGCACATGCTAGCAGTCACGTGAAGCCAGCGTGCGCGTAGATAAGAGCTATTCCTGACGCAGGTCGAGATTTGCAATCACGTGACTTCATGTATGGCGTGGCATTGGAGTTTGGAGGTGCTGCAGGGTCACAACAGTCAACGTGTTCATCGCTGGGAGTTGTAGTTGGTAAGCTGATTGCTTCTTTGTTCATATTCGAGTCGCAAGTGGCCGTGATTTTATCCCCGTTGTCGCTTCTTAGCTGTGAACGCTCCTCGCAGCTGCGTTGCACTCAACGTGGTCAATAACTTTATCCCGTTTTCTCTGTCGCATACTTTTCAAGTAAACACCATTTTGTTTGAAACCTGAAACAGTACGGAGGGTTCCTTTGAAGATACAAGTCGAGAGCGTTACTTTCGTAGGGGGTAAGTAAGTTAAACCCTGGCAACTGCGATCTTCAGACCATGCTAACTTAGTGGAGAGAAGAAGTCAGTGAAGGCCAGAGCAGTAGGAATAGCTTATTGTGTGCACAAAGGAACGAGGGATAGATGGAAAGGGTTTTGACCTCGGAGCACACGTCATTCCGCTGGACGCCGTTGTCCTAAGTCATGTCTGGTGGCCGAGGATGGGGGGGAAAGGGACATGTTTGAGTGGTGTTTAGGCAGCCGCGAGAACTTAGGCACACGTGTGTGTGTGTCCGAGTGGAAGTAGGTCAAGTCTCTGCAGGTCAGCCCGCCTGTAAGCGCAGACTGAGGTATTTGATGACCTGGAGTCAGCTGGCATTGGAAAATGACGCAGGACAAGGCAATAGAGGGCGTGCGACGGCAGAGACCGCTACAAATCATTCAGAACATTCGGAGATTTTTCTTCCCAGTTAGAGTTGTCAAAGCTTGAAATGCTCTATCTCTAGATGTTGCTACGTCTGTATCCTTAGAGATTTTTATCGGAAGCTGTACCAAGATAGGAATGCAGGCTACAATACCGCCTGTCCGCTGCGGTCCGGACGTCCGCATAAATTACAATTAGCATACCGATATGGCAGTGCACTCTATAAAACCACCCCACTGATGTGGTCTTGACGCCGTTAAATTATTAAACAGAACAGAACTTCATTGCAGCTGCAGAATCTATCATTCATGAGGCTCCAATTCCGGAAGAAAGCCAAAATCTCCTACGACAGCGAATATTCTGCAGACTGATATCCCACAAAAAACGCAATATGCTGACAAAAACATTGTCATATTTCCAGCCGACAAAGGGCGGTCGACAGTCATTCTAAACAAGGAGGAGCACGTCAACAAAGTCGACACCCGTCTGGGCGATAGGACTGCCTACATACCTCGAAAAGTCGACGCGATGAAGACGCTAATAAGCAACAGCAACAAGGATCTGACAAGCTGCCAGAAGTCCAAACCTATAACACGGTTTGACTGGCAGACGAGAAACCCAAAGGATGCAGCACTCGCAAGATTCTATGGCCTCCCCAAGGTCCACAAACTAGGAATCCCCCTGCGACCGATCGTTTCCCTCAGAGGCATCCCAAGATTTGGTTTAGCCAAGTAGTTGTTTCGACGGCGCATATTTCTAACCCTGGGCTCTGCAACGACCGTCAGCTCGGCTGAACAACTCATACAAAAGCTAAAGGCTATTCAAATAACACCTGATGAAGTGATGGTATCTTTCGATGTGACCTCACTTTTCACCTCGGTACAGCAACATCTTGAGGTTGAAACTGTAGTGGTTCGTTGCCTGGCCAACTAGGTCGCGTCGAAGTGCACTTTCCCAAAGGCTCACCGATGCGGTTTTTCGGCGTCTCGATCAGCCAATCACAGTTCCCGCATTTACGCGGTTTGGGCCTAGCGACGAATAGCAAGCTTGCATGCGTTCCCGACGCAAGCTGCTTCTTTGCCCAAAAATCTCAAAGCCGACCTAGCCAATGAACGCGCTCTTACTCTGTCTACTGGCCTGACTGCTCCCAAACTGTCACTTGGGACCCGGTCAATCTTCTGAGCGGACGTGTTCTCCCAAGTCAGATTTTCTCTATCTATTATCCTTTCCTTTGAGTACACAATATACTCTTCCCACTACTTTGGCCTTTAAAGACTTTTCCTGCACTAAGTAACCATGGTCTGACGATGGCAGTTACTGAGTTTGTCTCACTTAACCCCCTGTGGGGCAAAATCCCACTCCTTGCCTTAGTCAAACACATTTTGAGCAATGTGGAAGCGGAATAAACAAACAGCCAATTCTTGTGACTCGTGTTGGATTATATACGTTAGATTTAGACTGTTTGCTAACGGCCATAGGTTATACTCTACTTGTGGTGACTCACTCCATATTGGTGACATTCCGACGTGAGATGAACACTCAGCCTCTGATCTGGCTGAACTCAATCGTCGTCAAACCTCCCTCGCCTTCAACTGTATTTCTCCTGTGTCACCTTATGTGACCGTGCTATGGAGACTTTCTGCATCGACATCCTGTCTTGAAGCGAGGTCGAGATCTTCAACCACTCACAAACTCTGATGTGGCCTGCCTTCCCTGCATAGTTGCTGACTTCCCGACCTGTCCCAACGCGGTTCCCTGCGTATTTGGCAATTAACGGACTTGTCCCTACGTATTTGGTGATTAGCATTCGCGACTTACTGCCGATAGCCCATTCAGCCCAGGTCATGGTTACTTCCCAATCGAACAGAGATGCCTCTGGCCGAGTACCAACAACCACAGACCTTCTTCTCAACAGATGGTACTACTTCTACTGCCAATGGCATCCCACCCTCTCTGCGAACACTAACATGGCATACTGATTTGCCGTCGAAGTTCAAAGCAGCCAACCAGGCTCCCTCCCACGTAGTTGAGATGCCCCATCTCCTACAAGATGCCGATGCACGCGTAGTTGAGAACTTTCCGCCTACCGCAGACCAAGTTGCCCACGCGAACGCGAGATGACATTTCCTCCTCCCAAGCGGCACTGGCGGCACTACCCGCCTCTCGCATGCCAACCACAGAAGCTCATGCAGGCCACAACCGTCCCTTCAAACTAGCTTTCGCAAGCCAACCACACAAACACTAGCTGTTCGAAACCTGCCGTTGGTACGTACATCTTGCCCTATCCTTTACTAACCTTCCATCGTTCCATTTCTTTCATTAATGGACTTCGGTATTTGAGGTGAGCATTTGTAGTGGTCCTAACAGCCACTTGAAACCCAAGATGTGACGGACAGCGGCCTAATGCCGCCTGCGGTCAGGCGCTAATTCCCGGCACCCCCTGTCCGTTCTCGCTCAATGGTCTGAGCCATCTACTGACACACACGGCTTCATCTCGCCAAGGCAACCAATCACCATCAGTCTACCGAGATATAGCGAGCATTCGGTGGCCACTCACAATGACTATGGTTAGAGGACACCTGGAATTGCGCCTCGCGCGTAGCGGTCGTGGCGACGCAGCCCTTACGGTCTGTCGCCTTGCAAGACCAATTGGCAACTTTCCTTTAACTCTCTAAACAATATAATGTTCCGTCTACTCTGCCTTCCCAAGGCTTCTCCTATCTCCTAAGGAACCATGTCCTGAATGATTGTAGGTGTTAAGGTTAAACGTCTTAGCCTTTACTCCTTGAACCACATGCATACTAAAATTAGCAGCTCAACCGCGGGTCGTAATGGATACGATGATGGCTTGGCAGTCCGCATCGGAATTTTTAATCTTGCTTCAGCGATCACCCTTCCCCCCGCTGAACTACCTCCTAGCATTCCCCTATTCGCTATTATTTTAAGACTAGATCGATGAGTAAGGGCACATTTATTGAGGGGGGCGTTAAGGTTAATTGAGTTTAACCCCAGCGGCTGCGATCTTCCAGGCCCGGTTCCTTAGGAAAAGGCACGAGAAGGCCGGAGTGGTAGGAAGAGTATGGCAGAATTAAGCTGACTATCAGACGACCGCACAACCACAATCCAGTAGACGGCGTCCTGAAGTAATTATGTAGTGGTCGCTGTTACCCGACGCCCTCCTAACGCTTGACGCCTAAGACAAGGTCACTCAGAGCAGGACCTTGTGCGAATGCACTTTTTGGCATGCCTTCAACCAGACACAAACTGGCGCGCGAGACACGCACTCTCCACGCCGGTGTTTGCCCTCGCGCCTTCCAACCAATCACCAAAGAGACAAAGACAGATTTCGGTGGCCGCGCAAGATTACTGCCACTAGAACACACTTGGAATTCCGTCACCTGAGGGACAGACGCGACAGCGCCACGCTCTCAAGATTGAGCGCCATTCCAGACTGAGTAGCAACTTTCCCCTAACGTTTCTGTAAACAATATATTGTTCCTACTACTCTGGCCTTCCCGAGGCTTATCTCTTCTATCCCCTTAGCAACCGAGCCTGGAAGATTGCAGCCGTTAGGATTACACCTGAATAGCCTCAACACTACGCGATAATGTCTCCTCGGCAGTCGTCACATGAGGCCTTGTGTGAGTCGGCCTGCGATTGGCTGTTCCAGAGGCCGGAAGCAGCAAGCCTTCCCAAAATACACTTTGACTTGAGCTAGTCACAACAAGCGTTCACAAATGCACTTTGTGTGGAGTTAGTCACTACACCTTCTGTTTGGGGATGGAAGTTTGTGGAGTGATGTTCCGAGCCTTTGTTAACTTCCGCCAGGGGCGACCTCCTTTGTTGGCAATTTTGAAGTGTTTCTTCTATGCGTCGAAATGTAACCGACGCCCAACATTGTTTTTTCCGACGCCCTTGTTCAAGGCCAACTGCCTCAAGGTCATCCACTACCTCAGTCAGCGCTTTCAGACGAGCTGACCTGTAGGCAATTGACCGACGCCCCTCGGGTAATATTACAAGCACCGCTTGGAAAACACGTGAACCTGTTCCGCAATTCTTCTTAAGCAACTGCGACCGGCTGCAATTTCTCATTCGCCCCCTCAGGCCTGCCTGGACGCAGTCAGGACCAGCCCTGGCTTCGCCAGTGGCCACTGCCGCCCGAGGCAGCAACACAATAAATCCCTCTCACGTGTGCGTTCTGTCTCCTTACTATATACTTTGGTGGATTTGGCCTGAATATTATAGTGCTCCGTCTACAATCAGACAAGTTAGACGCTACAAACGCAGCCACGACATTCGAGACACCCAACTCGTTCCCCATACACCAGTGACGGGACAAATTAAAAAGCGCTAGGTTTGGACACAGTCTGCTCCTTCTGTAACAAGCAATTACTTCCGTTTTTAACCAGTGAGCGATTTGCGACTTTGGTTGCACGATTTTTTTGGAAATTGTACTATTTCAGAACAACAAGGTACGAAGGGTATAAAATATTAACGAAATCCTCTCTGCACGTATCACGTGCAGGGCTGAAAAAGTTGCGAAAATCTCTACATAACCATCTCTCATTCCTCCAAATATGGACTTTTAATAGATAATTTTGTCTAGGGCATCATTTGCCACAAGGTCATTTTCTTTACAGGGAAGTAGTTTTCTACTGCAGACTATGGAACTGTGAAGTTTTTGCTACCGTCGACCCCACGTCCTTGGAAAAATATCCAGCGAGTAAACCTTCGAATTAAAATCGCACATTACAGGCACGTTGTAGGAAAAAGACGGGGAAATAGGCTTGGCTGCTGCCCTAACTCTAAGCTTAACTCTACGTGTAACTTACCACTAACTTCAGCTGTGAGAACCCATCTATCAGTCTGCGTGTAGCATCGGCTGGAACGGCAGATCAAACTTACCGTGTGTAGACATGAGGTGACTGATACTGATAAATTGTCAGATGGTTTAGATTATTCAGTAGTTAGAAGACTTTATCAGTATGACTGCAGGTGTGTCAACGAAAATTAAGTAGCCGAGGAACCTTGATAGAAGGTCAGAGGAATGCCGATCTTCAAACGTCACGGGGCGTGATAATTTTGACTGGTTGTGTTTTTCTTCTGAACATTTCCACGAATATTTCTTCTTTGCATTCCAAATGCAATGCACCCTAGAACTTTGGGTGAATTTACAGGGCATAACTAGCAGGCAACAGCGGAATTTTGTATTGCAGTCGCTACTCATCAGTACTGGCATTTTTTTGTTGTTAAAGAAATCAGTGAAATAAGTAGGGACTACGCGATACACCGTACTGGCAGCAGAAGTACTAGCTAGAAGTCCAGAAACGTGTTTCGCCAATGTTCGGCCACTGCATGTCGCAGCTGTGAGGGGGTCGACTCATCAGTATGTCTCCCACAGGAGTCTCTGCGTACCTCCTGGTAGATACTCCAGTTTTAAACTTCGTACCTTTTTACTTTCTCAGAAGGAGATCGTCAACGTGGAGTAAATTAGTCTAAACTAAAGAGCAGAAGCGTAGACGAAAAGTTGATATGAATATTTAGGCTGAATTTCATCAACCACAATGATATAACCACATACCATTAATCAAACTGCCAACGGACAGCCAACAGGCTTCCGGTAAAGGCCTTCTCTGCTACGCGGGTTCAAATCGCGCCGACCGCCTCGAGCTTTTCACAATTGGGTCAACTCAAATTGGATTATATACCACGTTGGTGTCATAGGGACTCTCAGTGTATGCTTACAAAATGTATTTCAGATCGATTTACTTCAAGTTGGTGATTTCTCTCGGAGGAACTTAAAAAGGAAAAAAAACTTGAGTATCTGGTGAAGTGGAACTGACAAAGAGCAGGGAGACCGGAATGACAATTTCTGACTCCTTAGCCGTCATCAGCCAGTCATACCCGATCCCAGGTGTGGATCAACCGAGATTCGAACCCGCGACATTTGGTCATTGACTGGACCATTGCACCACAGGCCCTTGGTTTGTTTTTTTCGGTTGGGATCGGGAATGTGGGACGCTCACCGATCTGTCTAAGAAACGTCCCGTTGTGAGTTAGAGTATCGACCGGGAAACACTCAGGAAGATTTTCGTCAACCGAGCTCAGGGGTTGCCATTTCATGATTTCTGACACCCAATCTGAGCCTATTTCCCTCAGCAAGTCGATGGAGTGGTGTGCGATCATTCCTGTATCAGGGCAACGGGGCCGCGGGATAAATGCCTTGGACCAACACGAGGGCCAGATCAGAAAACGGCAGGCATTATTCGGGTTGCGCTCTCATTACATCTGCCGAAGAAGGGGGGCATGGGGGTGCGGGTAGACACAGGCTCACCCTGCACCAGTCACCTGCACCCCGATCCCCCTTCAGATCTTGTTGACTCTATCTTAACTTCAGGTAGAGGTGCGGGAAGGAAGACTGTGGTAGAGGCTCCACAAGCCTCCTATCACTACAAACTGATTCACGTGAAATTCACCGTCCTTGCGCCATCATGCAGTGCAGCATATGATGGACACGACGGTCGAACTGTCGGTTAGATAGCCTTCTGTTACCAGTGTTTCCTTCCTCTGCCTCGTTCCAACTAGAGGCCACAGGGATGGCGTAGTTTGCGGCATCGAGTAGTCCTGCCTATAGCTAATGAGGCGCTATCCATGATAATCCACCGGATATCGTGATCATGAGTCACCTGCTTGATGAGCTCAACTCACCTATTTAAGTATGGAGAAGGTTTGTCGACAAAGACGCGAACACTGGAGGCAGGCATGTTCAAACAGACCTGCAGTTAAGATACACAAGTCGTCCTGCCACCCGAACCTCCTCTCCCGGATCCAAACCAGTCAAATTAACCCCCTTAAAAATTTCCACAGATCAAACGATGTCGGCCCAATCTGCTGCTTTTTTTCTAAATTCTGCTTCTGACGGGTTTAGTTGAAAGAGATACACAGCGAATGCGGTGCCAAACCACCTCACCCCAGCTACGCGATTGTCCTGCCCCCCCCCCCCCGCCGTTTGGCTGTACCAGATCTCTCTGCGTAAATTTTTGCGACAGGTGACATGGTGATGCTTAGCGCCGGCGATTCTTACACAGCACACCTGTCCTGCAGAAAGGCGCTTCGTTGAATGTGACTGGTGGTAAATAAACTCCATCGGTCCTCACTATCAGCACAGTTAAGCGAATGACCTACTGCAGAGAGGGTTTAGTAAACTGTTGTCTTTATGCGTCTTTGTGTTTGTGTCACAGGACATAACTAAATGAGGGTTGGGGGGGAGGGACAGGGGGAGGTGGATTGGGGGTGGGGTGATGGTCAGAGGGTCAGCAGCACCCCGGGTCTCTTAGATCTAACCGACGGTAATTAGCGGCAGCGGTTCTACGCCAGGCCCAGGTCTCGTTTGATCTGTGAGACCTACTAGATGCTCAAATGACAGGACCTATAAACAGCATAAATAGAAAGAACAGACATCAGTTGTCAGACACGCAGTCAGGTCGCAGAAGAAGCGAAAAGGATGGACTGAATTAAGATACATTACTACTAACACTACTAAGTATTTTGGTGTAACCTCTTTTCGTACAGTTGCATGCTCTTCCGCAGTTCGGACGCTAGTTAAAAGAATTGCCTTAGCTGCAATTAT
>JAYGXS010000007.1:25742699-25756530 GCA_036362985.1 Ligula intestinalis
TCATAATTCGAAACGATAACTAGGACACTGAACTGAACGAGGTAATTAGTTTCGCCAATTTAATCTGCTGGGGGGGGGGGAGGGGGATTAGGTTGCGAGCAGCTGCAGGCAAGTAAACGAAAACTAGACGGAATTTAACGGGGCAACGTGGACTAGAATCAGCCCGACCACATGTCTGGTTATCGGCTGGTAGGTTGTCCGCTGAAAGGTAACCAGACTCTCTTCTCGATAGTAGAGCCTAGAAGAGCGATTTCAAAATCCGATGAACAGATTTGCTCGTCAATATGGGAAACCCTCCCCGGCACACAGTTTCACCGATCAGATCAACAAAGGAACAATTGGCAAAAGTAGCTTATGTAGGCCCACTCATATACCTCTGGTCACACATTTTGCCCTGCAAAAACGGTGGTTAAAGAGTTTTGAGGGGTGAGGAAGTACGATAGACAGAGAGGAAATCTTTAAAAGTAAGTGGAAAATGGAAAAAAAACGTAGTCAAAGTTGCTTCCCACGGCCGCTGGGAGTAAGTTGTCCCGCATGTAATTTGAACATGTGCGCGGCGCTTAGTTCCGCAGACTTTACTAATCTAACGCCTCACCTTTTCAACAATTTTCATATTTCTATGCACTTTTGCACAACAAAAGGGATCTGTAACAATGTTTGCATATTACACAAAAACTTATGCTTTCCTGTACCATTTCAATGGAGTTTTTAAGGGCTTCGATCATTTACTTCAAATATACTGACTGATACTGACTGAACTCCAGGACGGTAAGTTGGACCTCAGGTAAGTTGAAGTAAATGACCTCCTTACCGCCAGTTCAATTTTTCGGAAAATTTGAGAAACCTGCAATTTGATAATCACATTTTCCGCAATAAGTTAAACGATTAGACAGATTAGGAAAATCTTCAGTTATAAATCAACAACACTTCTAAGTACAGTAAACTAAAAATGCATTTAGAATTCATCAAAGTATATTCAACTGCCTGTCCTAATTCCCCACCCATAAAACGCTATAACCATCGTTTTCGTAGAAAAACATGCAGGGAGTAGGGGTTAATGAGTGGGCCTACATAAGCTTCTGCTGCCGAACAATTTTAGCAAACTTCATGACTCACTTTGCACTGTATAATTAGGACGCGAAAAAATGAAAGAAGTGGCGAACGTAAGGAATGGATTATTTGCAAGACGAGGGTCCAGGACCTTAAGCGAATGCCAGAACCAACTGAAATCGATGAAGGGATTTGAAGCACTTACCATAGTTAAAACGATACTGTCAGGGTTGTTTGGTCGACAGAACGAATTTTTCCAAATCAGAAGACAGATTTATTTGGAACATTAATTACTGAAACTATCGCTCTGGGGTTTGAGTTAGTAGGTAACACACTTGCTGCGGCGATCTTCAGGACCTATTCCTTGTGGAAAACGAAGAAATGAAACACCAGCTGGGAGGAATAGTATATTTTATAAAGAGGTAGTGGAGAATAGGCTTGAGGAAGTTGACAATCGGAAGAGTGCACAACCACCTCTGAGGGAGTCTGTGTCCGAAGTGTGTGAGCGTGGTTATCATGACAATGTCTACACCGTAATCTTTGTTTGAGTCGGCCTAGAGAGGTGATTGGCGAGACAGACTGAGGGGGACGGGACAAGCGTTGGCATGTTCGCACTCGTTTTCCACCGCGAGATCTTGAGCGTTGGCGCAGTTTCCGGCACCTTTATTTGGCTGTTCCATGGGCGACCGAGACTGCGGCATAACATGACCTC
Organism: Ligula intestinalis; assembly: GCA_036362985.1. Taxonomy (NCBI): domain Eukaryota; kingdom Metazoa; phylum Platyhelminthes; class Cestoda; order Diphyllobothriidea; family Diphyllobothriidae; genus Ligula; species Ligula intestinalis. The sequence continues at coordinate 25,744,462 of JAYGXS010000007.1, forward strand.
ATGCGCGGCGTGACGTCAGTGGAGTAAGGTGCTACAGGGTCATTACAAGACAACTAACGTACCAGAGGCTATGTAAGCCGTCGATTCGTGTCCGCACAGAATGGGCGTATGCGTCTTTGTTTGTTGCCATGTACGCAAGAGAGGCACAACGTTTGAACAGGCCTCCGGCGTAGGACTTCTTAAAGTCCGCATTGGAAGGTTCCAGGGCGAACTGGGCGTAGACGGTATGCTAATGAACGGATAAGTGCAGGCTGTCAGTTAGTTTACGATGCAGTTGGATGTAAAACCTCTTGGCTACGGACGCACAATCAACCTTGCAATTATTTACTGACCGTGGGGTGTAGATAGGTGTGTGTGTTCATTTACAAATTCATTTTAGAAGTCAGGTTATGGCAAACAATTGTTTTCAGCAAATCTTTATCAGATTAAACGTTTGCAAAGGAAATTAACACTATACACCATCTAGTGACAGTCCCTCGACCAACACGCCGACATGTCCTACATGCGCAAACTGACATAGTCCGCGTTGGCCAACAGCTCCCGTGTTAGATAGTTATTGATTTTTCTACCTATTCAAACTTTATTTGTTAGGTACAGCGTTAATTGCCCTTGAAAACGTTTGGTCTGCTGAAGAGTTGCTGAAAAAATTTTGTTTGCCATAAACTGACTTATAAAATTTATTTTACAAATGTAGAGTTCTTTATGTTCACTCACATCCGGGTGGCATACATTGCTCAATTCTCGGCAGCCTAATCGGACTAGATTTATATAGCAGCTCTGCTTGGAGTGCCTGCTACAACATAGCATAGCAGTAGTGTTGTTTTTGGCCAATCATTACCATCCTAATTGGCCGGTCAACTTCAAGGTCATACCGTCAGTCAAGGTCGTCGGGCGTCTGCACCGGCGGCGTTGGGTATCTGCCTTTCCTCCATCTACCAACTTCCTCCAACCTACCTTGTATTCATTCCGCAGTAAATACAATTCCCTTTCTCTCTGCCATCTTGCGTCCTATGTTTCATTCTCCTACTTAGGATCTAACTTGGAGGTCACAGCCATTAGTGTCCACCGATGGCTTCAACCTATGCAACAGGTATCCTTAGTGTGCCTTGAAGGTGTCACGAGTGCTCTCCTGATGATGACAATAATAAAATAGTATGAGCCATCAAGGATTAAAACATTATTCTAACTCAAAGGGATGCTTAATTGCCAAAGCCCTCGCACGATTTCCAGTTATGTTCTGCTAAGTAAAATTGGTGTCTGGAGTCTCCAGCAGACCTGCAAACGTCAGGCCCCTTACCCGAACGAGACGCAAAGATCCGGGGGACAAAACTGGAGCGAAGTTTATAATAAGAAGTTTACGATGTGATGGAAACTATTTTACTTTCCTATAAGTCAGATACCATCTTTGTGCATTGATGCAGTTCACGTGTTTTAAGTGGGCATATTTTTATGAGGAAATCATTCAGGCATGCTTTTTGTCTTCGTTAGTATCTTTAACGATGCATCGATAATTTGATAATATTATTACGACGTTGTAGGCAATCTACAAGACGAGACCAGATGGTCGATTTGATATCAATAATTAACTTCTACATTTTATAGAAACGCTGCAATTATCTGACCATTTTATCCCTCATGTCATGTATCGGCCTGATGATGAATGACCGAAAACACTTGTTTGCCAAAACGACTTTTCAATCATAAAATGAGAATTTTCGTAGAACTACGACGGACCAAAGATCCCTGGGTGTTAAAGGAACTCAATGACTTCCTAAAGTTTGACACGATAAAGACAGACTACCGTTGCAGGCCACATCGATTTGCATCTATTCGTTCACCTGTGCCTGTGGAGCGGGCTATATTGGCCGAACAACGCGACGTCTGGAGAAGAGAATACGCGAGCACATACCAGCTTGGCTCAGCAGAGGGGAGAATAGACCGACCTCAAGCTCAATCCTCGCCCACCTACTTGATACAAACCACCAAGTGGATGCGATTGAAGCCTTTCGGGTTATATACCGCACGCCAACACACTACTCCAAAGGCCTGCGCAAACGAGTGCTAGCCACAGCAGAGGCAGTGGCGATCCGGCTAGCAAAACCCAATATATGCTGTCAGAAGGCGCTGGTACAAGCAATCTGCCTCCCCTGGCCGACTGCATGCGGAAATTCCACACCTCTTGAAGCCACGTCATCCGAACACACACAAAATGAAGCTACAGAGAATATTCAAGCGCAAGCTGCGCGGCCGACATACACAACTCAACCCGCTGACTGTCAGAACATCCCCCCTGTCTTCTCTACGCATGGCAACCAACGCACTACCCGCGCAGGCGCCTGCATTCAGGAGACGAGGGAAAACCCAGCTGCCTAATTTCCCTTACCCACCAACCCCCTTCCCCCCAAACTGACTGTTATATAAACGCTGCAATTATCTGACCATTTTATCCCCCACGTCATGTACCAGCCTGATGATGAATGACCGAAAACAATTGTCTGCCAAAACGACTTTTCAATCGTAAAATGGGAATTTTCGCAGAAATTTTTTTATTCAAAAGGACTTGTTTAATATATTCCTTAAGAGCTGTAGGACATGGCCCCTAATGCTTTAACTAACCTATTGGCAGCACAACATTCACAGATTTCTTTTAGCATGACCTTTTTGACAAATTACATTCCATGCGGTCGCTGTATGCCGTTCGTGGCACTGAAATTGGACTTTGGTTACTAGCTTGTCAAATGCACACAACAAATGGAATCAGGTAATCATCTATGGAGACGGAAAATCTCACTACAATAACTTTATTTACCCACTGACGCTTGAAACAACTGGATCTGCTGTCAGTTGTCATTAGCTTATGTTGTGGATATAGCAAATGCAAGGCAGGAGATATATTGTGCAAATACGACGACTACGACTGAGTTCGGTAATTAACTTTCTCTTGTCCTCTCCTATTAGTCCCAATCGGTAGAGTTAGTGGCCAGAAGTGAAGTGCAGTATGGGGTTCCGTCCGGCGACTTTTATATCTATCGAAAACTGGAAAAGTTTGGACCAATGACTGCATATGAAGCGCCCACAATGCATGTTATTATATATTCGCTCTCGTGGCTTTAACTGAACCCTTTCCAAGACCCGTTTGCCTTGGTAAGGAGACCAGACCCAACCCTGGTGCAAGTCATGCTGTTCAGGTTATCGTTAAAATGAAAATGTCGAACTAAACAACTTGTTAGTGCAAAAGCTCACAGCACGAAATGGGGCGTGGCGGGTTTACTCATAAAAGCTCCTGCATACAGTTCAAGCGAATATTTAAAACAAAATGACCGAAAATGATACTGCATTTCGCCATTAACTCTGTCGGTTGGGATTAATAGGAGAGGACAAGGTAAAGTCAGTTATCGAACCCGGTTGTAGCCGTCGTAGTTGTTCCATACATCTGCTGCATCCCTTCTCTATTTCCACAGCAGAGGCTTATGACAACCTTCACCAGCTCCAGTTGTTTAAAGTGTCAGACGTTCAATAAAGTTGTTGCAGTGAGCTCTTTCGTCTCCACAGATGATTACCTGATTCCATTTGTTGTATGCAGTTGACCACCTAGTAACCAACGTTCCACTTCAGTGACATGAACGGCGTACAGCGATCGCGTGGGATGTTATTTGTCCCCACAAAGGTGATACTGTGAATGAACTGCTGCCATTATGTTATTTACAGCAGTGCCGGTGATGGCCCATAGCTCTGAAGGAATACACCAGACAAGGCCTACTGAATACAATACAGTAGTTAGTTATTTATATTAAACTACACCAAAGTCTCGGCCCACCGATCGCTTACAATGTCGTGAGGGTATTATTCATTCAGCGGCATATCGTTGGTGAACCTCAACAAGACAAATAACATGCTTGAATAATTTTCCTCTAACTAGATACTCACCTAAAACATGTGAACCGCATCAGTGCACGTAATTATCACTAAAAGGGCGCATATAACCGTGACGGTATCTAGGGTATTAGAAAGTCAAGCATTTGCCATAACATCGCAAATTCCTGATTATAAACTTCGCTCTGGTTTAGTTATCTGTATCCTGCATCTCGTTTGGTTAAGTGGTCTGACGTTTGTGGGGCTATTCGTAATTGTATAAGGCTTTTTTTATTTTAATCGATTTCCGATACCTCGATGGTTCTTTGTCCTTGTTTATGTATAGCATATATTTTAACCAACTTAAAATATGGGTTTTTGCTGCTGATGGAGACTCCAAACACTAGTTTTACTTACCAGAACGCAGCTCCTCTCCAGCCATGCATACTGGGTGAGGATTTTGGCAGTCTTACACCCCTCTCAGTGAGTAAAACTTTTTTTCTCGATGGCTCATCATATGTTCTTATTATCATTATCATCACGAGAGCACTCGCGGGAGCTTGAAGGCCCACCGTCGCAGCAGCTGAAGCCATAGGAGGACACTGGTGGCTATGGCATTCAAGGCAGGTCCTGAGTAGGATGAGGGAACGTAGGACAGGTTGGGAGAGAGGATATTATGCTACATACAGAATGAATGCTGGATAGATTGGACGATGTCGGCAGATTGAGGTAAGCGGCACATCCAACGCCTTTGGTGCAGACGCCAGACGCCATTGAGAGAGGGCATGACCTTGAAGTTGATTGGCCGGTAAGAGTGGTTGTGATTGGCCAAAATTCAGACTTCTGTGGCGCCCTGTTGTAGCCGGCATCCTTAGCAGGATTGCTAGGTATACACTTTGCCATTATGGTGCCGAGAGTTGGCCGACGCATGTCACCTGGATATCGCTGAACATATCTCTAGCATGAATTCTAAAATAAACACACATATCTACAGTAGTCTTTGAAAATCACGCAACATGCCGACATGTACAAAAGATTGACACTCTTTCGCTGATCGGCATTAACTCAGGTTGTGATATTGATTATCATGTAGTCTATTCTGAAGACATCAAGTCATAATAGGATGCAGCCTTTTTAACGAGCTTCGTTCCGACCACTAACAAAACGTATCTATTGTAAAAACTGGCTATTTGAATAGTATGCCTTTATTTTGACTACCTTTATAAATTCAAATATATTTTACGGAAAACATGCACGAAAAATTATCTCTTGTACTTGTTTGATAGCAAATTATGCCTTCTTTACATTTTATACTTAAAGAAAGGGTATCTTTCGGTTTTAAAAATGTTGCTTATTATAAACTTTTGTTACATTTGTGAGTTGGTTATTCATAATACATTGTATCTGTCAATTTATAAATGCTGCCTATCCTGCAAAAAAAAGTTTTCACATCTATTGCAATATTTCATGAAAACTATGTGACTTCTTCCTTAAACTATAGGCGAAAACGTACGTTCACAATGCACAGTTTTAAACCTTGCATTTGAGTGTAGCAGTCAGTATATAAGAAAATTACCTGGCAATTGAGACCTTTTTTTTAAACCGAAGTATACCTTTTCTTTGTGCATAAAATTAAAAAAGGCGTAATTTTCTTTCAAACAAGTACAAAAAATAATTTTTTCGTGCATGTTTTCTGTAACTATATTTGAATTTCTAAAGGCAGTCAAAATAAATGATAAGAAGACATACCTCATATGTAAGTAGCCAGTTTTTACAGGACATACAATTTGTTAGTGGTCAGAAAGAAGCTTGTTAGAAAGCCCGCATCCAATCCTGGCTGAATTGACTTCAGAATAGACTATACGATAATCAGTATCGCAACCTGAGTGATCGTCGATTAGAGAAAGAGTATAAATCTTTCGCAAATGTTGGCATGTTCCGTGATTTTCAAAGACTACTGTATACCCTGTGGTCGGTAAACAATTGCAAGCTGGATAATGCGGCCGTTGCTAACGGGATAACTCGGGCCGCCTACGTAGCTGCTCCTCTAGTATGCGTGTGTTTGTGTGTGCGTGTGTGAGGAGGTGGACGACTGAGAGTCAGGCGGCAATGGCTCCCTCTTAATGTGGCCTTTATGGCGCTCCCGCGTATGCAGAAGCCTACCTAGCGAGTTAGCTGAGTAAGGTGTGGGTGTTTTGAGTGACTATCGCGCCAGCCATCTTCACCCTCTCCCATCCCCGGCCTTATTGACTTTGTCCTTAAACCAGAAACGGAGGTGGGAGTGGCGAGCGAGTGGGTGGATTCCCCGCGAGCCTGCTCAAAGCTTGTCTCATTCACGGTAGTTCGCCGCCTTGTTTCAGCTTGCCATAGCCTTCGACCAGCTTTCCCAACATGCCTCTGTGTCTGCTTTGGCTTGCTTCAGCGTTTGCTGCGGTTTGTTGGGGCGCGTGGCTGCTCATCGTCGAAATCGACGGGGGAACTGTCATGTTGCCCCTCCACTGCATGTGCGATCGGAGCCGGAACTGTAATCGTGCGCTACAAATCGCAGCTTGGAAGGTCCTTAGCTGGTGCGGTAACTTGTGTGCTTGTGTGGAGTGGTCATCTGGTGGACTGAGAGTCAGTTGCTTCTTTATGTGTCCTCTTCCTCCTTTTTACTCACGCTTGTGACGCCAACAGCCAGCGCCTTTCCGGCCTCTGATCTTCTTCACTTGGTGATAAAACAATTTTACGAGAAAGAGCATGGAGAGCGGCAGGTGCAGTGCAAGTCTAACATTACGATGAACTACAGTATGGCGAGTCCTGCAAGCAACTTGCCTGAGTTTGTAAAAGTTTAATTATTTCTCTCATACCGCAAGAATGGATTTACGAAAACTAAGAAATAATAATGAGCAGCATTAGGAATAGTAAGTACGCAAAAGAGCTATAAGAGGTCCTTAGTGTTCATTAAGAAAAATAAAATTTTCTAGATAATCCCCAGGCTCTGGAGACGTCAAAAATAGCTATAAATTAGAACAGTAGGTTTAGATATTTCGTTTAGTATAAAACTCAAAGCAACCACTTTCTTTATAATAAAAAGAACTTGTCTTTAGGCAAAATATTTTTTTACATATTACCTATTTATTGAATATCGTGGAATAAAGTCTCTCATCATTTCGCTCGTTTTCAGTGTCTTCATTGATAAGTTGGTACATTGCGCTTCTGTTTGACGTTTACATCAAAACTTTTAAAATAAGATATAATTTTGAACCTTTTACCGAAAAAAATTAGCTGTTGGATATAAGTTCTTAAGAAGATGGCCATGGAGGTCATATGTGGAAATGCCCCAAAACAGTAAACCACATTGTCGAGCATACAAAACGTCTGCTAGGTACCACGCATATTGTTATTCCAAAGATTGATAAAAAATTCCCATAATAGGTCACCTCTTTAAAAAGTGCTTTTATTGGATATTTAGCTCACTAAGTTTTGCATATATTACCTTTTTATAAGGAAATGTCACAGAGAAATTGGAGGCTTCTGACAATTTCTTCAATTTACCTGAAGATAAACGATTTAATTTGACTGGAGATGAACGAACATACTTTTCTCGTTGTAAAAGGATTATTTTCCGCTTAAGGGGATTAATTCGACGATCCGTTATAAGCGTGCGAATGCAAAAAAACAGGCCACATATATAACCATTTCTTGAAAAACTTATTATTCTTCTGTCTGTTCCGTTTCTAAATAACGCTTGAGCGGAACGTATTGTTTACAGAAACCTATATTTCTACATGACTTACATTCAATAAGGGCTTATATAGATTGACTTCGCGGTAACATATGGACACTTTGCTTATGCGCAAGGACAGCTGTGCGGTAAAACACAATTTTCTATCAAAAACCTTTTTGTTACTGCATTTTGCGCAAAAATACTTCACAGGATAGCTAAACATAATTTAAAAAACTTAAATGCTTGCTTTTTTCTTGTTATAAATGCGATACCTTAAACTTGGCTTCAATTCCATTCGATCAACTTCGCACAACATTTTCCAGTTCTGGAAGGGATTATTATTCCACTTTCTTTTACAGCCCAATGTATATTAAAAAATAATTTGGTTCTGTCGTTCCCCATAGAATATGAAATTTTTTAAATGTAAACTTACTCATGATTTAGCCAAAATGAGTGCCTATTTACCCCAATAAGTTTAACTAAGAGGGCTGTTTTCCAAATCAAAGGCTTTCAAATTATTAAATCCAATCAGGTGATCAAAATAACCTGTTCAAATATATGTTTAACTATCAAGTTAACTTTCGGCATGAAAGTTGTTTGCAGGACTTGCCATATTGTAAATTTCTTACTTGCCACCATGTTCTAGAGCACATAGGGTTTGCAATGATGGTCGACCTGTCACCTGCTGTGTGAGTAATTCTCAATCAATGTCTACTATGGACAGTTTCATGCACAAAGTCATTGGGTGTCCACTAACACGTGCCTTAAGGTATCCTCGAAACCTGTATTCGAAGCACAGGCTATTTACCTTTTGGTCTTCGAATCGTTACCATACAGTCATCAAAATAGGCGAACTTCATGCAACAGACTCCTCACAAAACACCTAAAGTTTTGGAATGCATTGTGGAGTTCGGTGGGCTTAACTAACTAAAAGATAATGATGAATACCTTCCTCGACTCGTCCTCCTGGGTACGTGTCTACTTGACTGTAGCACCAGCAGGACTTTAGACGAAGCAAACTTACCTAATAGAGCACCTGAGTAGTCCTGGACATGCAGAACTGGATATCAATAATACAGTTCGGCGTCTCTACTAAGTATTATTCCATAAATCAAGCAGGCTTGGAGCAGTATTTCACAAAATGGGGATGAACCACTCGGATTCCACAACCGATAGAATGGGGAAGGAGACTAAGAAACGGAATGCTCAGATTCTTGTTAGGTGAACGCACGTGTGAGTTAAGTGCTTGTGGCGAGTTATACGATTCTGTGACATAGCGAGCGTTGTTATAAGAAAGCGCATTCGGGTGAACGGGTCCATGCCGTAATGCAAGGAGTAGGGGAAGAGAAGCGAACTCGTTTTCAAACACATATATAAAAAGCGTTTTGATGAGTAAATATTTCGCCTGGTTCCTCTCGATCTGCACTAAATAGGGCGTCAAATTTAGACAGGAATTTGTTAACTACACTTTGTGAATACAACTTTAGTAGTTCAAATTTTTTGGGGATGTACACAAAACACCAGGGCGCAAACAGGGAATGGCCTGTTACCCTAACGGAGTTGACCGAAATATTCAATACAACCACATAAGGATGTTTGGCCACGTTCATCACATGCCTATTGGCTGCATTTTCACCGGAGTTCCTTAGTTAACTTTACTGCTGTTTATTCTCTTCTTTCGAAGTAAGCGGTCATAAATGGCTTCCAGGCGCCTACTTCGAAGTGTCAGCTGTAATTTACCTCAAATCTTGAACACGATCTGAATATATGTTCTTGTTATTACTTTACTGACCTTATTGCTATCTAGGATTCTACTTAAACTCCTTATGCTGGAGAATATGTTTTATTTCTAAAGTGGCACGTTTTTTTACTTGCACTGTCATAATTATGACAAACAACACGTCCTTCAGGAGACAGTATGTGACCTACAGCTGCCGAAAGCCCTAATTAAAGATCACCTTTGAAATGTTTACCGCTCCAGCGAGCTTAGATTAAAGGCTAGCTTAGCTATGAGATCCATTCGCCTGAAGTCATTCATTCAATGCATTTTGTAGCTGTAAGACTGCTATGACGACGGAGTTGAGTGTGTGCATTACGCTTGTCACTGGGTCGATATTTTCTGTATTCTCGTCTGTGAGCGTGAATTCATTGTGCACCTACGGTGCTCCAGCTAGACCACCTCCAACCTGCCCCTCCATAGCAGATCCCTTTCACCTAAAGTAATCTACCTACTTTGCCGTAAGACTGTTCATAAGGTCGCTAAATGGTTGGTTTTTACTTCGTTTGCCAGAGGCTGGTAAGTGGTTGCTGGATTGTTGATGGAAGGTGAGCAGCAGTCGTATGTCAGCCTTTAAAGGTGATTCATCTAACATATAATTGCCAAGCCGCAACCAAACGTACAAAACTATATGATTACAAAACACTGATCCGCCATATCAGCGAGATTTTTCATTTTAGAGATTGTGCACCGTTGCAGACTGCTTCACTAGGCAGCAGCGATGGATGCACTTCGGAGTCAACTGGCCTGCATTAGGGACTATTACTTGACCACGTTATATTAACTGATAAACCAGAATAGGTCTTCCTTTTTATAAGAATGTTTACTTTTTACATTAAGACATGGAGGAATGCAGATTGGAATATTTTTGCGTACCAGAAATAGTCTTTTACAAGTCATGCGATTTCATCAGATTTTACATCCACTGTACATGTCTTCGAATTTTTCGCAATAGAAGTGACAAGATACGAAAGTCGGTTATGTTAAACGTGCAAGCCATGGAAGTTAACTCAAATCCTCACCAAAAAAGCAAATGTATATATATACAAATGCCTGCGGTTCCAACACTATCTAGTGGTCCGTCACCTCAGGTGTTGGTAAGGTGCACATAGGTTTACCGTGTTCGCAATAAAAACGGCAAAGTAATTTTTATTCCAGTGGTTTATTTGTAAATTAAGATCAGATTCCTGAAAAGTGTAAAAATGCAGATGTTTACATGCGGATGCTCACAGCACACGCAATGTGGTCAAGCAATTCTACCGGGCCCTTTGGTGACCAGCTCCAAGTGGTCCAATCATTGTCAGAGTCAACTGAATCCTCTGGTACAGCCAGTTTCTCTACTGCGTTTTTGCCGAAGTTGCCTAAAAATTAGCAAGAAATTTTCACTTAAGATCTACCTTTAAAAAGGCCTACAAATTTCAAAAAACTTATAAAGATCTGCCTTAATACCTCACAGAACAGTTAGAAAAAAAGTAGAGAACCTACAATTTTCACAGTGAATCCATTACCTCTGGCTTCAATGCCACTGAACACATGAAAATCCTTAATCGTCCTGCCAAATTAAATTCACAAATTTTGTAACACGTAGATGCTCCAATGTTTCCACTTTATTAAAATGGGATACGCCAATGAGGGTAGTGAAAAACATGGGACATAAAGAGCGCATCTAATCATACATTACTGCGCAGGAAGGCCGCGTCGGCAGCCCTAATTCTAAAAATGCTCTCAAAAGACCTCGAACTGCATGCCAAACTGTGTCCGCAGACGGTTTCACGTACATTTTTGCCTCTGTCTGCGGGAGACCAACATGATAGTGAAAAAAAACTTCAGACCAAAAAAGGAGACATCCTCACCAAGAGCGTAAACTGCATCAGTGCAACTGAGAAGAGCCAACAGCCGGCGAGTCTGATTCATACCAGCTAGCACTGTCCATTGGCCTACTGGAGCCTTGGCGTCTGGCGGTGTAAACAAATCCACAACGTTAACGCCTTTCCCATCAGCCCGCCCACCGGCGACAATGATTCTTCCTCGAAAGTGTGTCGCTGCGCACTGCGATCGAGCTTTTCGCATGTTAGCAGCTGGCTGCCAAAAGTCGGTTGCCTTTTCCTCGCAGTCTGCCATCATAACCACCAAAAAAAAAATGTGACTGTCGCCGGGCAGAGATGCAGCATCTGGCCCACTCCTCTTCTCCCGCAGATCGGGAAGTTTGTGCCACCTATCGTGCGTGGGGTAGAGGTGAGAGTTTTGAAGTACTTTGACTTTTACAAAACAAAACGTAGCACACGCATATGCCCTGTATGCCCTCACCTGTCCCGGCTGACATCATAAACTTCGAATGAGGAAAGTCCCACCGCGGTGTCCCCTTCGACAATGCCTCCGCCGAAAATACACCGATCAGCGCTTTCTGACCACCTGTTCTGAGGGCCGCAAACTTCACAACTGCGGACACATGCTCTTGGCGTCTAATGGCGAGAGGCGCTCGCTCGTACCAGCACCTTTCTCTCACAATAAACTCTTTAACAATCTTCGAGATACCGTGCTGCGTTGTCCATCCTCCAACCATGTAACTGCTCTCTTTAGCGGAGGTAGGAAAACAAAGCAAAGCATAAAGCACGCAGATGAAGGCGAACAGTTTTGGGATAAATAGCAACTGTCAGATACGCTAATCAAAAGCCGCAAGCGACGGCATCATGGCAAAAGACACATAAATGGGTAACATATTTTTCTCTTT
>JAYGXS010000007.1:25756630-25786259 GCA_036362985.1 Ligula intestinalis
CTCTTTTAACACAGCAAATGCAACTTCCCAAACACGGTCAAAGAAACTGAAAAATAAATCCTCTAGTAAAATGACCGACTATAGCAGAAACAAACAAACAATACAATTGTATTGTTTGTTTGTTTAAACTTGGCCGAGGTTAGCTACATTTCGTCTACTTATTGAATGCACGAAAAAGCACCAGAAGTGGACAACGGCAGTAGATTGAAAATGCTGAACTATTGCAATCTTATGCATGAAGTGATGACAGTTGAACCAATAGAGTGTGATTCCGAAAAAAACGACATAAACTTAATAGCCAACTACAATAACTGTGCGATTGGAGCGTCTGCGTAACTATTAGAAAAATCACCTCCTACGACACTGAAGAATGCGTACCAGCTTTTCTCCATGCTGGCGATTCGCTCACTCATCCGGAAGTCTGAATGAAAGTCGAGGACGGACCAGCTGTTCTGATCTTTATCTTTTCCAAATAGAAATAACCTATTTGCCTGTCTCGAGTTTCCGTTGAATGGACAAAGCGGCTTGTCGTCGTCTTCAGCGCCAATCCACTGCTCAATATCAAGCATAATTCGACTTTGATGAGGCATCAATGACAAGATCGAAAGGCATATACTTACACACATTTAAGATTTTTCTGAATATGGGATGACTAACCGCCAGGTAACTGCGGAATCGCTCACTGGTTTGCAGCCATCGAACTTCCCTCATCATCTCCGGGGCGTCCAACTTTAGCCTTTCATTGTCCGCCTCTGTGCCAGGACCCACCCAAGTTGCGATAGCCGCAAAAACCTGCTCTTCAGAAGAAACCAACAGATCATGACTTCGAATGAGGCTGACCACAGTTTCCGCCGGCAAGCGGACAAAGTGGTCACTACGGATGAAACTTTCAAATTGCGCTTTCATCAGACTGACACAAGCCTTCGTCAGTAATTCTGTGTTCAAAGATCTCGCGAACTCCCATATGGACGCCAGAGTTCCTAAAGTGAGGCATTAGTGTGGACAGTAAGACAAAAATAGACGGAAAACATTTACCTGTTAGCCAGGAATCTCGCTCCGTAGTTCTCAAGGTCAGAGAGCCTAATCATTTGAGCAATCACTATTATGTCCCTCACGTTGTCTTGTGTCATCTCCACCTCACCAGTGTACACGTACTGGACTAAGGTAGTTGCGATACTAGAAAGTGCACGTGTTATAAACAAAATCATAGGCCGTTTTACCTCGAAGGCACTGTCGGCCACCTTAGAACCAAATTCTCATCCTTGATTGGATCAATTAGAGACGCTCGCAAGAAGGGAATGCGAGCTGCCATTATGATTCTGTGTGCATGGACCACAGCATCGTCCTTTGCCTAACGCACATACAGCATAAAGAACAATACCAGCAAAACCACCTACCTGTATCGTTAGGTCTTTTATTTCCTTCGCAAGGCGAATTTCGTTCAGTGCAGGACAACTGCGAAGCAGCGGATATTCGTCCTTGAATGTTTCCGATCTTGAGAGCGCCATTTTGACAAATGAACAGAATGAGAACGACGGAAAACTATTAGCGCCATCACACTTTTGCAACAATTTTTGATTGGTGGATTCTGCGCGTATAGCACATTTGATAAGTTGATAGTTGGCACAACTACGGAGGCAAAGATTCATTTGTCAAGTCTGACTTGGCTTGAATATGCTGGGGGCGAATATTTAGTGCCAAATCACAGACATGTGTCATGTCGGTAATACGAAAAAGTGGAAAGCGGAATTTAATTACAGGAAATGGGTGTGCATTCGATCTTTTGTCTATTAAAACCACTTACCTTCTGGCTATTTTATTTGCCGACAACCAATTCAGTCACACAACTCTGCAACTAATTCGCAGAATGCTGGTGTGAGGAAGACTGCTTTTGCTATATTTGCGTTTAAATGAATTCATAATTTGTATATTTAAGGCCCAAGGGGCCCTTTCATTACACACTTAGTGCTATCGTGAAAATAAGAAAAATAAAAAATAGTTCAGATGAACAACGAACGCTTATAAAATAATTATGTGGGCAGTAAAAAAACTCCTACATCGGTGGATGAGTTCAGCGAGCCACAGATTTCCAAAAAAAATGTAGGAGAAAAAACTGCCTTAATGGGTAAGTAAGTAGGTAGTATGGTATGTTATGTTGCAGTTAAATGACAGCCTGCTGTTGAGGGTTCGTGACGCTTATTGTCATAGGAAAAATAATATAACGGTGAACTAAGAAGGGGTCAGCCGGAAAAACAGGAGAAGGCAGTGGAAGTCAAGGCAACATCACCGAAATGCGACCTACCAGACTCCAGAGTCCACCAATAAGTTGGCATCCAAGCAGAAACCATCAATAGCGACCTCGAGGATCACCGTATCCTGGGAACAGCTTCAAATGCCAGGAGGACCCTTTTTGAAATCTACAAATTGCTTGTTTGGAAAGGAAACAGACAGTAACGACTTTATTTCCTCCAAATCTAAATGCTTACGCAAATTGCCTTTGAAAATCGATAATGTAGTAGACAACCTAATTTTGAGTGGAAGATCGTTCCAGATAAAAGCATATTTGGAGGTAAAAAAAGCGAGAACGGTTAGATGTGGAGCTACGGGGTAGTAAAATTATCATGGAAGAGTTACGAGTGGCATAAGGTAGGTTTACCGGAATAAGAGCGTTAATTTGTGGGAGATTAGGGCTATTGTTAACGCGAAACAGTAAGCATATACCAACTTCGAGTCTTCTTACCCAAAGAAATTTAAAGTTTGCTAACTGACATCTATCTGTATAAGAAATACCAGACCCAGAAAGAGAAAATATTTTAAGAGTGAAAATTCGCTGAACCTTTTCAATTTTACTACGGTCACTCTTGTTCATAAGACCAAAAAGTGGACAGCAGTATTCTAGTACAGCGATATAAACCCACCTATCTGTGCGGCCTTGGCAGAAATTCGATCTGCATGAGGTGCTAATGCAAGCTTTTTCGTGCAAGTAAGACCCAAACCCTTTATCGTAGATCGTTCTAACAGTGGACTATTTTGGAAGATAATTGGTTCAGGAAGCTTTGCGGGACCCAAACACATGAAACTACAGTGATAGTGCTGAAAATTCGATTCCCGGGTGGTAGACCAGAAGAAAGAGGAGCGTTCACCGGGAGAGGTTTATTATAAACCATTGTTGTCCTCTCCACTAGTGTCCATGCATTTAAGAGTAGACTGGACATTTATCAAGTGCAAACGCAATGAAGGTGAATACTCCTTCATCAGATTCCAATGAATCACTTACAAATGAATCACATTGTTTATCACATACACTGCATCAAATTATACTACTCGCGATTTGTGAGTAGTCATATATTTTTCTGTATTTTATGTCATATTTTTGTGAAGACTGTCTTCCCGGAACCTGTAACTGTCGTAAATTTTACATTTTTCTTTGTATCAACTTATTTAATGTCATCCTGTTACCAACAGGGAGTTCAAAGGCATTCGCCTACCTTTCCCTCAATAAACTGATACTGAATGAATGAAAAGGTTCGCGTTCCAGGTATGGATAAGGCAAAAGACTTTTCGAGCACCGGATCAATTTGTTTATTGTCCTGAGCTTTCGAACTCTTACAGGAGTTCATCTTCAGAGATAAGAAGCAGCAACCAAAAGGAGGGTAATTATAGTGGCCAAAGGCCAATCAACTGTCAGCGATCGTCAAGGGAAAAGACACATAAACCAGGAGGATGGAGGTCGGGGGGGAGGGGGGAGCAATTATAGTGGTAAACGCTAATTAACTGTCAGTGAAGACGGTTGTCGTTCGGGGTCATGAGCAGTAATTAGTGTAACGCCTTGTCCCCAGGGTAGAGGGTCCCGGTGATCCTGCCTCCTCTTCTGGCCGGTTCTTAGCGGGTTCCTGTTCGCTTTCAATTCTGACGTAAGGCGTGGCCTTGTTTCGTCCTTCACTTACAAAATGGCGCAAAACTTTGTAGGCCGTGGGGAGGTCTAGATGCCTGTTGACGGAGTTGGCATCTGAGTACCATGCCTCAAGTGTCAACCTTTCGGCTTTTGAGTTTCCTCGGCCTATGATAGTTGCTCCTTGAATGTCGAAGTTGTGGCCAGTTTCTCCAATGTGTGCTGCAAGCTGCGAGTTAGGATCTAGTTGCTGAGCCGCCCGTTTGTGTTCGCGTAGGTGGGTCTGCAATTGTCGGCCTGTTTCTCCCACATAATTACAGTCTCCGTCATTGCAACGTATCTTGTAGACAACTGCAGAGGTTTCGGTAGGGAGCAGTCTGTCTTTGGGTTGCATCACACGCCTGCGTATTGTTGCCTCAGGTCGATGGGCTATGCCCACTCCAGCGGGTTGTGACAGTCGTGAGACTGCTTCAGAGACTCCTTTTATGTAGGGAATGGCCCTCCAGACGTCAGGTTGTTGTTGCATCGGCCGTCGTCTGTTCACTCGGCGCCTGCTGCGTTTGATAAATGACATCGGGTATCCATTGGCTTGGAAGAGTTCGTAAAGGTGTTGCTGTTCAACTCTTCTGTCCGCAGGAGTGCTACAGTGTGTTTCAACTCTTTGGAAAAGAGTACGAACGCAACTGCGTTTGTGACACACGGGGTGATTGCTGTTGAAGTGTAACACTTGGTTTGTGTCGGTGGCTTTTCTGAATACTGTGGTTTGCAGTAGTCCAGTTGAACACCGTCGCACAAGGACATCGAGGAAGGGTAGTTGATTGTTTCTCTCAGCTTCCATCGTGAATTGGATGTTTGGATCAACCGAGTTCAGTAAATCTTTGAGGTGCTCGATATCAGATGTTTTGACAACGACAAAAGTGTCGTCCACATAACGAGCCCAAAACTTCGGTTGATACTTGGCGAAGACCAAGTGTTCTATCCGTTGGAGGACCACTTCAGCAATCAGGCCTGATAGGGGGAGCCCATGGGAGTGCCTTTTATTTGCTCGTACATTTGCCCACCAAATGTGAAGTAGGTTTTAAGGCAATGTCGAAGAAGTTCGAGCAAATGGTCACACTTCAAAGGTTTGTCGCTTTCGTCGTAGCGTTCATTTAGCAGTTGTCCGATAACATCAATCGCTAGTTGCTGTGGGATAGAAGTGAAGAGTGAAACCACGTCGAAGGATACCATGGATTCATCTGGCTCCAACTTCAGATCATTTATCCGTTCAAGGAACTGTTTGGCAGAAGCTACGGTTGTTGCTGAACCTACTGCCAAGAACTTCAGATGAGTAAACATCCACTTTGCCAGACCGTATGTAGGGGTACCACGAAGGGAGACGATTGGCCTAAGTGGTATGTTTTCTTTGTGGACTTTCGGTAGGCCATAAAATCGTGCTGGAGCCGTGTCGGTTGGTTTCATGGAAAACCAATCGGTGGGTGTGATTGCACCGTTTGCCTTGAGTTTCGCCAGGCTCTTGCTCATTTGGGTAAGTAAATGTTTCATTTCGCTGGCTGGACATGTCCTGTACGACGTTTTGTCGTCAAGTAGGCTCTGAGCTTTCGCTTGGTAGTCAGACTTGTTGAGCACTACTGTAGAACGACTTTTGTCAGCCGGCAGAATGACTATTTCTTCATCGGCCTTTAGACTGTTTAATGCTCTCTGTTCTTCTCGGCAAAGAGTTTCACACCTTTTGCGTTGCATAAGCAGCGATGATGTTTTATGGCGGATTAACTCTTTTGTGTCTTCTGAGGCCTTTGATGATTGAAGAGCTGATTCAAGGGCGGCGATGAATTCAGCTGGTGAAGCGTCTTCTGTGTTAAAAGTTGCTCCACGCTGTAGGACTGAAAGTTGTGTGGCGGTGAGGGGTTTGGACGAAAGGTTGTGGACCAGGTCTGAGTTCTTATTGTCAGTTGGTTTCAACCTATTAAATTTTCGCTCTAAAACCTTCCTTTTCTGGGCCTGCCTGTGACGTGCCAAAGCTGAGATTGTCTTTCCCAGATTATCAGCGATAAAATCTCCGAAGATTCGGAAACACTCTCTTCTATCCTCCTCAATCTTGGCCTTGTATTTTTGAAGTCGTCGGTGGCAGTCGTCGATAAGAACTCTCGTCATCTGCTTGGCAATTCGTCTTGCGACTTCTCTGCCCTTAGCCGTATTAACGGTAGCCTTATATCTGAGGCATTTTGGTGTCAGTTCTTCTTTGAGGCACTTATGAAGGAAGCGGAGTTGTTCATACGTTGCTGCTTCTCGGGTGGAGAATACCTCCCAGCTGCGAGCTGTGCGAAGCGCATCGCGCCCGAATTGTTCCCGAATGAATGAAAAGGTTCGCGTTCCAGGTATGGATAAGGCAAAAGACTTTTCGAGCACCGGATCAATTTGTTTATTGTCCTGAGCTTTCGAACTCTTACAGGAGTTCATCTTCAGAGATAAGAAGCAGCAACCAAAAGGAGGGTAATTATAGTGGCCAAAGGCCAATCAACTGTCAGCGATCGTCAAGGGAAAAGACACATAAACCAGGAGGATGGAGGTCGGGGGGGGAGGGGGGAGCAATTATAGTGGTAAACGCTAATTAACTGTCAGTGAAGACGGTTGTCGTTCGGGGTCATGAGCAGTAATTAGTGTAACGCCTTGTCCCCAGGGTAGAGGGTCCCGGTGATCCTGCCTCCTCTTCTGGCCGGTTCTTAGCGGGTTCCTGTTCGCTTTCAATTCTGACGTAAGGCGTGGCCTTGTTTCGTCCTTCACTTACAAAATGGCGCAAAACTTTGTAGGCCGTGGGGAGGTCTAGATGCCTGTTGACGGAGTTGGCATCTGAGTACCATGCCTCAAGTGTCAACCTTTCGGCTTTTGAGTTTCCTCGGCCTATGATAGTTGCTCCTTGAATGTCGAAGTTGTGGCCAGTTTCTCCAATGTGTGCTGCAAGCTGCGAGTTAGGATCTAGTTGCTGAGCCGCCCGTTTGTGTTCGCGTAGGTGGGTCTGCAATTGTCGGCCTGTTTCTCCCACATAATTACAGTCTCCGTCATTGCAACGTATCTTGTAGACAACTGCAGAGGTTTCGGTAGGGAGCAGTCTGTCTTTGGGTTGCATCACACGCCTGCGTATTGTTGCCTCAGGTCGATGGGCTATGCCCACTCCAGCGGGTTGTGACAGTCGTGAGACTGCTTCAGAGACTCCTTTTATGTAGGGAATGGCCCTCCAGACGTCAGGTTGTTGTTGCATCGGCCGTCGTCTGTTCACTCGGCGCCTGCTGCGTTTGATAAATGACATCGGGTATCCATTGGCTTGGAAGAGTTCGTAAAGGTGTTGCTGTTCAACTCTTCTGTCCGCAGGAGTGCTACAGTGTGTTTCAACTCTTTGGAAAAGAGTACGAACGCAACTGCGTTTGTGACACACGGGGTGATTGCTGTTGAAGTGTAACACTTGGTTTGTGTCGGTGGCTTTTCTGAATACTGTGGTTTGCAGTAGTCCAGTTGAACACCGTCGCACAAGGACATCGAGGAAGGGTAGTTGATTGTTTCTCTCAGCTTCCATCGTGAATTGGATGTTTGGATCAACCGAGTTCAGTAAATCTTTGAGGTGCTCGATATCAGATGTTTTGACAACGACAAAAGTGTCGTCCACATAACGAGCCCAAAACTTCGGTTGATACTTGGCGAAGACCAAGTGTTCTATCCGTTGGAGGACCACTTCAGCAATCAGGCCTGATAGGGGGGAGCCCATGGGAGTGCCTTTTATTTGCTCGTACATTTGCCCACCAAATGTGAAGTAGGTTTTAAGGCAATGTCGAAGAAGTTCGAGCAAATGGTCACACTTCAAAGGTTTGTCGCTTTCGTCGTAGCGTTCATTTAGCAGTTGTCCGATAACATCAATCGCTAGTTGCTGTGGGATAGAAGTGAAGAGTGAAACCACGTCGAAGGATACCATGGATTCATCTGGCTCCAACTTCAGATCATTTATCCGTTCAAGGAACTGTTTGGCAGAAGCTACGGTTGTTGCTGAACCTACTGCCAAGAACTTCAGATGAGTAAACATCCCCTTTGCCAGACCGTATGTAGGGGTACCACGAAGGGAGACGATTGGCCTAAGTGGTATGTTTTCTTTGTGGACTTTCGGTAGGCCATAAAATCGTGCTGGAGCCGTGTCGGTTGGTTTCATGGAAAACCAATCGGTGGGTGTGATTGCACCGTTTGCCTTGAGTTTCGCCAGGCTCTTGCTCATTTGGGTAAGTAAATGTTTCATTTCGCTGGCTGGACATGTCCTGTACGACGTTTTGTCGTCAAGTAGGCTCTGAGCTTTCGCTTGGTAGTCAGACTTGTTGAGCACTACTGTAGAACGACCTTTGTCAGCCGGCAGAATGACTATTTCTTCATCGGCCTTTAGACTGTTTAATGCTCTCTGTTCTTCTCGGCAAAGAGTTTCACACCTTTTGCGTTGCATAAGCAGCGATGATGTTTTATGGCGGATTAACTCTTTTGTGTCTTCTGAGGCCTTTGATGATTGAAGAGCTGATTCAAGGGCGGCGATGAATTCAGCTGGTGAAGCGTCTTCTGTGTTAAAAGTTGCTCCACGCTGTAGGACTGAAAGTTGTGTGGCGGTGAGGGGTTTGGACGAAAGGTTGTGGACCAGGTCTGAGTTCTTATTGTCAGTTGGTTTCAACCTATTAAATTTTCGCTCTAAAACCTTCCTTTTCTGGGCCTGCCTGTGACGTGCCAAAGCTGAGATTGTCTTTCCCAGATTATCAGCGATAAAATCTCCGAAGATTCGGAAACACTCTCTTCTATCCTCCTCAATCTTGGCCTTGTATTTTTGAAGTCGTCGGTGGCAGTCGTCGATAAGAACTCTCGTCATCTGCTTGGCAATTCGTCTTGCGACTTCTCTGCCCTTAGCCGTATTAACGGTAGCCTTATATCTGAGGCATTTTGGTGTCAGTTCTTCTTTGAGGCACTTATGAAGGAAGCGGAGTTGTTCATACGTTGCTGCTTCTCGGGTGGAGAATACCTCCCAGCTGCGAGCTGTGCGAAGCGCATCGCGCCCGAATTGTTCCCGAATGAATGAAAAGGTTCGCGTTCCAGGTATGGATAAGGCAAAAGACTTTTCGAGCACCGGATCAATTTGTTTATTGTCCTGAGCTTTCGAACTCTTACAGGAGTTCATCTTCAGAGATAAGAAGCAGCAACCAAAAGGAGGGTAATTATAGTGGCCAAAGGCCAATCAACTGTCAGCGATCGTCAAGGGAAAAGACACATAAACCAGGAGGATGGAGGTCGGGGGGAGGGGGGAGCAATTATAGTGGTAAACGCTAATTAACTGTCAGTGAAGACGGTTGTCGTTCGGGGTCATGAGCAGTAATTAGTGTAACGCCTTGTCCCCAGGGTAGAGGGTCCCGGTGATCCTGCCTCCTCTTCTGGCCGGTTCTTAGCGGGTTCCTGTTCGCTTTCAATTCTGACGTAAGGCGTGGCCTTGTTTCGTCCTTCACTTACAAAATGGCGCAAAACTTTGTAGGCCGTGATACTGATATTGCTGAGATCGTAATACAAAAACTCGAGAGACGCTTGTTTGAAGAGTACGAGCCGAAGTATTGGGCACGCTACGTTGACGATAATTTTGTTGTCATCAACCAAAGTCAAATCAACCACTGCAGGGAATGACTGAACTCAATTTTTCCTGACCTACAGTTCATGATGGAAGAAGAGATGGAGAGCCGACTTCCGTTCCTAGACGTTCTCGTATGCCACCAAGCGGACGGCAAACTAGCGACGTCTGTTTATCGTAAACCAACAAACACGTCACAAATATTGAGTTACAATAGCAATCATCCGCTACAACACAAGCGCAGTTGTATACGCACGCTGTACCGACGGGTAGAAACCCACTGCAGCACGCCAGCTGCCAAACGCGTCGAGACAAAGCACCTCCGAGAACTGTTCAGAGCAAATGGCTATCCACGGGCTTTTGTTGAACGGGCTCGAATGCCACTTAGACCGCGAAACGAGGGACCCTGCTTATCAAAGTCGTGGCGGAGCATCCCGTACATGAAAGGCGTTTCCGGAGTTGTGGCTAGATCTCTAGCGCCTCTTGGAATAGGGCTTGCCCACAAGCCTACATGCACCATCCGACAACACGTAATGCGGCCAAAAGACCCTTTACCTAAACAAGAGAAGTCAGGCGTTGTATACCGACTTCAGTGCAGCTGTGGGACGTACAATTATGTTGGAGAAACCGGCCGACAACTTCAAACGCGAATGCAGGAGCATAAGCGGGCCGTGAGGATGCTGGACCCAAAGTCGGAGGTAGCCACCCATGCGGCAGCAATGGGACACGACTTCAACTTTGACGCGGTAGAAATTGTGGCCTGTGGTGATGAGCACACATCAAGGCAGATTAAAGAGGCCTTGATGTCAACCGACTGTTCAGTCAACCACCACATAAATTTACCGGCCCCCTATGTTGTTTTAAGGACCTTCTTATCCGGGGATGGGCGTGATGTCGGACAATGCGGGCAGGGAACAAGTCCGGGCGTGACGGAGGACGATGGACCAAGCGCTCACGAGGCCAACACCGACGCACGTGAGGTTAACACGTGGGTAGACAACATGACGGTCCGCGTGGGCATGCCGGAAACCACTCGAGACACCACGGGGGTGATGGAATCAACACACGGGGGCCTGACACCAGCTCAAGCTGCATTACCACGCTGTCAGCCGCCGCCGCCGCCGCAGCCGCGGCCAACGCCATTGTTCCGAGCACCAGTCATGGTGTCACAAAAGGCCACGGGACGAACACACAAGAGGGCGACACGGTGACAGGCAGGGTATCAGGTGACACGAAGACTGAGGACACAGCCAGAGACACACAGAGTGGCTCAAACGTGATTGGTCGAACAAGCACATGAAAGAAAGGACGGCATAAGTACGAGGGCTGTGAGCCAGAATACCCATTCTCTGAAGATGGGTAGACGAGACCACTACCCGAAACGTCAGGCTTATAATAAACCTCTCCCGGTGAACGCTCCTCTTTCTTCTGACATGAAACTACATTTGGATGGAGAAAACTTCATCTGCCATGTGGCGCTCCAACTTGAGAGGGTACGCAAGTCTGCGTTAACTTTATCAACGCAACTACTGGCCGTGTCCTTAGAAAATGAGTAAATACACTTAAGGTCAGCAGCATAAATGAAATTTTCCGAGTTATTTAGCACTGCTGAAATTTCATTTATGTAAAGAATGAAAAGGAGGGTACCTAAAACCGTGCCTTGAAAAACACCATTCGTGATCGGCTGAGGCATCGAGTAGATATTGCCTACTAAGACCTTCTGGCTGCGATTAGACAGGTAGGAAGCAACGAAATCAAGGAGAGGAGGCCTGATGCCTAGGGCTTCCAGGTTCACTCAAAGGCGCCTATGCGGCACCTTGTCAAAAGCTTTACTAAGGTCAAAGTAAATCACGATGAATGACTGCTATTCATTACGAACTGAAGTAACGAGGTTAAGAAATGCCAAGTGGCAGGTTTTGCATGAGGCGTGAGGCGCTGTGAGGCGCTAACTAGTTTATTTTCTATTAAAAAGTCGAGAATTTGATTTAAAATGATCTTTTCCAGAAGTTTGGCTAGGGCCGGGGTTTTATGAACACCTCGGTAGCTATTTACGTTTGAACGAGATCCTGACTTGAAGACCGGAAGAAAAATATATGTCTTCCATGAGTCAGGAAAGAAACCGTTTAGAATATAAGCTGAGCATAAATGACTTAGTAATCAGGGGAGGCTCAACACTCTCTTGATAAGTGAGTCTGGAATACCATCAGTTCCCGTGGAGTGGGAGTTTTTAAGACGGATAATGTGCTTACTAATTACTTCTATGGATAAATCCATGGTACTGATAGTATTGACTGAGTATGGCTGAAACGACGGGACCAGTTCAGATTCCATCGTAAGATGTTTTGCAAAAGGTGCATTAAACAGTTCAGGCTTGGTAAAAATCATCTAGCACAAACGTTTTATTTTTACTAAGTAAAGGGGGGATTTTGCGCTGAGTGCGCAAGATTCCCTTGGTTTGTCTTTTTGAATCTTAGACGCTAATTCGAAAATCTCTGCGATTCTGAGATGCACAGATAATGAAATAGTAGATTTATCTTTCAACTGTCTTTGAAATTTCTTTAGTCTGGGCAAAAGAAAGTGAGGAACGGTGGGGTCCGAAATGTAAGGCTTAACATTTTAACGGCAAAAATGTCAAAATGCTATTTGAAATTGCTGTCATTAAGTCGGGGGAAAATGATCATATAGCATCATGGGAGTGAGGCATAATGAGCTTGTCGGAGGCGACAGGATTGAAACGAGCTGAGAACCTTAGAAGTCACGGCAGCATCACCAGGTAGCGATCTATCAGACTGCAGAGTCAACCGAAAAGTTGGCGACAACGAAATAGCCCACGATGATCATAACCGGCAAACTCGAAGACCACCGTTAGGGTTTGCATCATTTGGAAAGGATGCTTGACTCATAGTCTCGAAACGCCAACATTGGCATTCAACCTAACTTCAAGATATTAGCCTGTTATCCTAACGCTTAACCAAACTACTACGCACGCCTTTACAACTGTGATAGCGCTACCGAAATACACCCCATCTAAATAAAAACAAGGACTCAAGGTTTACGAACATGAGTCTAGGCAAACATATGTGCAAGTGAAGTAGTTCCCATCTACTTTCCGGACGTGGTAGACGTGAAAATCATGAAATTAAGCAAGTAAAATAGAAGTTTGGACGACGGGGAGCTCCTATGTAGACCGTTTGTACCGGCCAGTCCACTCACGGCTAGTGCAGTGCACCCAGAGCTAGTACATAGTGAAACAGTGTTCAACGATGGCAATCTGTAAAATGAACAAGCTCGCTCATCTGGCGGATAACCGTCTTTCGAAACATAAATTTTACAAAAATTCCCACTGAAACTTCAAAATATAAAGTGGGGAACAGACGTTTGTTTTCGATAAGCTCTCCTAAGGCCCAAAAATGTACACACATTTTACATAATTGGGCCTTAAAAATGTAAAATGTATTTATGATTAAATAAATGCAAAGATATTTACAAGTATTATTTTTTTCACTGAATTTTCACAAGCTGATCTCCATTTCGAGCATGACACTGCTGACAACGTGAATCAATGGTATCTTACATACCATGAAACAATACCTTTGGCATTCGGGTGAATTCATGCTCAGAGGCCTCTTTTACTTCAGCCACTGTTGCAATAGTCCAAAAACAGTGAAAAAAACAATAAAATGATATTTTAAAATAGGTTTGCCTTTTTGAAATAAAAACATTATAATAAACACCAAATTTTCAATTATTTAAAATGTGTATACATTTTTGGAACACCGTTTATTTATGTGGTAATTAAGTAAATAAACTATGCAGGTTGTGGAACAAATGGCGTGATTGTTAGGAGATGCGCTCAGAAAAACTTCGTCACGGCGCCGCAGTTACCATGGCCAGAAGCCACTAATCCAACAGCTAGCAGCTTATCACCTCGCTCGACTACTAGTCCCTCCTAACACTGATCAGATGCTTTGAAATCGATTCCCCCCCTAACAGCCGCACTATTTTTCATACCAACCCGCATAGTTTATTAACTTATTTACCGTATAAATGTGAAGGCCTTACGAGATATAATCAAAAACGAACCTATGTTCGATTATTTATGTTCTAGAACCATAAAGTTGTTATGAATTTGGGTGCGGTTTCACATTGACATTCAAGGCTGCCTTACGACTGCTGTTCGCCTTCCATCAAGACTACAGTAATCACGCACCAGCCTCTGGAAAATTAAATATTTCGTGACCTTACGAGAAGCCTTACGTAGAAAATGTGCTGGGTTGCTTTAGAAGAAAGAAAGCTGAGGGTGGAGGTTGGGGGAAGTTTAGCTGGAGCTTCGTATGTGCCCAGCGAATTCACGCTCACAGGCGTTAGTACAGAAAATATCGACCCAGTGACAAGCGCACTTAACTCCGTTGCCAAAGCAGTCTTGCAGCTAAAAATTGCATTGAATGAATGACTGCAAGCAAATGTGTGCCATAGTTGAGCTAGATTCTAATGTCAGCTTTGTAGAACGGTAGGCCTTTCGAAGTTGCCTTTTACTTTAGGCTTCCGGCGGCGTGGTGTTGTGGTGACGTGTTGTCGATTTTAATTAAACCAGTCGAAATAGGAATCGCAGTAGGGGAGAAAAGCAACATATTATTCAACATGTAGAGTGAAGTTAAAATATTGGATGCTTATAACACCAGTAAAGTAATAATCAGAGTATATATATGCAGTATATTATGTGCTGCAAGCAAGCTTCATGACAAAATTTAACTTTCTAATTTAGCATACAGTATTGCGACTGCTGCAAGCAAATTGCCCGAGTTTGCAAAAGTTTGATTATTACTCACATACCGACGAGAAGGCATTAAAGTTAACTAAAAAATAATGATGAGCAGCACAAGGCATATTAAGTATTTAAAAAACTATAAGAAACCACGTTTTTAAGAAAAAGTATTTTTTTCTGATAACCCCGAATTTCCGGAGATTTAAAAAAATTGTAAGGCAATAGTAGCTGATATAGCCCCACTCATTTACCCCTAGTCCCAGAACTTTGTCCTGCAAAAGTGGTGGTTATAGTGTTTTGGATGATGGGGAAATTGAATAGGCAGAGAAGGAAATTTTTAGCAGTAAATGTAGAGTGAGAAAATGTAGTCGAAGTTGCTTTTCACGGCCGCTGGGAGCAGGTTGTTTTACAGGTAAATTGAAGGTGTGCGCGGCGCTTCGCCCCGCGGATTATGCTAATCTAACTCCAGAATGGTGAATTGGACCACAAATAAGTTGAAGTAGACGACCTCCTAACCTGCATTTCAATTTTTCGGGAAATTCAAGAAAGTTGCAATTCGATAATCGGGCTTTTCCGCAGTAAATTAAACAGTGATACAGATTAGGAAAATCTGCAGATATAAATCAACGACATTTCTTAATGCAGTAAAATTAAAATGCATTTAGCATTTATTAAAGTCTATTCCACTGCATGTCCTAATTACCCGCCCATAACACCCGATAACCACCGTTTTCGTAGGAAAGCATGCAGGTCGTAAGTATTGATGAGTGGGGCTACATAAGCTACCGTTGCCAATTGTTATAAATAAGAACAATAAATTTGAAGATTTTGTTAAGCTTAAAACGGAATGGAACCAATTTCTTTATATAAAAAAAGAACTTTTCTTAAATCAAAATATTTTGTACATGTTACTATTAGCGGATAACTATTTATTGAGCATCGTCCAATATAGTGCCGCATAAATTTCATCGTTTTCACTGCTTTTATGCAGCCATCCGTAAAATCCACTTCTGTTCGACGTTCAAATAAAAATCTTTAAAATAAAGTTAACAAAAAGAAAATTAACCGAAAAAAGCGTTTTTGAATATTTTTTGGTATGAAGATGACCATGTGACTCATAGTTAGAAATGCCTAAAAACAGCAAACCACTTTGTCCATAATAAATAATATCCGCAGCGGAATTCTGATATTGTTATTCATTAGATTGATAAAAAAAACTTTCCATAATAGGTTCACTTTTTAAAAGTGCTTTGATTAGATATTCGGCTGATGAATTTCTGTGTATATTAATATTTTCCAAGGCAATGTCACAATCAAATTGGAGACTATTGACAGTTTCTTTAATTTACTTGAAGGTAAACGATTCATAAATTGCGCAGACTGCAACATTTATTGGATCCGTCGAATTTCAGAAGCGCTCATTAATTGCAGCCACCCCATTGCGTTAAAGAGTAACGAATGAGAAAAATACGAAATTGATTGGTACAGAAAGGTGAAATGTCATAGTCACTAAGGTTAAAACAAGCTGATAGGAGGAACAGAGGAAAATGCGTTGCGGGACAAAAGAGCAGTGGACTGTGTTAATCTGAGAGCCGGGTGTCACCAACGGATGCCATAAATTTGTCATCTGTGCAGTTTACAAATATGCATCAGGGAAACTTTGCTTCAAATTTCATGAACGATTTAATTTGAATGGAGATCAAAGAAATTACTTACCTATTTATAATAGATTATTTTCCGCAAAAGCGGATTAATTCCAAGATCTGTTATAAGCTTGCATACCATATGTATGACAATTTTTTGAAATACTTATTATTCTTCCGTTTGTCCCGTTTCTAAATAACGCATAAGCGGAACGTATAGTTTAAAAAACTAAATTTCTCAATGACTTATTTTCAATAAGGCCTTCTTAACATAAATTTTGCGGTAACATAAGTGGACACTTTGTTTATGCGCAGATAGAGCGGTGCGGTAAAACAAAATTCCGACGAAAAATATTTTTGCTACTGCATTCTGTGCAAAAAAAATCACAAGTTCGCTCAACATAATTTTTAGGCTTAAATTGCTGCTTCTTTCTGAAAATATGCTCGATTCCTTAAACTTGGCTTCTTTTTCCATTTCAACAGCTTTGGACTAAATTTTCCTTTGCCTTTTTTTACTCATTCCGCGATTCTTCTATAGCAGAATGCATATTAATAAAAAGGTTTCATCTATCTTGCCTTATGGCATAAGACATTTCTGCATCATAAATTCACCCATGAATGAGCCAAAATGAGTGCTACTTTTGCTCCATAAGTTAAACTAAGAGAGCAATTTTCCAAATTAAAGCCTCTCTAATTATTGAATCCATTCCCCTGATAAGAATAACCTGGCAAAATATATGCTAAAGTACCAAGTTAAAGTGCGTCAAAAAAGTTTCTCGAAGCACTCACAAACCTGTATATTTGGTCACTTTATAATGTTTCAGTGAGCATATTTAACCCTGCGAACGCCTTTTAGTTCGGAAAATCGGTCTTTTTTTGAAGTTAATAATAGGTAATGGGCGTTAATTTTGGCAAAATTGGGAGTAGTCTTAGGTCAAAGGAAGGTACTGTGCTATTAAATAGGACAGAACCAAACTTTTATTATTGATCTGCATATGCAATGGAAGAATTCCAAAACGAGTAAAAATTGTAAATAATATCCCTTCCAGAACCGGAAAATTTGTCCAAAATTATTCAGATGCAAGTGAGGACACGTTTAACGAGTCGCATATACTTTCAGAAACAAGGAATTACCTCAGTTTAAAAATTATGCTTCGTTTATGTTGACGTCATCTTTACAGATTTCAAAAAGGCATTTGACAGCGTCCCACATAAATGTCTAATATGTAAATTACCGAATATTTGGATAAAAGGAAACCTGCTGGCATGGATCACAAATTTTCTCACGGGGCGATCGCAAACTGTGCATCGGTGACTCGAAGTCAACTCCAACATCTGTACTGAGTGAAGTCCCCTAAGGGCCACTACTCTT
The DNA here is from genome assembly GCA_036362985.1 of Ligula intestinalis. Lineage (NCBI taxonomy): Eukaryota > Metazoa > Platyhelminthes > Cestoda > Diphyllobothriidea > Diphyllobothriidae > Ligula > Ligula intestinalis. The sequence continues at coordinate 25,773,935 of JAYGXS010000007.1, forward strand.
CCTTATCTATATGAACGACTGTGTCAACAACCTGGGTTGCGGTGCCATCATGTTTGCCGACGAAGTCAAACTCTGGAGAGTCATCAGGTCTGACGCCGATAGGAAAGCACTTCAAGAGAGTCTCAATCGACTAAGCAGCTGGTCTGCTCGGTGGCTCTTAAACTTCAACGTTAGCAAGTGTGTGGTCTTAAGACTCCGTACTAGAAGGACTAATGAGCAGGATGATTCCTTCAAATACCTTCTCGATGGGCATCCCCTTTCAAATGTGGACGAACAAAAGGACCTCGGTGTTCTAAAAAATTCCTCGCTTTAGCCATCTTCATAATGTATAAAGGCAGTTAAACGCGCGACACAAGTGCTGTTTGCGATTAGGCGGGGATTCATCAACATTGACAAGGAGCTCTTCAGGAAAACCTACGGAGCGTTTGTTCGGTCCCACTTGGAGTATGCTGTCCAGGCCTGGCGTCCGTGGTTCAAGAAGGATTACCTGCACCTGGAACGAGTGCAGGCGAGGGCTACGAAGATGGTCAAGAATCTTGGTCAGCTGCCTTATGAAGACAGACTGACCGAACTTGATCTTTTCCCCTTCAATTATAGGCAACTCCGCGGGGACCTCATACAAACCTACCGAATTGTTAGAGGCCAAGACTGCGCCCTAGAATTTGATGATTTCTTCGAATTGGCTCGGACTGACCATCTGCGAGGTCATCCTTTTAAACTACAGAGGAAACCAGCCCGTATCGACGTTCGACGAAACGCCTTCTCGCAGAGGGTCACTGGAGCGTGGAACGGACTCCCGGAAGATGTGGTCCTCTCAGATACTGTTGACATTTTTAAACACAAACTTGATTCTCATTTGATGAGAAACTGTGGCACATATAATGAACAAAGTGTCAGTAGCAGCACCTTGCAACTGGCTCACAATTATCGCTGATGTTAAGCCTACATTTGTATTGTGAACTGTTGTTATGATTGAATTCTTTTGCGATTTTTGGTTATAAATAAGGAGCTCAAAAGCGAAAATCTTTTTTCCTTATAAAAATGACTTCAATACGAATCTCCGCGAGTAAAGTAAAAAATTAAATAAAAATGAATAACAATCTAAGGTGAAATTAAATAACTGAACTAATGCAAGCTAAACTAAAATAAGCTTAACAAAGGACTTACTACAAAATTGCAAGCCACTTAAATAAGGACATCAAAAGAACATTGAACTCAAGTTTCCCAGAAATCTAATTTACAATGCAGAAAGCAAAGGACAGGGTAATTCCTCTTTTGGAGGTTCAGGTGTTTATAGACAGGAAGACGGAGGCCTGCAGACTGGTGCCTTTCAAAATTGAAAAACACTGCAAAAATCCTCCAGTTCACCAGCTACCGCTGACGGAAAACGAAACTTTGGTTGAAGACAAAGCAGACTTGAAAACAAAATTTGCCTCAATTAACCTTTTTAGTCAGTCATAATCAACCTCACTTTTGCATTCCCTAAGATCGGAACCCACGCTCTCTTGGCTAAAACTGCAAGGCTCTATGCATTGAACCAAGGACTCGTTGTCCTGTCAGTTTGTATCGTATGTATGAAACATACTGAAGGAAGATTGCCCTTCACATTTAACAAATCTGTTAATTTCAATGTTCCTGAGCCACATTACCCTAAGGCGTTAAGGTAAAACGATCACTTGACTCACACTTTCAGGCATTGACATTCGAACCAACGAAAATTGCGGTCGAATAGTTCCGGGTTGGGTCTAGGTAGTGGATATCAGTTAACAAGCTAAAACGTCTACTCCAGTCATTCTTGTTCGTTTCGGTAGTTGTTATCGGCATACTTAGATAACATTTCGATTTGAGCATGACCTAGTTTACGGTGACAGGCAACTGTGCGGCATTTAACACACTCTCCCATCCCCTATTCACCCTGCCGCAATGCCAAGACAGTACACATGGAAAAGGTCTTAATTTTGCGTGAAAGTGACAAGCTTAGTCGTTTGCAAAATGTGTTATTTGTATAATTACGACAGTGACAGAACACTAATGTCAATCAGTTCCCGCCAAAACACACCGAACAGCTCAGGATGGGCTTCATTCAGCGCGAGCACTGAAGTCGTCTGTTCGATGAATGTTTTGGTTTCGTTTAGCTTTTTTTGACGTCTATTCTCCTCCGCCTCTGGACCCGCCGTTTCCCGATGCCAAAAAAGAGTTTTGTCGTCATCGTGAACAATCACCACAAACCACTCCAGACAGGGGATCGTTTGAAAGAACTGATCAAGACAGGCCTTGTCGGGAAGTTGTTTCTTGCTAAGTCCGATCGCTAGGTGCCGCATACGGACGCCATTAGGGAGGACCGGAGACTCAGCCACTTCTCTCCTCGCCCTCTTGTTTGCCCGCATCCCTTCGACTTCCTTTTCCTCACCATCCTGGTGTTCTCTTCTATTATGGGGTCCCAATATGTCTCCTTCACCATTCTTATTCTCACTGTACTTCTCGTTAGTGTCCTCTCCACCCTCCTTCTCTTCATCATATGTTATAGGACAGCCGTAGTAGAGTACTAATACGTCTAGAAGGGGGGCGCTGATTTGATTGGGCGGCAGAGCCGGCAAAAAGCGGCCGCCAAAGCGCGTACACACGAAAAGGCGTTGGAGGTGGGCGCCGGCATAGCTACGCATTATTTCCTCCATGCTAGCACACCGAATAAACCGCTTGCATTGTAGACGCAGACACCTAAGGGCTGGGAATAAGCGAAGCAATGGCACCAGACTGCGCACAGGTGGCAGGGATGCTGGCAGACGGTAGCCGCGTATACCCAGTCCTGTCTGATTTCCAATGCTCAGCTCTTTGACGGTAGCCAAGCGCGTATCCACAGGATGCTTCTCGAGGGCAGAACACAGACCCAACGCCAACTCAGCGGAAATATCCAAAGCTGTGAGTGCTACTCCGCCACCGCTGTCACCGGAGAAGCAGGAGGAGAGAAAGAAGAGAATACTTCTGGCACAGAGTTCCTCTAGGTCTTCCTCCATGTGGTAGATATCGTAATCCGACAGAAAGCAGGTTGAGAGTGTGAGATGCTGGATGCCAGAGGCGTTGAAACCCGCAGGCAGGGCGGCCGCGTGTGGAAGAAGTGGAAAGTGGAGATGCACAAAGCTTGGACAGACCGCTCCGGTTGACGCTGCTACGTCCACTGCCTCGGCGCCGACAATATGTGGACAGTCTGCTGCCGCATTGCCGGAACTCTCCTCGGTCTGAAAGAGCGTCTCGCCCTGACTCAATAGAAGACGCAGCCTCGGTGTGCAGGGTCTGCAAGCCATCTGCCAGGGGTCTGGCGGTGTTGACACGTTCAACTGGCAACCCTCGAATAATCGAGCATGACGTTCTGCATGATCAGTAAAGTGGCAAAACTGGTCACAGACGAGTTCTACGCATTGTAGCCGGGGCAGTTCACGACGCTGCTGTGCTCCTGGCCCCTGAAGTACCTTCAACACGAAGACTGACTCTAGGGGTGTTCGTATGCGCACCAACTCCGGGAACTCGATGGTCAGGAACATGCCTGGCAAGTTGGCAGTCCACATTCGCACGCCACAGTGACGTATTCGGAGGTGTTGCGTCAGCGATACCGCGCGTAAGATACCAGCGTAGCAGTCTGTACACCAGTTGCCCACAAATTGCACCTCCACCCGCCGGACCGTTGCTGGCAGACGGAAACCTAGCCTAGGCAGCAGGCCATTCCGACAGGTTTGCGGACAGTGATAGAGACTGACTCGCAGCTCACAGAGATCCGGGAATTTGCTGCCCTCGTGCAGCTCAGGGCAGGGTTTAAAGAGCTCCACAAAGTCCCCACTGCTGATGGCCTGTTGCGAAATGTCCAGCACCGAAATATTGTAGAAGGCCTGCTCATACACGAAGTAGGTGTGTCTCAGCAGGGCTAGCAGGCCACCAGACCAGGTTGGACAGCCATTGGTCAGCCGTAAGTGCGTTTCGTGTTGTGCGTGAGAGAGAAGGTAGGCGAGGTGATTCCATTGCTGAGGTGTTGACTCAGAAATGATGGCGTGCTGTGGAGGTTCTAGGGGCCAGTCCGGGTTGGCAATCTTGAGAGCATGACGTTCGTGAACAGAAAGATGTTTGTTGACACAGTGCGCAACAAGTTGATTGGGGAATTGGAATGACTTAAACGAAGAAGCAGTTTGAGAATGAGATAGAGGTATTAGAAAAAGCCAAAACTGGATAATCCAAGAACAATATGGCGTAACTGGTTGTCACAGGGAAATCTACTACATGAGAAATGGACTGGACGACGTACCGAATGTCAATCTTCCTTCACTTGAACCATGGCCGATACGGAGGATGTAAGGCCTGTTAGTGTTTTAACTGCCCTTCACCTTAAAACGGCTGCGAATTTGACCCCCAGAGCGGTTTAATGACGCCTATAATGCACAGCTAATTGATAGCGTGTGCATAGCCTATTATATGTATACCTTGAACAACCAACCTACACGGAATAGAAAGCAAGCCTGAAACAGATTGTTCATAATAAATACGACAAACATACCTACTAAAATGAAATAAGTAGGCAGGTATGTGAAGTAAGCGTACTGAGTTCTAAACCAGTTGGTCATTAGGAGCCTTTGTAAATAAGCGCCGACTTAACTTTCGATTATTTCCTCCGTTTTCTTCTCTTCGCCACTGACATGTTACTCTCCTACTCAAAACTGCCACCTTCGCAAAGTCCAGGAACGACACTTCTGCGTTTTATCCTTTCAAGGGCTTGTAAGTCGTAGTCCAACATATATTTTTATCAGAATTATTTTCTACCTCGGGTGCGGGAGGGAGAGGCCGAGAATGAGCCCCGACAGCATCCGTAGAGCAATGATTATCACCAGGTGGGTGTGCTGATGAGAGTCTGCTGGCGGCTAATGAAACAGAAGTGGCCATTCCAGTGATGGTACTTTTCAGCTTGCGGTTCATTCGACGAGACACGGAATTCTCACAAAAGGTGACAATACAGTGAACTGAGAATTACTTTAGCCATGGTTCACAGCCCCCCAATACATCAGCAACTGCAACGATTTTCCCGACCCATATTCGATGCTGAGACTAAATTTGGTGAAAGCAAGTCATCGCTCAGGGAACAGACAGGCCACTACATTATCCTATGCCAACACCGCATTCCAATTTGATGAGGCCGAAATTCTCGCAAGAAGTGACAATAGCGTGAGCCGAAAATTACTTGAGTCATCGTTCACGGGCCCCCAATCCATCAAAAAGTGCAACGATTTGCCTAATCCATATTCGGTGCAGAGACTAAATTTGGCCACAGCAAGTCGCCGCTCGGGGAACAAACAGGCCACCACATCATCCGCAGAGCCAAGTGGTCAATGCTGACTCAAAGAATCAGCGCACACTCAAAGCATTTATCTATTTTTTTCTGTACGTTTATATTTTACGGCAAAACCCTGTGCACACACAAACTATTTCGGCTACTGTTCTGTGGATATGTCTCAGATGATGAATCCGCGATGGATTTCGAAACGTCGCCGGGCGAATAAGCATATTGTCCCAGCGATCGAGTCATCTTCTCAGATACATACCCGTCGCGCTATTACAGGCGCACCAGCATCAGAATCTGCAACATACATTCGTCGCACCCGCCTCAACATCCGTCCGCGCACATTCACTCACCACATGGCCCTGCTACCACTCATTACTCTCCCTCCCTACCCGACAACTGCCGTCTCCAGCACCAACATCTACCCTTCCACCAACGCAGCCACTACTAGTCACCTCACCACAACAGTCGGCTCGACAGTGCCAATTCAGCCTGCCCACATTGCCGCCACATACGTAAACATCACGCGACGCCCTGGTCGGTCACTTGCGAATCCGTCGCGTAGAGACTGGTAAACGAGGGCCTTTAAAAGCAAAATGCATCCGTTTTCATTGGCTCGACTGGCCGCATTGCTCTCGCACATGCAGGCACCACGTAGGCCTACAGCATCACATGTGCCTTTGCGAAAACCGACGGTAAATGTCTGTGCATAATTCCCGATCAATACACCCAACACACCTGCGGCACATTCTTGCTCCCTCTCTCTCTCTCTCTGCGTGTTCCCTCCGTTGCATGTGAACTCCAAGTATTGCACTCACTTTGTGTGAAATCCGGGCTTCCTCTGTGAGTGGCCAGCTGCTTGGTGAGGGTCCGCCACCTGCACCCTCTCCCTCGTGCATTCGGGCCATGAGGGTGAGGCGGAAACCGTTAGATAGATGCTGTGTACATTTTCTATCACGAAGAACACTCACGTGCTTGTCACCATCCCGCTATCCACTCGCTTGCCCCGTAACTCTGATTTGACTCATTCCTTCTGTCGACACCCCTCCGTGATCACCGTCATTTGGAGAACTGCGGTTGCACGATATTTCGACTGTCGCATCCGACGACGTCCACCCTATGCTCCGAAGCATGTTAGTAGTGCAGGTAGACGATGACTTGCGCGTGGAGTTGCGCCGTTTCTCCCTCACTCTCGCTATCTCTTCCTTCACCCAATCGTGCCCGCTATCAAGACAGAGTCACCTGGAGACCTGAGCCGCGGGATTTGGGCGCAGGTTGCCGGGGCGACATGAGCCTGCACCTACACTACGCCCCCCCCCCGCCACAGCCTACTACGCAGCTCAACCCTCTAATCTGGAGACTTATGGATGCCTATAGTTTCGTTCTCATTCCGAATGCCCTCTCCCGCAGCTAATGGTGCCAGTGTCATTATAGTTTTTCATTGAAGCACATTAGTTAAGTAAAGTTGTTATTCCGATTATCGTACAGCCTAATCGCAAGATCCTACAGTCGCGTAGGCATGCCGGCTTTTGCATGGGATTCCTTCTAGCAGCTCGCAAAGAGCATATGCTGAAAACAGTAACTACTTATTCAATATGCGTTTATCTGATTGGATTTCCTGCCTTATAAATTCATGATTGCGATTGGGGCAGAGCTCGCAGCCTTATGAAACACGGCTGTCGAATCTCAACCTCTTCCCTTTGCGCTACAGGCAGCTACGGGGGGACCTGATACTAGCATTCCGCGTATTACGTCTTCAAGACTGCTGTCTTATAACAGGGGATTTTTTTGAAGTAGCAACGACCACGAATCTGAGGGGTCATCCCCTCAAATTAAAGGTGACAGGGGCCAGGCTGGACGCTCGGAAACACTTCTTTTCAAAAAGTGTGGTCGGAGCGTGGAATACGCTTCCTCAGGACGTTGTTATGTCGGAATCGCTAGAGGATTCTAAGCGAAAACTGGATCGATATAGCAGTGCACGACGGATCGTAACAGACAATTTGTAATAATAATAATAGTACTACTTCCAATGTTTCAGTAGCATTCGTTTTTATATTCATTCACGTTTGCTAATTCTAACGCCCTCCCACGCATAGCCTCATGCGAAGGTCTCCGCGGTCTACCCTACTTGGCTATCTGTGTACCGTGATTACCCGCTGGCGATCTTATCAGCCAGACCTGACGGCCTAAACATTCACCCTTGGTTCGACCCAAGGCGGACTGTCGACCATCTGGACGGATGCCTCTCTTTTTCCAGTTCCGTTGGCGGACCCTGCAATCAGCAAGGAAGAATCAGGACGTGGCTTACACACGGTGATGATCCTGGGAACCTTTGCAATGCCCCCCCCAGTGGGAACTCCCCTTTTTCTCCTAAATACCACGCATTACCCCCACAAGGGCGACAGTTTTTCTCCTAAAAATCCCTGAGGAGTTTTTTTCACTGTCTGCTCCTATTTTCATCCTATGACACAGGACAACTGGCCTCGCCGACAGTCTAAGCAACAAATTTTTTGCTACCACTACACATATGTACAAATAGGGCACTCAAAGGAATTTTTCCTACATACCCTCAAGATACTGATACTAATACCATCAATGACTTTGCATTTTACGGTATATATATGGATGATATCTTCTGTCTGACAGACTACAACACTGACACGATGGTCAGGCGGTTTAAAAGCGTGCATCCAGCACTCAAGTTTCCAGCAGAGACGGAGGCTGATAATGAAATTGCATTCTGTGATGTCCTTCTGCAAAGGCAAAATGATGGATGGATACTGCGTAGGGCATTCCGAAAGAAAACTTGGATGGGACAATGCACCAACTTTCACAGTTTTTTCTTCCTAAATATAAAACAAAATGTAGTCCAGGGATTAGCAGCTAGAGTATGACGGATCAGCTCTCCTGAAACTCTCAAAGCTGCATAGCACGCTTCTTGAAAATGGATGCCTAGAAAGGTTTACTCTCAAGAATATTGGCGAGCGCATCAAAAAGCTTGTTACCTTTACTGCAGAGAAGAAAGACACATTCATAAGACTGCCTTTCTTAGGAGAGACAACAAGCGAGCTGGTAAGACGATGCCTTAGGGCTGTGATCACAAACGCCTTCCTTATGGTGAACGTTCGCGTGCTCTTCACGAACTCTCCCCTCATACGATTGGGAGGTAAAGACCGACTTCCGTTGAAGGCCACGTCCTTGTGCATTTACTCCTTCACTTGCTCCTGTGGAGCAGGATACATAGACGAACAGCGAGGCGCCCGGAAAAGAGAGTACGTGAATACGTACCGGCCTGGTGAAACTAAATCGATCTCGAGCTCTCTGTTGGCACACTAGTGAAGCCTTTCAGGTTTTCTACCGGACACCTACCATCTTCTCCAAATGTCTATGCCAACGCGTGCTTGCAACATCGGAAGCAGTGGCTATGCGGCTAATGAATCCAGTGCTCTGCTGTCCGAAAACTCTAACACAAGCTCTGTCCCTTCCATGACCAACGCCGACGCCAGGTGACAATAGAACATCGCCCCCAGCTACGAGTGGCAGTCGGTCACCCAACACGCCGACCGCTTGTGCAGACTGACAATGTCCGCAGTAGCCAATAGGCTCCCATCTAGGGCAATTGATGATTTTTGTACGTGTTCAAATTTTCATTTTTTTGCAAAGTTAATGGCCTGACGAAGAATAGCCTAAAAACATGTTATGCTTAAGAAACTGACTTTTAAATATATTTCATTAAAGAATATGCACAATAATATCCTTTATTTTACACCTATGGCGCCAAATTACGCCTCCAAATGTTTTACTCGAAGCAATGGCCTATTTTAGCTTTAAAATTTGTTTAACTATGGTCTCTCAGTTAATGCACGTCTAGGTGATTGGCAAAAAGGCATCGCGCAATTAAGCCAGAAACGGTACTAACACACAGCCGCTCCGACTACAGTTACTACCACCGAGTCCCTTATCTCCAGCTTCCTGCGTAAACGAGACCCCGATTCATCTCACACCAAGTACAAAAGCATGTCACACAAATGATAGAAAGCAACAATGGTTAACGTGAATGTTTAATTATTCCTGAAATTCAAACACACGGAGTAGGCCTCCGCTGAGTAATATTTCAGTGGTACAAACCTCGCGATGTGAAGTGCGCCCTTATTTGCTTAATGAGTGCGTCTGTGCTGAGACCTATATGGCAGCCAAGGTCTACAGATTAAGCTCATGCGTGCGCGGAGATCCATGGCAAAACTCTCACTGTTACACGTGATCACTCTCTTAGCAAATGCTAGAATGCTAAAAATTTACTCCTCATGCACGTTTAAGGAAATATTGACCCGTTCGCTTGCATTTATGCTACCTACTTTCCACTTGAAGTCATGAGTGGGCCTATAAGTGTAAAGGTTTATAGTTAGATTACTATATTCAGCTCTCAACTTGGTACTGGGTCTACCAACTCAAGATGACTGAGAATTGTTGCCTTCATGCTATTCTCGACTCAATGCATCCCTAATAGCAAAAAGTCGACGAATCGAGTCTCGATTTTCCGTCACATTTTCATGACTGAATTTGATTGGTTGCGAGACTACTCGCGGACGAGTCACCAAGAGCGCAAATGCCAGCGCGGCCAGCCATGGGAAAATCGATCGGACTTCGTGCTAAGAGGCCGGGGCACGCTATCGCACGCCATTTTCTGCACTACAGTAGTCGCCGGTTATTAAGCCCACCTCAGGCCCAGACCAAATTGGGCTTAATAGGCGGTTGGAACACTAACCGGAGAGTCCTACTTCTTGATTAGCAAACGCAGGATAGGCACTATACATTACATGCGTACTGTAACCAGTTGCGCACGCAGAGAGATGAGAATCTCACTCTATTCTGTTGGCAAACTGGGCTTTGTAGCTGGCGGATTTTGCTGTGTAAAATTCCGTCCCAAGCTGATTTGGGCCTAATATGCGGCTGGGCCTATTAACCGTGGGCTTAATAACCGGCGACTACTGTATTACGCTGCCGAGCGGTCACCTATAAATTGTAAACTGCGTTACTTTTGTTCTATATTTGGCACGTTTAAGCCAGTTTCGAGAGATATCTGTTAAACGCTCACAATGAAAGGTGTTCTCGAAGATTTGGGGAAAATTAATAAGCATTTTCGTCCGTCGCACCTTCCTCGGCATGCCGTCCAGCTGCTTCTCATCCTCTTACTCTAATTCGGACTCACAGAAGTCATCTGATTACGAAGATATGCATTGTTAATTGCAATAAAAAGCGAAAATCTTAAAACGTTGATTGGGATTTACTGATGTACAGGAGGAGATCGCTAAACCTATCGTGGAGACTATCATCCCAAATAATTTTCTGAAGAATGACATGTTGACTGCTAGATTAGCCCATTCCTAGTCATCTAGTCAACCCCCTCACAATTTTTGTGCCAAACATCGTGCTTGTGAATAAACGCACCGTCATGTTCTGACATGCTCCCCGGCTGCTTTTGTCCTGAGGAACCGAAATTAATTGCTTAACACTGTAGGTTTCCCTTAAACGTGGTCGGCATTAAGCAGCAATGCTGACTGTCTGTTGCAGAGTCCAGAGGTGTTTCAGGCAAGATGAACGATCAACTTATGTGTTGCACTTGCCTTCCACGTGTACTAATCATGCACCAGAGAAAACTCATTTAAGCAATGTAACTTGGTTTACGGAATTTAAATGCTGATAGTTATTTAATCATGTACCTCATGCGAAGGCTACACCAAGGTGCTTCTCTTTCGATTATTTTATAGGTGATTAGGCTTTTTGACTCAATGTGTTGATGAGGGTTTTTTGATTATAAAACAATTTTTTATTTTACTTTAACAGAGGAATTCGCATGTTTTCGTATCTGCATGGTTTCTAAAACTATTTATGACCTGGGATGGAAGCCAAACTCTCCTTGAATATTTCGTGGGTATGAGACTGCTCGTCCTCGGGAAATAATGGAAGAATGTAGTTAATATCAGAGGAGGGGAAAAGTCATGTGTGCTGGAAACTTTATGGTGGACACATAATCGTGTGAAGGATCAATCGACGATTTGATGTCAAATGCCAGGAACACAACATTTTGTCCTCCTTCCCCGAACTGTGACAGATATTTGGCCGAAGAGAATGGACCTTGTGGAAAGGCAGCGTAATACCGATTCGGTAAAATTAAATTTAGGTTCAAAATCAGCATGCGAAAATATTATCCGTCTTTCATATGGGACAGGTGGTAAAAAGGTTTAATGGGTTGGGCGAGAAGAATGATTTAAAAAGCAGAGCATATAGCAGAAGAAAAAATAGCAATTATTATTTAAATAGTCTAAGGTTAGTGAACTCAATTTTCCCAGAAATCCAATTTATAATAAAAGAAAGCAACGGATCCATTTGGTGTTAGACAGGAGGACGGAAGCCTGCAGACTGGTGCCTTTCGAAAAACGACAAACACCGAAAAAATCCTCCAGTTCACGAGCTGTCAACCGCTACCACTACCAAAAGCGAAAATTTGGTTGAAGGCAAATCAGACTTTAAAATTAATTTTGCCTCAATAAGCCTTTTAAGTCGGCCATAATCCGCCTTTCTTTCGCGCTTTCGAAGGTCAGAAGCCATGTTGTCTTGGTACGAAATGCAGGGCTCTATGCATTAAGCCATATTGCCCAAACGCATTTAGGAAAAACGATCCCTTGAGGCAATTTCTTGTGCATTGAAATTCAAATCAAAAATATTGTGATAGAAAATCTCTGGGTTGGGTCTAGTTAGTCAATATTGGTTTCCAAGCTTAAATGTCTACTCCAGTGTCTCTAGTCTGTTTCGGTAGTCATGATCGGCATACGTAGATAGCATTTCCATTTGAACGTGATCCACTTTACGGTGACATGTAACTGTGAAGCATCTAACATACTCTTCCACCCCCCCCCCCATCCACCCTGCCGCGATGCGAAAGCAGTACACAAGGAAAATTTCTTATTTGCGTGAAAAAGTGACAAGCTTAGTCGTTTGCAAAATGTG
>JAYGXS010000007.1:25786359-25820038 GCA_036362985.1 Ligula intestinalis
TCACAAAATTTATTTGTGACAATAAATCTCGCCGTATAAGCCTGTTTTAAATTTGTACCGGGGAGCAAATGCTTCAAACATTCAGCCACAAATTGGGCCTTCGCGATGCAATGTCGCAAGCAGATACGTCACCATAGTCCTAAAAATAGTCGGGCGTATCACGCAAAAATCCTAGAGGATCAACTGACACTCGGAAGGCCTCGGAACGAGATCATAAGTTAATGTGTATTTTGATGAAATTTCAAGCCCGGAGCCAATTGATTTGCATAGAAGAAGTATGATATCGAAAATCAGTCATGCACACTACCCCAACCTCGTATTCATCGTTGGGTGCGTACGTCGGAAACTGGTAAGAATAGAGAGAGCAAATCTCAGGAAGCTGATTGGTTGGCGGACACCGCGCTGTGTACTGCAGTTGGCACTATCGACCTTAATGTTTTCTACAGGATTCACCAACACAAACATCCAGGGTCCTCTGTGGGTATCACATATTCTCTGTAGTACCGAAGTACCATAGAAGCAGTACGTTATTTACAAGTATAACTACTTTTGGCATCCTCTGAATTTTCATTGGTTTGCTACGTTAGCGATGGCCAATCAATCAAAAATGGACTGCAACCATGTATACTGACTACATAACCATCTCGTTTGAGTTAAGTGTTTAGAATAAATTCACGCAAAATCTTGAGACGAAAGTCATTTACATTGCGAAGCAATAAAAGATGATTTCCGTAGACCCGATTTTACTGACATCTGCCGTTAATAAAATAGTAAATTCAAATCAAACATACCAGGGCATCCGCTAGCAACGACAAGAGAGACTGGAATGGCATTTCTGGCTTATTAACCATCGGCAACCAGTCATACCCAGTCTTAAATCGTGTTCCACGCGAGCCAGAGACGGGCGTTTTAGTCTCCCTCATGTCTGCCGGCAATATTATTTGCTTACCAATACCAGTTGTTACGGCTGCCAGGGCCTCTGTCGAGACCCAAGGCAAAGCGGGACAGATTATTTCCGTAAGCGGTCAGATGAACGTTCATCAGCGAGCGACAAAATCCTTTGCCTAAACCGGCAAGACAACGAGCTCGTGGCTCAATGGTTAGGACGTTTGACTCTGATCAAAAAGGTCGCTAGTTCAAGGCTCGAGTGGGACACCAATTGAGTCAGGCTATGACTGGTTGACGACGGCTAATAAGCTCGAAATGGCCATTCCAGTCTTTGCTAACAATATTATCTGCATATACTACCAGCTGTTACAGCCATGGACAGAGTGGGACAGGGAATTTCCCTCAGCTGTGAACGTTCACCAACGAGTGACAAACGGGTTCCTGACGTCTGCTAGTAAGTAAGTGTGACGAAAAGGTTCTCACCAACACCCTTCTTTCAGCCCCGTAGAATTCATTGTTCTGCTTCTAGTTTCGCGTGCAGGGTCTACGAATACGCACTCTTTTATTGGATACATTCGCTAGTAATTACCAATCAAAAGTCATGCATCAGTAATAATTTTGCCAAAATTATTAGTCTCAAAATATATCAAAAAGGTCAAAATATAGTTTTGGAATCACCAACTGTATTGGGCAGATTGAGAGCTCCTGTTGAAGTGCATTCACAATTTTGTGAATGTATTTACTCGGTAAACGGCGACGAGAACGGCATTCAACAATCCTCTAAACTGTCCTCCCAGGTGCAGTTATATGAAATGAACCCACCATTAATCGGAAGTGTTCCTTACAGTAATAGAGTGCTTCAGTTTGAGATGGAATCTTACGTTTATTTGTAGCGTACGGCCACAATGCCTGTTCTCCCTTTTGTACTGCACCCAGGTCATGCATCTGTAGTGGGTCGTGCCTGGCCGACTAGCTCGCGTCGAAGTGCACTTTCCCAAAGGCTCACCGATGAGGTTTTTCGACGTCTCGATCAGTCAATCACAGTTCCCGCATCTTCACAGTTTGGGCCAAGTGACGAATAGCCAGCTTGCACGCGTTTCTGAGGCAAGCTGCTTCTGTGCCCAAAATCTCCAGGCTGACCTAGCCAATGGACGCGCTATCTCTTTCTGTCTACTACCCCGAGTGCTCTCAAACAGTCACTTGGGACCCGGTCAACTAACTGAGCGGACGTTTCTCCCAAGTCAGACTTCCTCTATCTATTCTCCTTGCCTTTGTGTACAAAATAAACTCTTCCTACTACTCTGGCCTTTATCTACTTCTCTTCAGCACTAAGTAGCCATGGTCTGAAGATTGCAGTTGCTGAGTTTAACTCACTTAACCCTCTGCGATACATCTTCACAAACAACTGTTCCAAAGCTTTCTTCTGGCTAACTGATAATAGCTGCGCCAGAATCCCCTGTTCTTTGGCGTTCCGGTAGCCACCCACAGTTAACCTCAGCTTATTCAGTCACGTAGACACGTGCGCACACTCGTGCGGCCAAATAAGCACGCATACCTAAGGGCCACTTAACACGCCACCTATTTGGCCAACTCAGCAGGAGACCCTTTGCAGTTGACATACCATGGGGCAATTGCACCACTCAATAAGAGAACACTTGAATCTGCTCCGCAATCCTACTTAAGCGGCTGCCACCACTGTCTCACGTTCTCTCAGGTCTGACTGGACGCAGTCAATACTAGTCCTGGCTTTGCCAGTGGTCACTGCCGCCTGAGACAGCAATTGGAAGTTTTGTACACAATAAATCACTCTTTCTGGTGACTTCGGTCTTTTATCTTCTTCCTAGGGGTTTTGCCTGACGATTGAAGTGATCCGAGTACAACCACTAAAGATTTACGAAATTTAATATTTCTCTAGGAAATTATTCCTCCCATATACATCCTTTTTCCAGCTTCGACGTCAACTACCATTAATCTTTAAGACGTTTATTTCGCATTTATTAAACAGCCCAGATGGTGCCTGCCCACAAACAAAAAACCAACAGCAAATTAGGGGCAGCTGGGGTGGGGGTGATATAAAGCCTCCACTAAGGAGGAAGCATTGCAGTCTGACTCTCAGTCCGTCGGTCAGCCATTCGGCACAAACATCCACTGGGCTGTCCACGCGGTTCGAGTTACCCCAACAATTAACAACCTCCTAAACCACGGCTTTTAGTGCCTCGTGATAGCTTCAAGCGCGTCAGTGAGGAAGCTGTGCTCAGCCGTCGGTCACACTCTCTATCTCCCTCTCTCCCATCAGAGTTGGTCATTCGTCCGATGAAAAATGCATTGTTTGCAGATGCACGCGGAACCCTGGAAAACTGTACTAAACTGGCTTCGAGAAACCCAGGAGAGATATGGCGGCCACAGGTAACACTGAAAATGTTTTCAAACGAACTAATATATTTTACAGTTTGAAACAAATCCCAGCACGGCACCCGCAGTGTGGTCAGTCCATTGTGTGTTGTGTTGAGTTGGGGGAGTTGAGATCAGAGTGTCAATGTCTAGACGGCCCGGCGTCCAGGACCGCCGATAGGGTGTGCGTGGCTGGACTTGGGACTTGGTCGTATCTGCGGGGGCCCGTTTCCGAGGCCTGTGGTCCGCTGTGGCTGGTCGCGTTACCTAGTTTCGCCCATGGCAACTGGGGCGCCGCGACGAAATTCTTTTGGGCACATAGCAGGGGTCTGCGTAGCCTGATGGAGGCCGTCTCTGCCGTCGCCAAAAGACGCTGTCCGAGAAGTTTTGAGTAGCTTGAAGGCACCTTGTAAATCACTCGGAAGGCCTCTTTGGCATCCACGCGATGGTTTGAGTCTACCAGGTGCGCTAAGATTGAACTCTTTACACCTTTAAGTTGGCCCTTCCCTAACCATGCGGGTACATGTTCCCTTACTCTTTTGGCCAAGCGCCGGCTCGTGCAACCAATATATCCTGCCCCACAGGAACAGGTAAATGAATATATGCACATTGAGGTGGTCTGGGCTGGCAGTTTATCCTTAATCTCTCCGTATAGGATGGGAGTAGTCGAGAGCAATACATGGCGTTGGCTGCTGGGAAGGTAGTTGCTACAGCTTGACTCAGGCGCTTCCTTAGTAGTTCGCTTGGTCCGTCCCCTCGAAATGGGACTATGATGAAGATTCGCTTCCTCCTCACTGTTAATAGTGAGGGCTCTGGCGGCTTTTCAGCCATGTTTTTAGCGATAAATCGACAAGGATACCCATTTTGTCGAAACACGCCTTCAACAATCTTAAGCTCCTCTTCAATGCTATCAGTCGAGCAAATCCTCTTCGCCCTTTGCGTCAAACACCGTGCTAAATTGCGTTTGAAGTTCAACGGTACGAAACTAGCGAAATTGATGTATTGCCCGGACCACGTCTTCTTGCGATATACCCTACGTTGAATGCTCCTATCGGCTCTTTTACTCAGTAGCACATCACCACCATAGTTTATTCATACCATATAAATGTAAAGGCCTGACGAGAATTTATCCAAAACAAACGTATGTTCGCCAATTTATCTTCTGAAATTTTCAATGGGAATTTTCGCAAAGTTAGAACTAATATATTTTACAGTTTGAAACAAATCCCAGCACGGCGCCCGCAGTGCGGTCAGTCCATTGTGTGTTGTGTTGAGTGGCCGACCGGCGAACCGAGAGTCAGGCTGCAATAGGTCCTTCTTAATGTAGGCTTTATGGCACTCTCACTCGGCTGGGGTCCGTGTCGCCTCAGTACATGCGCCTGCTCCCTCTCCTGTCTTCTTGGCATTGCCTCGACACCAGGCCAAGGTGGAGGAGCGGGGAAGGAGGGAGTGTGTGAGGTAGATGCAGCGCATGTCTTCTTTTACTATAGTTCAGCAGGTGTGCCTATACCTGCACCACCCTTCTATGGAGCAAATGGGAAACATCGTCGAAACCGATGGCGGAACTGTCACAATCGCCAGGCCCGGTTCCACCTTGAAGTGGCGGCCAGAGGCCCCGACGTGTGCGACTGTTCGCCAGGGAGATGTGGCCTTGAATGAACAGGCATTCTGTGCGAATCAGTCAGTGCCCGCTTGATCAGTTTATTGTGCGATAACGAGTTATGGATGCCTCTGAGTGGCTGTCCCAAGAGCCTTTACGCTTGCATTGTCCGGCAACGCTAGAACTGTAAACACAAGACCTCTAGCGCGTAGTGGTCGCTAGAGGCAAAGTCATGTATGCATTCAAGACGGTAGAGTGCTCAAGGTCAGACCTGCTGAAAAACGATCTGACCGACTTAGAAAAAAAAACGGTCTTGTAAATTTACGAGGTCCTGACGGTTGATGAATAAAATGACAAGGATTCAAGAGTGCACAGAAAATACTCTTATTGAACCTTTTCTGTCAGCCGTTTTGCGTCGATCGCTCTGCTTCTATTTTTTGCGAGGCACGGTTTACTAATAAGCATGCTTTTGTTAGATACTGGTAAGTCCTAATCTGTGCATGTGTCATACCATTCTACGGTTACCTCCTCTGACTAAGGATTCTTGACAGAATTCCAAAGGTTAGCAAAATGAAATTATTCTTCGAGTGATCGCATCTTCTTCTTCTAATCAGTAATACTGTTGCCAAAATGATTAACCTAGACATACAGGAAGTGTTGGCTATAGAAATTCAGCGCTTCGCTTTGAGCTGGATTTCTTCGCTAATTTATGCAAATTTAGTTGTACTGTAGGAAATTGTTCCTTCCGCATCCACCATTTTCCGGACTTTAAGAAAACAGCAGCAACAAAACCTTCGGGAAAATAATAGGATTGCATTGGTGCTGAAAAAAATTTATACTGACGCACTCCTCAATGTCCTTCAAAATTGCCATTTTCGTTCTTCTGTGTTATCACTCTTTATTTCAAAAAAGATCTTGGCTGGTAATACCAAACCAAAAGGAGGCTTTTATTTTCTCTCTCATGAAATTGTTCTTTCGGGCGTGTGGTTAATTCGATCCATCGCATCGTATTTGCAAGACTCTTTTGTAAATAAACTTTTATTAAAGACCGCAGGTAATCATGTGGTATAAGACCGTTTACCTAGAACATGTGCCTGAAACCCAGAACAGAGGTTTATAACTCTGAATAGACAAAACTATATTCTAGTACAGGAACATAGTTACTGTAATTCCTACCCTATCCGTGTACATTGAGTGGTGACTTCTGTTTGCCCATACTTGACTTTGAATGTTTAATAAAGAATTAGGTTGTGGGAAATTGGATTTTGGTGAATTAAATAATGCGTATAACCTTGCTCAGGAAATTGAAACAGTTTGATCAGTTACTTTACAACACACAAGCCCCAGAAAATTCTTCACCCTACCATTTATCTACTTCATCCGTCACCCACATCTGTCCGTTCCGGTCGTGCAGTTCGAAACTGATATATGACGTCATGAAAGTTAGCAGCATTTTAAGCCTTTGGCTTTACGACGTAGAAGGACGGGAGGTTCAGTTCTTTGGGACCACTGATCTAAATGCTGTTATCAGGAAGTTTAAATTGGCTTTTGAAATTAGTTGACTCTGAGCACGCCTTGCCACGGCTAAATGTGTTATTTTTAATTTTTTTAGTGATAATGGCTGCAAGAATATACGCGTGGATGTGTGGCATTCTTTACCTGTGTAAAGCTATTCTGAAGAGTGTGTCTTTCAAATTTTCTATTCGTAACCTTCGGGTCTGCGTTTTCCTCCACTAAGCCGGTAGCGCTGAATACGCCAAAGAACAAAAGTAACAGAAGAAAAATGACGAAGAATCTTTGTGAAGGTATCTGAGAATGAAATTTACATCCCCTTCTGAGAACTACCATGTGGTATTGTCAGCTTTAGGCTGCAATATGTCGACTAAAGGTGAACTTATAGTTGGACGGGTTGCCTTTGATTCCTCAAGGAAATACTACGCCCTTAGAGCAGAAAATACACCACGCTGACACTAACGCTCCTGGTCTAATCCTTATGGGTTAGTGGGTGCGGAGGTAAAGTACAATGGATCGCCTTTCCTGTTTATTTCGAGTAAACACTTGTAGAAAATGTGACACTCTCAAAAAATTTAATAAATGTCCCAAGATTGTTTGCACAATAATCAATATTACGATCCCAATAAGATTATGCTTGTTAACCGAAAACATACTTTAGTACTTTGGAGAAAATTTCACAAGATTACTTATGGACTGTCCTTTAAAGTCATATTTCGCGCTTAAAGACTCGGCTTAAATTTTTGTCATCTGCCGTAACGGGATCCTTTTGACATGTGCGACGCTAATTGCGGAGTTGTGTATTTCACGCCAAGGCCAGATGTTTAGTTTTGTCAGCCATCACAGCGCTCCATGTTAACGACGAGAAATTGGGATGATGTAGCCAGCAGGAATTTTTGACACACTAACAGAAAGTTGTATTGCGCTGTGGTTCAGAAATGCCCATGGCTTAGGAAAAGTTCAAAGCTTTCATCGAAATCCCCCTGGAAATATTATTCTGACTGTATTGGTCTGGACAAAGCTTATAGTTGAAAACAAGCGAAGGACTCGTCGTACACTACGTAGATGTAACTTGAATCTCAATTGCAGTCAGAAGTTGAATGTAGATAATTCTAGCTCCCTCTGGTTAATTTGCTATCTCAAGACTAATCAGCGCATGTAACTAGCTGGATTGCAAGGAGAGGCTTTGCTCAAGACCAGTAAGTGAAAATTGTCAATTAAAATATAACTGCCCCATAAAGACATTCAGGACGGCAGATGTAAATTCTGCTTTAATAAAAAGAAAAATTACAACATAGTTAGTGTTGGAAAAACGAAAAAGTGAATCACACATATTACTTTGGAGGGGCGTCACCACCACCGAAAGTTGCAGACCATCCGTTGATAGGCCAACTGATAAATCGCTCCGAGCCCATATATGCCTTAATTTTAGGCAGTGACTAGAATAAAGAATAAAGATAATAATCCCAATATCACGGAAAATGGAAATAATATATTATCTCCTTACATATAAGTAAAGAAGACATACCTCGAAGCGTTCGACGTACTGCTTGAGATTAGAATGCTTCTTAAAGGTGGATGGCTCGAAAATTTGGAAAACGCAGAGGTTCTCGTAGAGTAAAAAGTCCACGTACGTGATATGTAGAAATGAGAACCACATTTGTCAGTAGCAATTGCACAAAAAAATTGGAAACTGCAGAATAATGTCCTTCACGGAATACGAAGACAAGAGAAAACTTACGTTGTCACCCATTAGCCACTTCTTCTTGCCGAGATAATTTGCAATATCTTCGATGCCCTTTTCATATTTAGGCATAAACCCTGGTCGTTCTTGTTCCTAGAGCAATCTTATGTAATAGACGCAGTAAACATACGTAGTTTGGACTGTAAGCAAGACGGCTAAGTGCAATTCGCAAATCTTTAATCGCGGCCTCAGCCATGGCTATTTCAGATGGCTCCTTTAAGCCTTTGCCTCCAAGACCATGCTTTTCTCCCAGGTAACGCAGAATTACGCTTGATTGGGTGAGCTTTACATCTCCGTCGATAATATAAGGCAGCTGAAGCGGTTTGCCTATCACAAATCTTTCTTACGTTAGGGAAGCCAATGTCGAGATTTTATTTCATTTTTTTCCATTCCTCCAAATCCTTTTTTCCAAATCTCTTTTCTTGATAATCTTCTCGGACATACTCCAGCAGAAGACGGATGGGCTGCGCCAACTACGACAAACAAAAAGGTTTATTGCTAGTGCAAGCGAACACACGAATCCCAGGAATTCATGAGAAGACAACTCAAAAATGTTTTTTTCTAGATTTTGTCTGTGGGAAGCATCTAAAAAACAATTTACAGTTAAAATTGGCAGAGAATGGACTCTGTGTGATATATTATGACATTTAAACACAAAAGAAGTGAAACAGCAAACAAGAACCTACCCCACGAATAGCCCAGTAGCCAAATTGAATCGGCGCCATGACCCACAGCCTCGAACTAGCACAGCTAATTTATACTAGCAAATGCCATTGTGGTTCAATAAAACAAACAATAAAAAAGGTTCCCTGAGAACCGAGGTCAGTGGAAATAACCAAGCCAATAATTTAAATGTCTTTTTGATAATGAAATTTCCTGCCAGGACCTGAAGCACTAGAAAAAATAAACACAGGAGTAACTCACACTGGCACCAAACCTCCAGATTTGCAGATGGTAATGCATAACGGTATAATCAGAAAGGAAGAGCTAGTAATTTAGTTGTAGATAAAGTAAGTTTGTCAAAGAAATTCACCCCTTTAAACTCCACTGCCCCGTAAGGGGTGATGGTAGTAAATTTTGCAGTTACGCCAAAAATGTAATATATGTCGCTGAAGAATTGTGCAACATTATAAAAAATATAATCGAATATGTCACAGTATATAAGATGTATGTTGTTAACAAAAACCATTCACTCGACGTTGACTTGAAATTTTTTCTTTGCAACCATTATTTATATGCACAATTGAACGTGCAAGTTATAGGTTATTCGCACCGACACCCGCGTTATCGTTTGGAGAAGGTTGGTTTTGGCGCGTGTTTAATTGGTATCCGGTAAATCGGGATAGTTGTAGTTCATCAGCATTCATGCAGAATGCTTAAATTTGGAAAAACACTCACAAGGATATCAAAACTAGAATTTCATGGTGGATGCTATGGAATAGGTATTTAAGTTTAGATGTCCGGAAGACATCTGAACGTTTCATATTAAGTTCTCATAACAGTGTAACCAATGTGCAATATACAGCCAAGGCTAGCACAGGGCAAATGGATTGATATGACGGGGACTTATCTATGTGTGTAATGAGAAGCTGACGGCAAAGGACGGGGACGCGTATTCGAGACGAGCCACCGAGCGACCAATATGATAGTCAGTCCAAAAAGAAAAGTCAGTTATCGGAGATGAGTGTCTTGAAAGTCCTGGGTACAAAAATAATCTTCAGGGAGAACCTAGTACAAAAATAAGCTAAAGGGGAGTACTGTCTTTGGGAAGAACGCAGCTGAATCTTTGACCGGACGGGACAAGCCGCAACGACGTTGGGAGCGCGCTGGAAGTCGGGAGTCCTGGTCCTCAGTCGGCCTCGTTATTTATCCCTGCCCGTCAAGGTCATCCAGGGAGCGGTCATTGTAGTACAAGGTAAAACAAAGGAAGTGATCAATTATCTTAGTGATTATTATTTATTTATTATTATTAAATTAAATATAAACATGATCCGTTCTATAAATACGGGGAAGATTCACGCACGCGCCCCTTAAGGGGCGCGTTTCCAGAACATTCGGCGCGTCACTCACGTGCTTCTATCCCACGTGCTTCTACATTGCTCCCCCTTCGAAAGGGACGCTGTCCTCAGCGGCATTATCCTGGTCAACGATGGGTCCACCGTCGAAGGGTATTTCGACCTCCCCCGCCACCGGTTGTTTGCCATCGTATACCTCAGGTGTCGCAGTACCCCCGTCAGCAGGTACCACAAGGTAGTCCTCAACAGGTGGATTACTGGTCTCATATGGCGGACAGGGGATGCCATCCATTGGTGCCCCAGGCTTCAGCCGGTTGAAATGAACCGTAAAGGGTGCGGCATGCGGCCGGTCATGGGGGCGGATGAGGCATGTTGTATCTGATAACACCCGAGTGACGTCATACGGACCGACCCAAGTGGGGTTAAATTTGGCCGGTACCCCTACGGGGGCCGCGTAATTGCGCACCCATACAACATCTCCTTCCTGATAAGGCGTCCCATGGGCTAGGCGGTCGTAAAACGCTTTCTGATGTCGCTGTCCTTCTTGCAGATGCAAGCGAGCCTCTTCAGACGCAATGCGCAGGGTTTTCCTGACCCGGGATGCATACGTATCGACATGTTCAATCTTAGCGGCCGACGGAAGGACTAAATCTTCAGGGAGCTGCATCTCCCGTCCGCAAGTGAGAAAGAATGGTGTGTAGTGAGTAGTGGTGTTTACCGTGGATCGGTAAGCCAGTAAACAAGCTGGGAGAACTTCATCCCAGGTAGTCGGTGGGTGACGATCGATAAATGCTTTTAAAAGGTTTATGAGGGTGCGATTGGTTCGCTCAACTTGGCCGTTCCCTTGCGGGTGATATGCCGTGGTCCCGAGTTTTCTTAATGTTCATGAGACGACAGAAGTCGTGGAGGACGCTTTTCTCAAACGAGGAACCACGATCAGAATGCAATTGATCCGGTGCACCCCAGCGGCAAAGCTTATGGTTGAGAATGGCACGGGCGACTGTCGGGGCTTTGGCATCAGGTAACGGGACAGCCTCAGCCATCTTGGTGAAGAAATCAACCATGAAAAGGATGAACTGATTACCATTATCAGAGGGAGTGAGGGGCCCAACAAGATCAACGCCTACCCACTCATTGGGATAGCCAGTCTTAATCGGCTGAAGGGGCGCCCGTGAGGACCGACCAGGAGACTTACAGCTGAGACAGAACTCGCATACACGAATCCTATCTTGAATGTCACGTTTTTGATTTGGCCAGTAGTAACGCCGGCGGAGAGCCCACTCAGTCTTGTGGATGCCAGAATGGCCTAAGTCGGTGTGCATTCGGTCAATAACATCATCAACCATAGACAGCGGAAGGACAAGTCGTCTCGGATATTGGTCGCCGTCACGGTAGAAAAGGACGCCATTCTCAATGAATAGCTTGTCCCACAACCCGTGCATGCATTTTGTCTCGTAACTGAGGCCACTAAGCTCAACTTTACTGAGAGGTCGGGCATCGGCAACCTTGCGGTTATAGACGGGTGAGATGTGGGGGTCGTCCCTCTGCGCGGCAGCCCAAAGTAGGCACTGATCGCTCTGGAGGGCGATAGTGGAGATAGCGATGTCCATACACGAAGGACAGTCCCCATGTGGGCGGTATGGTTTACGGGACAAGGCGTCAGCGTTGCCATGTAACCGACCAGGACGAAAGATGCACGAATAATCGTATTCGGCAAGCTTCTCCTGCCACCGAGCAACCTGTCCCTCGGGGTGCTTGAAATTCTGGAGCCATGTTAGGGCACTGTGGTCCGTGCGTATGATGAAGGGCCGAAATTGGAGATAAGGGCGGCACTCCTCAACAAAGTAAGCTAGGGCGAGCATCTCCTTGCGTGTGACGCAATAGCGGCGCTCGGCCCTCGTGAGTGAGTGACTGAGGTACTGAATAACACGCTCGGTGCCGTCTGGTTGTTGTTGAGAGAGGACGGCACCAATCGCGGTCTCGCTAGCATCAGTGTCGAGCACGAATTTCTCCGCATCACTGGCAGTATTAGGAAATACCAAAATGGGGCTAGAACAGAGCTTGTCCTTAAGCGACTGGAAGGCATTGACACAGGCAGCAGTCCACTTAAACTTAACATCTTTCTGCGTCAATTTGTGGAGGGGACCGGCTATATGGGCGTAGTCCTTGATGAAACGTCTGTAGTAGGAGGCTAGCCTTAGGAAACTACGAAGTTCCGTGACGTTTGCCGGGGTGGGCCAGTTGCGGATATGCTTCACCTTATCTTCGTCAGTCTCTATTCCAGAGGACGAGACGACGTGGCCTAAGAATTTGACTCGAGGTCGTAAAAATACACATTTCGAGGGTTTAAGAGTGAGCCCAGCCTCTCGAAGACTGTTGAATACAGCCCGAAGGTTTTGCAAATGGTTGTCAAAGTCCTTGCCTAACACAATAATGTCATCCATGTATACTAGACAAGAACTAGGTACGAGCTGGGCTAGGACTTGATTCATGAGACGTTGGAATGTGCTGGGCGCATTGGCTAAACCGAAGGGCATAGTCTCAAACTCATACAGGCCAGAGGGAACGGCAAAAGCAGTTTTCTCGCGATCCGAGGGCTGCACCTCTACCTGCCAGTAGCCTGAGGCCAAGTCCAAGGTAGAAAACATAGTGTTACCAGCTAGGGTGTCGAGGGTCGCATCTATGCGAGGCAAGGGAAAAGAGTCTTTCTTAGTAACGGCATTAAGTTTCCTGTAGTCGATACAGAGTCGCATCGACCCATCCTTCTTTTTGACGAGCACGATGGGTGAGGACCACGGTGAGTGAGAAGGACGGATGATGCGACGACTAAGCATGTCCTCGATAAGGTCGTCTAACTCCTTTTGATACAAGATAGGCAAGCGACGGGGTGGAACCCGAATAGGGCGCGCATCACCCGTGTCTATACAATGCTGAGTGGCATTGGTGCGGCCAGTAGATTTCCCGTCCCAGTCAAAAATATCCTTAAATTCGCTAAGAAGGTTACGAAGCCTATCGGCATTAGCGGGGTCGAGGTGCTGAGGTACTAAGTCAGCAAGGCTAGGAGTGAGGGTAGACGCGCAGACTGAATGGGGACTACGGGAGCATCGGCTAAATGGGACGTCAACTGAGGACGTCCGGAGGAGTCTGTTCCCGAAGTCCAGGGAGCACCCAAACTTCTGGAGAAAATCGACGCCTAAGATACAATCCCATGTTATATCAGGGGAGACAATAAACTGATGGCAGAAACTAGAACCAGAAAGGGTCAAGGAGAACTCCACGAAACTAGTATAACTAAGACTAGTGCCATTAGCCGTGTGTAAAGAAAAACGAGGCTTAGGAATATATCTAACACGGGTTTGGAACTCTAGGAAGGGCTGCTGACGTATCAATGAGCAACCAGCGCCAGAGTCAATGAGACAGGAAAAGGTGGTAGATCCTACAGCAGCTACAACTAGGGGACAAGAGGAAGAGAAAAGGCTTGAAACTACAATATCAGAGAGAATGAGGCACTCACCGTCACCAGGGTTAGGTCCAGCCTCGATTGCCATAAGTGGACGAGGGCCAGGGAGTCCGTTTGGCCGCCGGGGTTGCTGACGGCGCCAGCGGTCCCGACGAGGGAACGAAGACCCACAAGAGCACCAATGGCCAGGAGTCTGAGTACCAATGCTGGCTGACGACCGAATGGCTGCGACCGCAAATTGGCCTCGTGGGGAACCACAGGTGGACTGCAGAGCCTCCTCGCGCCGGGCAACTTCAATAGCCGCATCCAGACTGGTGGGTTGTTGCCGAAGGACAACTTTCCGGACCTCAGGGTCTGACAGGCCATTGACAAATTGCTCCATGACCATATAGTTGAGGGAGTTCAGGTCCAAGTGTGGATATGCCTGTTTGGCCAGGAGACGGAGAGCTTGTTGGTATTGAAGGACGCTCTCCAAAGGTCCTTGAAGTCGCTGGCGGAAGTCAGAGACGAGGATCCGGGAAGGAGTGGCCTGGCGCAGGACACTGCTCAAGGTCTTGAAAAGGTCGTCCACGGATTGGGTCGATGAGGCACCAGCAGCAAGGGCAAGATCGTAGACATCGTCGTCCAACGGGGCCAGAATCGTTCGGGTCCGGGCCGTCTCATCCACTCCGTCGAGGTAGTCACGCATGCGTGCTTCCCAGCGCGGATAGTCGCAAGAGAGCGTCAGACGGGAAGGCGGCCGGCGGGAGGACTGAAGGCTAACCTGGGACAGTTGAGCCAATAAATTCTCTAGAAGGTTGTTGGCCATGGTAAAAACCGCTGCCACCAAATTGTAATGAGAAGCTGACGGCAAAGGACGGGGACGCGTATTCGAGACGAGCCACCGAGCGACCAATATGATAGTCAGTCCAAAAAGAAAAGTCAGTTATCGGAGATGAGTGTCTTGAAAGTCCTGGGTACAAAAATAATCTTCAGGGAGAACCTAGTACAAAAATAAGCTAAAGGGGAGTACTGTCTTTGGGAAGAACGCAGCTGAATCTTTGACCGGACGGGACAAGCCGCAACGACGTTGGGAGCGCGCTGGAAGTCGGGAGTCCTGGTCCTCAGTCGGCCTCGTTATTTATCCCTGCCCGTCAAGGTCATCCAGGGAGCGGTCATTGTAGTACAAGGTAAAACAAAGGAAGTGATCAATTATCTTAGTGATTATTATTTATTTATTATTATTAAATTAAATATAAACATGATAATAGTTATAGATTTCCATGATCCGTTCTATAAATACGGGGAAGATTCACGCGCGCGCCCCTTAAGGGGCGCGTTTCCAGAACATTCGGCGCGTCACTCACGTGCTTCTATCCCACGTGCCTCTACATGTGCTGTGGATAACTGGCATCATCTTATGTCAAACTGACCGCGGCTAAGTATACCTCAGTTAAAGGACATGACAGTTTTTCCAGACCCCAAGTATTCTTACTATAAAACCGTAACACGTACAATGTATAGCTATTTTATTTCATGTTTTCTCGATTTTTTCCCTAGAAGTCAGGTTTTTTCACTTAAAACAAACTCCTTACTTCGCACAGTATTGACCTAGCAAAAGACCAAAACAAATACAATAGTCACTGCGAAAGATGGGGTTTGGGTTAGGTTTTTTTCCTGCCTTCCGGGGTTTTTGACGGCGCCAAAGATGTGCTTATTATTTAAAGCGTGGAAATTCCCATTCAAAGTAAGTATAGCTTATGTTACGACGGAATTAAAAACTAGCAGACAGAAAGTACCGGGTTTGATGTTAAAACTTCTCAACAACTATGCTATTCCGATCCGATAACTGAGCTGGATCGAGCTGTTTTTTGAACATATAAACAATTTGCACAAGCAAGCCGGTAGCATTTGCAAACAAATGGATTCTCTTAGGTGGAAAGGTCACACTCATGCTGAACTATTTAACTGACGAATCTATCATTGCGCTAACTCAGGGGACAGTTAGCTCAGGGTGGTGGGCAAAGTAAAACCAATGTGGTTTTTTATCCAAGAAAATGGATGGGTTCAATGGGAGGTTCTGCACCGGATGCGTTGGGTAGGGAATGAAAACATAAAATGAAGCATGCATATCCGGCGACACGAACACATGGGTCAGTACGGGTGACCTAATCAGCACTTGTATTGTGCCGTCAGCGTTTAAAGTCCGTCCTATATTTTTTAGAGAAATCAATGCCAATACTTTATGCTAATTGCTGTTTAAGTGTTGACCCATCTTTATCTTTCCTCTCCTCCGAACAGATACTTTTCTTAACTCGTAAGTCATCGGGTGCTGTGAGTAGGCCTTTTAGTTGAAATATTTGCGAAAGCCAGGTTAGGTATGCCTGAGCAAACATTGCGCTGGGCCAATGAACATGTCTCACTATTGCACGAAAGGTGCATATACTGTCCTTGTGTCTGATAATAGAGGAGGGTTCATGCATTTGTAAAGGCTCGTGGAAGGGTACGCGCAGATTGGCTTTGGTTTAAGGTGTTGAACCACAGAAAGTCTTATAGGTATATGCGGCAAGAAGTGCTTATGGTTGTTTTGGGTTTTGGGTTTTGACGGTACCGAAGATGTGCTTTTCAAATAAACCTTATTATTAGTTGATTGTGGGTGGATAGTACCACTAGCTTAGGCGTATTGAGATGATGTGAATTGATTCTCCTGACGCTGGATTGCAAGTCTCCTTTTAGCAATTTGATTAAGAAACCCTCTATGATAACACCATTAAAGGAATTAGTAGAACATTAGAGTTGGACTACTCCTAACTGATGACGGCCAAATGCCAGAAATACGTATCTTAGGATTGCCTTCTGCCTTGCCGGACTACTACTAATATATAATTAAAAAAGATGTGTTACTCACACTTAGCGAGTAACATATCAATTAGTACGCTTGCGCACATACAATCGGTTGGCTCGAGTTCGCAAGCACCAACCCAGGGTGGGTACACCCTGAGATATAGATCGGTGAACAATCAAACAAAATTAAAGGAATTGCATAGTAAGAATGCGAACGTGATTTCAATAGTGTGTGTTAAAATTATGCGGATTTGTATGATGAGTACCTAAACTATACACCGAAAAAAGTAAGTAAACTGATGGTCCAACCACTCAGTGTCGGAAACGTGATGAAGTCTTTCGTTCTAGACGTGCAGGGACCTGCTGAGACGTCTAGCGAAAAGGAACTAAAGTAGGAAGACGGTCGCGAAGACCTCCAAGAAAAAATTGAGTTCCCTATCCTGTGCTGAAATAATGAAAAACGCTCCTACCGTTTGGTGTATTTTCCTTTTTGCGTGAACGTCCCTCCCCTCCCACAAGCACATGACATAGAAATAAGTGATTCGTAGTACATAAACAAGGGGAATTTATTTACAAAGGTACGGGAATTATGTAAAAGGGAAGGAGGCTTCAACTATTCCATTGAACTGTCCTGATCAGCACTCCCGTCATGCCGTTTTTGTAAGCGAGTATGCTTGGTAACAGCCACTTTAGCACGGAGCGGACGGCCTCCTCGAAATCCGTCGGCAGTGTTGGGTGGCCCTCCGCCCACGTTCCATACACATCTAGTGGTTGACGAATATTAAGGAAGAATCAAACGCTTACCAATAAGCAGGGCGTATGCTCTGGTGAGCCGGAAATTCTGTCGTTGGTAGCCGCCCGTTAGATTAAATTTAGCGAGCAGGCGGCTGTCGAAGAGGGGTCGCATGAGGTCTCTGACGAGATCGTGCGCCCTTCACGCTTCCCGCGTACGCAGGAAGGCAACCTAAAGAAGGAATTACTTAAAAAAGCAAAAAGTCCTACCGCCTGCTGCCAATAATTTGCATCTAACAGGCGCTCCTCAAACGTCTCGAATTCCTCCATAGAGGTAATCGGGGACGGAACCGGGCACTCCGTCCGGGCTGGCGGCATCGATATTGGTGCCGCAGACGGATTCTGGTGCAGTGCATCCGTCCTGGCGAGGATGGTAGCCATTTGTGTCTCCAAGTTACTGAGGCGGTTTTCGATCTTGGTCATCCAGGCCAGCAGCCCCTCCGAAGTGCCCTTGTGCTGGGACGTGGGCGGGGCTGGTGAGGGCAAAGCCGAGCTCGTAACTTAGTTATACTTCAACTGAAGGGAAATTTTCAAGTTACCTGCAGGGGTGCCTAACAACACCTCGTTCAAACAGCTTCGAAGCGAAGGTGGTGCAGGCCCCAAGTCGCAGTCGAATCTCGGCAGATTGTCCACCACGAAATCGGGACCAGGAGATTTGCGTTTCCTTGCCCGTCCGCTCCTGCTATAATCAACCTGTTTTTCAAACATAGTTGATATCTACAAGGTAAAAAGAAACCCTGAAGTGGGTATGGGGTGGGGGAGGCACTTATCTAGTCCTGCACGCTGCGTTTGCAAAACGGTACTGGCGGCATAAAAACTGAGAGGTTAATAATGAGTAGAAGCTGACTACCTACACATATGTCGCAGCGCGTGTGGCGAAGGACTGCGAGTTTTTATGCCGTATCCCGCTTTCGATCGCCGAGGATGCTTCTCACATCCTTCATACGCTCCTACATTTCTAATTTGTTTTAAGAACGCCCCCGCAGGGGCGTCAGCCATTACCGCTTTAACCTGAAATCCTATCCTACGACCAACGTCGGGGAGTACTAACTCCTCTGATGTCAGGGTATTGACCTCTTCAATGAGAGGACTACAATAATGGTTTAAATCTGCGGGTTTTGAATAACCGCAGTATGCACCCACTACGAATACCGTACTCCTGAAGGGTTCTATTATTCTACCTAAAAAAGGCCAAAAACTAACGGGATTTTTCTTAAACTTAGTAAAGCCATCACAATGCAGTTGGACTACTACTGCATCGGACGGCCCAACCGCTGTTAAATTATCCCTAACTAACTTTATGACCTGGGTCCTCAAACCCACGTGCATGTACTTGCCATCATCCATTCTCACTACCATATAAATATTTCTAGTTCTTAAAAGTGTTCTCGTATCCACCGGAATAACCGGGAAGATTTGAGACCACATTCTCAGCATAGGGTTTGAAGTCCTATGCGGCACCTTACGGTCTATACACCACTTGATTAGAGCCAACTTATACTTCTTTCCTACGGTAGAAAAAATACTTCTTATTACTACCGCAAAATAAACAAACACCACGATACAAACCGCTCTGTTCAGATGACTTCTTACTCTGCTTGCCACCAGTACCGCCTTCCAAATGCCGTCGATAGGGACTTGCAAATGCCTCACCGCAACTGGGACAGTATAGTTTCATTCCTGCAAAGAGAAAAAAACGTTAGCAGCAGCTGGTAATAATAAAACAATTGGAAGAAGTTTTTCGCGGAAGAGCAGATGTTCCTCCTGTGACTCTTTCTGACGAAATGACATTTTTCCAAACGACTAGGACTTAGAGATTGCAGAAATCAATGCAGCCGGTCCCACGATCAAAAGCTGTTTCGTCCGTTCTCACCGCCGGGCCTCCTACAGAAATCAATATCACCAAATCTTACCCAAAATCGGACCCTAAGATGGATGGTTGCACTCGCCGAGCCTTATCGTCCTCTACGCGCGGGCCTGGGTGCGCGCGCCAGCGAGCGCGAAATAAGGGGGGAGGGGTGAGTGAAGTTACTGGTAGGGGGGGGGGGTGGCGTTCGCGCGGCCGGGTACCGGTTAAGTTGACTGAGAGGCGTGACCAGGTGTTCGTCGTGGCCCAAGCAGCGCGTCTTATGCGAACGGATCGTTACTTTCTGCTGATAACGGGTGCGTGCACTCTGACGCCATACGAGGGCTGTGCAAAGGGGGAGGGGGGTTGGAAAAACTCAGAGCAAACGCGCACGCGTTCGGTGCGTGCGTTCGCGTGGGGACACAGAACGGCGGGGTAGTGAATTATTGGACATTCTCGTGAACGTCCGTAGCGATCGCTAGCGATTTGTTACATGGGATTTACAGTTACAAGTTTTTTTCGAAATATACTGTGCCATCAATAGACTATCAGCAACCTTTTGGTGATAAAACCATCAATTCAGCGGCTTAAAAATGAGCATACTGGGTGTCCCGCTGCGAAAACTTTTTTCTGAGGTGGGGAAATACGGATTGAAATCTCCGTCGTGTGCTCCGTCAATGTATACGTATACATTTGTCTCCCTGTCTTGGGAGACGGAAAATTCTCAAAAAAGCTGATACCTTAAGAAGCAGGGCATAGAATTCAAATGGGAAATAATGCGATTGTTACACGCGAAAGAAATTTAACGGAAAATAAGTGCGAAACCCACGAATACTCCAGTAGCCAAGTTGAATCGGAGCCATGACCAACAGAGGCTTATTAAAACAAGATATTTATAGTGGGAAATGCTGTCAAGGACCACTAAAGCAAACCTAAAGATAAAGAAAATTGCATTTTGACCTTGACACTTCCGAAAATCGAAGCTGCTGTAAATAATACCTTCTATAATTTAAATGAACGTGCTAAATTTGTGACTTCCTGTCCGTACCTGCATCATTCGAAAATATATACATGAGGCTAATCTAGACTGGCGTACAAACACGCAGATTTAAATATGCTGCTGGTTAAGAAAATTTTGCAAATAAGCTCATCCCGTAAAAACTCCACTATTCTCCCAATTAGTTGTTAATAGTATAGGAAGTATGTTATGAAATTTCGCAGTGTCCGGAGAGTATTTAGTCTGCATCTGGAAAATCGTGATACTCACATTTGATCATCATCCATGCAGAAAGTTAAAGTTTGGAGTAAAGTTAATAAGAATGGGATAGCGGTAATTTTATGGTCAAGTCTAAGGTATACGTATTCAAATGCTACTGTAGTGGTCTCTGCCGTCCGAAGCCCTCCATTGGTTTGTCCAGCGTCATTTCTAAAGGCTAGCTGCCTCAAGGTCATCCAATACCTCAGTCAGCGCTAACAGACGTACTGACCTGCAGAGACTTGACCAACTTCCACTTGGAAACACACACGTATGTTTAGGTTTTCGCGGCTGCGCAAGCACCACTCAAACATGTCCCTCCCCCCCCCCCCACTTTGTCCGCCTGACGTTATTTCGGATCACGCCGTCACTTAACGACATCACTTCGGATCACGCCGTTCTTCCATCTATTCTTCGTTTCTCTAGTTACATAATAAACTCTTCCTACTTCGCTGACTTCCTTCACATTCAATTGAGTTTTTTCTGTGTCATTTGATGTGACTGCAATGTGGAGACTTTCTGCATCGACATCCTTTCGTGAAGCGATGTCAAGATCTTCAACCGCTCAAAGCCCATTCAGCCCAGGTCATGGTAACTTCCCGATCCAATAGATCAAGCCTTCTTTTGAATGCGTTGACGATTTCAGCAAGAATAGCGGAGGAAGGAAGTTTATCCCATTCTTCAATGACCCGTTGGGAGAATAAGTTGGCCCGCACTTTTAGTTTGGCATGGTATTTTCTTCAGTTTGTACGGTTGACCACGAAGGTGTATTGTTTGTTCGAATTCAAAGAAGTCGGCCATCTGAAGAGCAAAGTCTACTCCCCTGACGATTTTAAACACCGTGATCATATCTCTTCTGTATTGCCTATAATAGAGAGGAAAAAGATTGAGCCTATGTAGACGACCTTCATATGGGAGATCTCCTTTGGACTTTCTCAAGCATTGCGTACTATTTCTTCATCCAGAGGCACCACGCCTAGACGCAATACTCTAACATCGGCCGAACAAATATTCCGAAGACTGGCCCAAAAAGCTCCTCATCAAAATAGAGGAAGGACCTTCTGATCGCTCCGAGGATGCCATAGCCTTCTTTGCGGTTTTAGCGCAGTGGGTTGACGGTTTGACGTTGGGCGTCATGCATACACCTAGATCCCGTAGTTCGTTAACTAGCCCAAGTTGGTGACCTCCAATCGAGTAGTCATACTAGAATGGTATCACCGTTCTGCGACTAGACCGTACGCGGATTACTTGGCATTTGTTGAAGTTGAGCTGCAGTAGCCACTTTTCACACCACGTTTGCAAGCGATTGAACACATTTTGTAGGGTCTGTCCATCCTCTGATCTTTCAATTGACGTCAAAATCTTTAGATCGTCTGCAAACATGACTTTCTCACAGGTGGGGCAGTCAAGGCAGTCGTTTACATATACCATAAATAGAATGAGACGCAGAACGCTTCCCTGCGGAACTCCACTGGATACGGTTTTCCATTCTGTTTTGGTGTCTCCAATACAAAAACGCTGACGCCTGCCTGGTGGAAAGTTGGCTAACCCTTTGAGTAGGTTTCTAGTCACACCCATTTGATGAAGCTTTGATATAAATCGTCTACGTGGAACCTTATCGAATGCCTTGCTGAAGTCAATCTAGCCCGCATCGACCGACGAACTTCTATTATAATTCCCGTATTTAAATCTGGTTCCCGATCAGATATTCACAATTATCGCAATGTTCATAAAACGCCCTCTCTGGCTAAACCATTTGAAAAACTAATTGCCAAAAAAATTACAGATTTCTGCATAAACAATAAAATTCTCAGCTCCTCACAGCATGGCTTTTTACCGGACCGATCTTGTGAAACATGCCACATGTCTTTTCTAAATCTACTAACTTCTCTTCGTAATTATCATCTATCTGTGGTAGTTATCTATTTTGACCTTAGTAAAGCATTTGATAAAGTTCCTCACAGGAGGCTCCTAGCCAAACTAGAGGCTATCGGATTTCTTAGTCCTCTTACTAACTTAATCAGGTCTTATCTTTCAAATCGACAACAAAAGGTTTTAGTGGGATCCTCATACTATACTCCTACCGCAATTTTGAGTGGTGTCCTTCAAGATACCGTGCTAGGTCCTCTGTTCTTCTTGCTTTGCATAAATTATATCTCATTGAGTGTTAAACACTCCCAATCTTATATTTATGCAGATGATCTCAAGTGTGTTTACTCCTTCTCTAACTCTACGGCCGCGACATGCTTAGAACAAATTCATTCTGATCTGCACGCTCTTTTGGCGTGGAGCTCAACATGGCAGATGGAGTTCTCACCTTCTAAGTGCCGATACATGTGCTTTGGGCCTGAAAGGCTGCCACAACCTGTTATTTTTCAAGGTTACCCAATGACTGAATGTTCCAGTGTCAAGGACCTAGGATTAAGCTACACCAATAAATTAGACCTTTCTCCTCATGCCGATAGAATTAAAGCCAAAGCCGCACAGATTTGCGGCTTAATCTCTTATAATTTCTATCTTCCTGAAATGAAATTAAGACTTTATCGTATGTTCGTGCTTCCCATCTTAGAATACTGTTGCCCTTTTTCGGTCTCATGAATGAAGATAGCCGTTCAAAAATTGAACAAATTCAAAAAAAGTTCACACGAAAACTGCTGTATCCGACAGCTTCTAATACTTGTTACTCAAACAGATGTCAATTATGAAACTAAGGTTCCTTTGGGTCAGGAGATTGGAAGCAGGCTTTTGTCTCCTTTTTCGGCTTAATAATAGCACAAATTGACCCAGGACTTCTGTCATTACCCCCGTCAGCCATCCCTACAACCTTAGAAACTCGGCACTTGTTATACCCCCTCCTGCATCTTCCTCATGTAAACGTTCTATGTTTTTTGCTTCCAGATATAGCTTTCTTTTGAATAACTTGCCAATCGAAATAAGGTTGTTAACTAGATTGTCTGCTTTCAAACGGAGACTGCACATCTATCTTAACATTGATTCTATTAACCTTCTATTCTCTTCATCTTTTCCGAGCAGCTTTCTCCATGACCCCGAGAAAGGACCATTGGGAATTTAGGAGATCCGCTTGAAATTATTCTCTCTGCCTCGTGTCCTCCGAGAGCCTAGATGTTTCCATTAACCACCGCTGAATTGAACGTAGCCACGCGGAAGTACTTAGTCTAAAATGCTGCAGTTTCGTTGACTACTCACCTTCATCAGACCACCCATACCTATTTCTGCTCTACTACTATGTCCCTACTACTATCTCCCTTAGCAGTTTTTTTTCTCTTGCACACTTTTTGAACATGGAGGCCCGTTGAACACTGTCTCCATTTTCACTGTTAGAGTTTTTTTAACTGGCAGAAGTTTTCGTTTTTAGTTCAAAATTACCTGCAAAAAATTGCTAAATGTTGCCCCAAAAGGACGATTTCTGCTGACGTTAGTTCGACTTTCTACGGATACCTGCACATATTGTCAAATTCTTTTTTGAATTTTAATTTTTTTCGAAATTAACTTTGCATAGATAGTGCCGTACCGGCGCTGAAAAATATAAATTCCAAATTCCAAACCCATTTCCAGAGATTTCGTCCAGTTTTCTATGGATGTTAGCAGGTTTTTGAGACAAGAGCGGCCACTTCGGAATCCGTGTTGCGCTGCCCTTAGCAAGTTGTTCTCCTAAATATGTCTCATTAGTTCCGTTTTGATTACTTTCTCGATTAGTTTGCAACAAATGCCTGTGAGACTAACTGGTCGAAAGCTATTAGGTGACGTTCTCTCTCCTCCTTTATAAATAGGTGTTATGTTGGCCAGCTTCCAGTCAGTAGGCTGAGCCCCCTTTTCATCGAACTTTCAAAGATCTTGGAAAGTGAGGAGGCCAGTTGTTCTGCGAGATCATTCAGAAGTTTCGCTGATAATCCATCCGCACCAGGCGATTTAATGGGCTGTAATTGTCTCAGGGCTTTTCTCACAGTGTCTGTTGCGAACGATACCATGCTAATTGTATGCGCCACTGGGACCATATAGCACTGTACATTCTCGTTAAAAGACGGCTCCTCGGTAAACACACACATAAAGAAATTGGACAAGACGTTCGCCTTATCTGAGTTATCCGTAAACTTGTTTCCCTGGTTATCTTTCAGAAAAAATGTGGGATCTTTATTGCGTTTTGCCTTAATCACATAAGAAAAAATCTTTTTGGGTTATTAGCTATTCCCTTGACTAGTTCTGTCTCAAAGGCCATTCGGTCTTTTCGAAGTAGCCTTCGATATAAATTTCGCTGTTCCTTAAATACTGAGAATTTTTAGGGCTGTTGATATCGGGCATATTTTTCCCACATTCTTCTTTTCTTCTTGAGGTTCTTTTTTATGTTCGATGTCACCCATTCCGGCCGGAAGATGCGCAAGCTTTTCTTAAGCAGGCAACAGCCCTCTACTAGTTGCTGTGCTAAGTTCCTAAAGAAGCACCAGGCGTTGTTCGGGTCAGGTACATATGCAGGGCTTTAGTCAGTCACATTAAGTTGTCTTTTCATTTTCTCATAATCTCCTTTCCATATATTCCTCTCGCTTATTGCGCGAGCGATGGGTACCGAGAAATGGCTGTAGTCCCAGACAAGAACACAGTGATCACTTCGGCCAAAAGGAGACTGATTATTCAATACAAGGATGCAGTTTTCGTTTCTACTAATGACGAGATCCAGAAAGTTAGATTGTTGGCCACCTCGGAACCGCGTGTCCATTGTGACTTGCTGGGTAAGAAATTCGTCATTTATCAAATGAAGTAGTTTCTGTTCGAGTGAGTTCTCTGATCGCGAGCTGTGCATTAAGTCCCAATCTATGTCTGGAGCGTTAAAATCTCCAAGTATTAGGACATTTTTGCTACGGTAGATCTCTGTTATCTCAGAGATAATTACATCGTCCGTTTCTTGTAATTTGCTGTTGACTTTTTACCGAACCACCGGCTTTCTCCAGCCGCCCCTGCAACCTGGCTCCTTTATGCCAACCACAGCCGTCCACGCTGTTTGCAAATCTAACTTGGTACGTACTTCCTCCTCTATATTTAACTAGTCTTCCCCCGTTCGGATTCTTTCAGCATCCGTACTGATAGCAAGAAGGGGAGCAATTGTAGTGGTCGTTGCCGGCCGACGCCCTCCATTGCTTTGTTCGGCGTCACTGTTCAATTCCAGGTGCCTCAAGGTCATCCAATACACCAGTCAGCGCTGACAGACGCGCTGACCTGCAGAAGCTTGACCTACTTCCACTCGGGGACACACACGTGCGTCTAGGTTCTCGCGGCTGGTCAAGCACCATTCAAACATGTCCCGTTTCCCCATTCTCGGCCGCCAGACGTTACTTGGGACCACGGCGCTCCAGCGGAATAAGGTGTGTTCCGAAGTCCAACTTCTCTCTACCTATTCTTCGTTCCTTTGTGTACACAATAAACTATTCCTCCTATTCTGGCTTCCACTGACTTCTTCTCTACTAAGTAACCGTCGTCTGAAGACCGCAGTTGCTTGGGTTCAACGTACTTAACCCCCGGCAAAAGAACCTCTGGGACGTTCACGCAACATGGGAAAACCGACCGGCATGCGGATAAACTCGAACAAGCTAAAGGATATAGTAATGGGAACGACAGGAATTTTGTTAAATCAGCGTACCGTGGTAAATATTCCAGTAAACTACTTTTCAGAAAAGGATTCCGGCAAAGTCTTTCAAATGAGGAACTGGGTACCCATCGGGAATTGTCGCATTTTCGAGCGCACGTAATTCACCACATAGTTCTTATCGATTGATCTTGCCTTGTGAATCCAGTACAAAGGGACACCCAGGGGCTCTCGGAAGGCCGGATAACGCCCAATTGCAACATATATTCAAGTTCTGCCGTAGCGATCTGCAGGCAGACAGGTACAAGTCGCCTAGGACGATCGAACGCAGGAGAACTCGATGTAAAGATGTTTTCAGTCAGTATATTCGAGGCAAAAATAGGCTTGCGCCTTTGAACTCCCTAGTTGTCACATCAAAATCTCAAGAAAAAGGAGCAATGTTAACAAGTTTTCAGTCAGGAAAATAAAGACCATCACATGGTGCGGTGGTGTTTCAAGGTTAATTTGTCACATAGTTCACGTAGTGTTGTAACATGCGTATATCAAGTCAGTGTTTGAATGTTTCCACAGACTGGGACATAACAATCGCCTCAGGGAGGTTATTTCACGGATCCATGACCCGATTAGAGGGAAAATTCTTCTTCACATAGATGTATAACAATGTGTTGAACCTCGCCATCGCAAAACTCGTGGTTGGTGATATGTGGATGCTGAAGGAGAAGCTCCCAGTGGGAACTACCTAAAGTTGTGTCCAGTCAGGGATAATATCGCAAAAGAGTTGTTAAGGCTAAGCCAGTTAAAGCGTTACTACTGCGATCTTCCAGTCTTGGTTCCTTAGGAGATGAGGGAAGTCTTGGAAAGCCAGGGAGTAGGGAAAATATATTGTTTACAGAATGAGTTGGAGAATAGTTCATAGGAAGGTTTACTCGGTCTGGCGTGGTGTTCGACCATGAGGAGCGAGAGAGAGAGAGAGAGAGAGAGAGAGAGAGAGAGAGAGAGAGAGCAGCAGTCTCGCGTCCGCCGCGCACCGGGGCGAAAGGCCGAGTGAGTTCCACCTTGCTTGTTGGATAGGCTTGATGTGAAATCGCAGCCAAACAGGTGGACAGGCGGTCATCGATTGGCTGGCGCTTGCGCAAGGCTTGCTGCGGCGAGAAGGAGGAAGCGTACGGCTTCTGGCAGCGGTTGCCAAGTGCGTGGCGAAGAACGGCAGGCAGCGTGAGTCAACAGCGGCAGGCTCTCACAATAACACATGGAGAGTTTTTAGAGTAGGTGGGCGCATGTGGCAGAGAAGTTCCATGCTGTGATTAAATGTGAGTGGACTGTTTCATAAGCTTAGGTAGGTGGACATCATGCATAATTTGCAAGTATAACTACTTCGGACATTCTCTGCCTTTTACTTGGTTTGCTACGACATTGACGGACAGCAATCAAAAATGGGCTGTGGCCACGAATACGGACTACATACTCAGCTCTTTTGAGTAAGACATGTAGGATACATTTTAGCAACCACTTCGGATGAAAGTCACTTACATGGCTTGGCAGTAAACAATGAATCCCAACGTACTGGGGCAAGTGACATCTGCTGTCCACATAAGAGTCAATTTAACCCAAACATACGATGAAATCCGGTGTTAGAGGTAGATCGCCTTATTCCTGAACGCAATGAGGTCTTACGTGCGACTGCGAACACAAATCAACTTAGAAAACAGAACGGGTTTGTAGCTGTACAGTCTTCTGAAGTCTGATACCAACGATTAGTGAATGTAGCGAACAAGTTTTGACTGGAGCTCTTCTGTCATCCATTTCGGATCCATCACTCTGCTCCTATTTTCTATTTACTTATGAGAAATATTTTGCCGGATACTTTCACTGATATCGCCCAAACACAAGTAATACATCAGAGATACTGTTGGCCAAAATGATGAACCTCAAAATACTGTGGCACGTGTACAAATGGTATTCGAATTGTCAACAGTTTTGGGCAGATTGAGGTCTATTGTTCGAGTGTATACGCAATTTTCAGAATTTCTTTACCTCCAGTAAACAAACCAGTGAACGGCAAAGAGGGGGAACATTGAAAAATCCTCTAAATTGTTCCACGCATCCAGGAAAACTGTTGTATTTATATGAAATGAACCCATTACTAGAAGGAATTTTTGTTGCAGTAATTTAGTGCTTCAGTATGAGCTGAACTTCTTAAATATTTTACTAATTTCTTGATAGTGTAGGAAATTATCCCTACCGCATCACCTCTTTTCTCCATTTTGAGGTCAATTACCACCTATCTACTGATCTCGAGGACGTTAATTCCACGTCTATTAAACGCTCTGTTGTAACCTAGTGTGTTCCTGTGTCAACACAGGTTATTTTCCCCCAGTTACGGGTTAGGAAGAAAACACAGAACAGGATAACAGCTAGTACTTTACTGTCAGGTGTACTAGTACATCAACACTGTTCCGTGTATCTAGCAGCTTGCTTTCTGTGGTCGGTCTCGTCTCGGCAGTAGTCTCGGGTCGTCGGCAGCGTCTCCAACAACAGAGTTCCCGTTCTGTTCGCAGCCTCGCTATTTAAGGGGCAGTCGTCATTGCCCCCCATTGGCTTTCCAAATGGCCATGTGCGCACTCGCTAAGACGCGCCTGTGCATCTGTCCTCAGCGTGACCTCACTGATAGCAGCAACTCGGCTCCGGGCAGTCTCCCTCGCTCGTGCCTCATTTGTCCTAGCCTACTGTGCGCCCTTTGAAGGTCGCGTGACTTGGCCCGTCCTGTATGCGCCGGACTGGCCTTTACGCGCGCCTTTGTTCCGACGTGACCTTGTATGTCTGTCCGTCTGGATGACATGCTCGATCCTCCTAACACGCTGCTGCTGATACATGCTCCCAAACAAGAAAACAAAAACCAGAAGAAGGGAGCAGCTCGGATCCTAGCTGATTGGGAGTGTTATAAAGGCTGTATTTAGACAGAACCGTTGCCTTCTGATTCTCAGTCTGCCAGTCAACCATTCCGCACAAAGACACACTTGGCTGACCACGCGATCCGACTTATCCAAGCAGTTGGCAGCCTTTCAAATGATGGTTTTCAACGCATTATAGTAGCTTCAAGCGTGTCACATTGTTTGTAGTAGGGAAGGTGGGCTGAGCCGTCGGTCTCACTCCCTCCTTCACCCTCAGCATCAGACCACCGTCCAAGCCGTTCAATTATTTGATAAAAAATGCATCGTTTGCCGTGTTTTGGTGTTTTTTTCAGGATGTGATTGCCCACAGTGCGTGGGCCTGCAAACTCTCCCAGTACCTGCCTTCTTGACTTTGTCCCGGCACCGCGCCCAGGTTGGGAAGTGGGAAAAGTGTGAAGTAGATGCAATGCAAGTCTCATTTTATCACAATCCGGTGAACGTCACCGTCCGTGCTGTGAAACACACGGTGGACATCGTCGAAACCAATGGTCGAAATGTCACAAATACCAGGCTCATTTCCACTTTAAAGAAGAATGGTGTCGCAGCAGGTTAAGTAAGTTAAGCCATAGCAACTGTGATCTTCAGGCCCGGTTCCCTAGGAGAAGAGAATTCATGGGAAGCAAAAATGCTACAAATGGTTTATTCCTTACAGAGGAATTTGACTGTCAGACGAGCGAGCAACCACCGGCCGCAGCGCCGCGTCTGAAGTGAGGTGACCGCGGGACTCGCAAAATCATCAGGAGCGGCGTTTTTTATGAGCCGGCTAAACAGGTGATTGGTCAGACGGACGAGCGTAGGCGGCCAGGAAATGTTTACTCGTTGGCGGCGGTGAGCCTTGACACATGCTTGCCTGCGCGGAGTGAATCACCACAATGGAAAGGCACCAGTAGAATTCGCATATTTTGTGCAGAAAATC
Source organism: Ligula intestinalis (assembly GCA_036362985.1). Lineage (NCBI taxonomy): Eukaryota > Metazoa > Platyhelminthes > Cestoda > Diphyllobothriidea > Diphyllobothriidae > Ligula > Ligula intestinalis. The sequence goes on from JAYGXS010000007.1 coordinate 25,816,149, forward strand.
AGTGGTGATCAGAGGCCCTGACGCAGGCACATGCCAGCCAAGTAAATGTGAACATGAGCGAAGAAGCGAGCTTTGCGAGTCAGGCAGTGTCCGTTCGATCAATTGATTGGAAAGTAACGATTCATCGGCGCTTGTGATTTGTTGTCTACAACTCTAGGCACTGGGTATGTCCTCACTTTTTAAATTTCAGTTCATGAGTTCAGTCTTGTTTTAACACAACACTTTCGCTACACCCCTTACCCCCTCAGACATGTAAGAATAATTTTCTATTCAACAGGGGAAAACTGACCCATTCCTGGACCACAGGTGATGCTGTGCTAAACTCCAGGGGTATCTGTGGTGACTCTCTCTCTCTCTCTCTCCCTCTCTGCGAGAAGGCTCACCACTGAAATATACAATCACAGGTGACGCCAATGCGCAACACCTGGCGGCTGCGAGGAAGTGCACATGCACTAGTCTTGCCGATCACCTTGGAAGACCGAATCACACAAAGACTGTGACACTCTGGACCCGGCGCCGCATCAGTCGTGCTGCACTCGCACGAGAGTCAACGTATTCCCGCCTATTCTCTACTTACTTCTGTACAGAATAAACTGTTTCTTTAATTCTGGCCTCCAATGTCCTCTTTTCCCCTAAGGCAGTGGCCTGAATATGGCAGTTGCAAGGGTTACACTTCCTTAAACGGCTGGGATATACTTTTCCACGTGCCCTAACTTGCACCATAACCCTGCTAGCCCTAACACTTACCATCACAGCACTAGCCACAGATTTAACCACCCCCCCCCTCGAAATGTACCCTACTGAATCCTCCTTGCCCCAACCTGGGCGGTTCTGTCTCTGGGTATGCGATGTCAGTGGATACAACTCCTTATTTGCAAATGGAGACTTTTTTGGCATTCACACATCAAATCTGCTTTTCAGGTTAGTTGTCCACGAAGGCACTTTCTGTCACAAAGGATGGTGTGACCATGAATGAGAAGGCTCTGGGAGGACATATGCTCAGAGCAGCATTCAGAACAAGCTAATTTTACGAAAAGAGAAAAAGTAAGGGGAGAAGTCATGCAACTTCGATGAATTCCCGAGGCTTACATGCACATTATGTTAATGTTCGATCTGTTAGTAAACAAACTCATTAAACTTCTATTTGGCATGTTAAAATTTGCAAAAAACCACTATTTTCGCTCATTATTTACCTCTAATAAATACGGCCGTGTTCAAAACTAAGAGACAGCAAAGTACACATTTTCAGACTACACTGCCCGACGACATACCTGATTAAAAGGATATTTCCCTGCCTGAGACCCGTTATTCACAGTGCATAACACACACTGCACAGTGCCTCATAACCCAACACTTCAGAATTTTGAATCTGTGAGCTGCTTAAGACGAACAAATGCCTCTTAAATCCGCTCAGGATGCGATCTCCAGCACCTGCAGTTGACTAAACACGCACGCTGTCAATAACTATTACAAAAATCAATCGGATTGATTCAGAAAATCGATAAGACACGTTAGAAGTGTGGGGGAATAGTGGTAAAACAGTTATCAAATGAGCGAACTCGCAGTAAATTAAGTTCTAAATGCAAACAAGTAAGTACAGGGTGTCCCAGAAGTAACTGACTCTTTTGATTTGCTAATGAAACGAAAACTATTAACGCTAGGATATTGAAACTTGTTTTATTCGAAAGAAAAACCTTTCTAGAATTTGGTGCGATTAAAATCCAAGAAAAATTCAAGAAATGCCGCTGCATTCTCTTCGTGTGACGGTTTAATGCGGAATAACTGCTTCCAATGTGATTGGCCCATACTTTTTTGAAACTAATAATGGCGCAACAGTAACAGTTAATGGTGAACGATACCGAACTATGATTAGCGAATTTCTAATTCCTGAAATTGAGAGACATGACCTACACAATACTTGGTTTCAACAGGATGGAGCCACGGCCCATACAGCAAGAGAAACGAGGATATTGTTAAACGAGTGCTTTCCAAATCATTTGATTTCACGATTTGGTAACATTCCTTGGCCCCCTCGATCTCCAGATTTGACCCCATGTGATTTCTTCTTATGGGGCTACCTAAAGTCAAGGGTTTATGTGACAAATCCAACAAATCTGGAAGAACTTAAAAACAACATTTCTTCTGAAATAAGACAACTATCGCCTGATACTCTAAGAAGTGTTATGGAAACGACTAAGAAACGAACCCTTAGTTGTCAAAACAACCATGGCCATCAGTTAAAAGACATTATATTCAAAACCTAGTTCTAATATAAAATAAAAAGGTTTTTCTTTCGATTAAAACAAGTTTTAATATCCTAGCATTGATATTTTTCGTTTTTGCAAATCAAAAGGGTCAGTTACTTCTAGGACACCCTGTCGAATGCCGTCTCAAGTGATGTTCGAAGTTAACACCACAGCCTTATTTACTTTCCATGACTCTTTACTTATGTCTTGGTAGTAAGAATGCTTTGTTTTACTACTTTGGCGTCGCACATCGTCCATCCACACATCCCATTGCAACCCTCCGGAAATATTTGGTGACATTTGACTACTTACCGCTTTTGGCAATTATAATTCCTGCCGGGTATTAGTTGGTTGGTTTGGATGCTTGGATCCCTATATTCCATTGTACACGCCCTTCACAGAACTATTTAGTAACATGTTAGTAATTATCGCTATTCGAACATAAATAAAGAGTTCTCGACAGTTAGCTGTAAATGACTTTACATGATAACACATTTGTCATCATCAGTCGAAACAGGATTGAGTATTTCACCGAGAATCTGGACTCGATCTTCCCCGACATCCAGTTCACGATGGATGAAGAAAAACACAGCGGAAGCGACAATACGCAGGCAACTCATGCAGCCAAAGGACCCAATACCCGTCAACCGAAAATCCGGGATTATTTACCGGATCGACTGCCGTTGTGCTCAAGCCAATTATGTTGTTGAAGCTGGCAAACGGGTTCTCATGAGACTGCACGAGCATGAACTCGTAGTGCGATGAAAGGACAAGCTCACCTTAGTAGTAGTTCACGCATCCGCGCCAGGGCATAGCTTTGACTTCGAAAGCGTCAGAATACTGGGTCAGTCGGACGATCGAATCTCACGGCTGCTACATAAGGCATGGCACTCGCACGCGGGTTCTATTTATAGGTATATCGATCTTCCGGATGCTTAGCTCTCATACAAATCAATGGCAGAGCTTAAGGCCACTCCCGGCAGAGCTGAGCTAAATATGCAGCGAGCTATTTACTCTTTTTATGCCTTGGCAAAGGGCTCGTATGAGCGTCCGAAACGACGGGCAACTAAACAACTGGTCCCAGAGAACGCTTTTCCGTCCTCTACACAAATACACAGTTTTTACGTCATAGCTGTTTCTCATTAGGCGCTTCACTGGATATACTTGTGCTACATGAGACAGGAATAGACTCCGTGGGTATATTAGGCCCATCCAGCACAGTCCCTACCACGCTCTTTAATGGCTATTCTCAAAAATTGAGGGGTTATCAGACCTACTTTTCTTTTGCATCTACTGCATTGGAACATAAATTCACCCGCGTGTTTTCTTAACACCTCTTGTTGCATCGTCCGTCCACAGAAGCAGTTCATATCACCTGCGAGTAATCCAAAAGCCTGGCATTTTGTATATTGAGGCGAATATTCGCATTCCAGGCATAAGTATAGGTTAAGAAAAAGCAGAAGAAGAAGAAGAAGAAGAAGAAGAAGAAGAAGAAGAAGAAGAACAAGAACAAGAACAAGAACAAGAAGAACAAAAACAAGAAGAAAAGAAGAAGAAGAAGAAGAAGAAGAAGAAGAAGAAGAAGAAGAAGAAGAAGAAGAAGAAGAAGAAGAAGAAGAAGAAGAACAAGAACAAGAACAAGAA
>JAYGXS010000007.1:25826390-25852641 GCA_036362985.1 Ligula intestinalis
CGCGAGACATAGGCCACCCACGTTGTCCAAAAACGGTGTCAAACGACATGCCGTCCAACCAATAACAGGCAGACCTAGCCAATGGACGCGCTCTCTCTCTGTCTTCTGACCTGCTTGCTGCTAAGACCTCACTTGGGGCCCGGTCAATCTGCTGAGCGGTCGTGCCTCCCAAGTCAGACTTCTTCCATTTACTCTTCATCTCCTTTGTGTACACAATATACATTTCCCACTACTCTGGCCTTCACCGAATTCTCTCCCGCACTAAGTTACCATGGTCTGAAGATCAAAGTTGCTGGGTTTAACTCACTTAACCCCCTGCGATACATTTACCTGTGGCCGTCTAAACTACCCGTAGACAAATCCCACCATTCGCCCATGGCGATGCGATGAAACACACGCCTGATTACAGGCCGGATGACCGCGTCCTCGTTTCAGAACTCTCTTTTGATATGACAGGGACTTACCACTGACGCTGCTAGCAAATTCTCTCAGACAGATGTGGGATACGATGTGGTCCAACCAGATAATAGACGAGAGAACGTATCCCAACATGCTTAAGCTAGTTGAATAGAATAAGGCGTGGAAGGCCATAGTGTCAGGGAGAATTTACTAAGGTAGGAACAAGCGTAGTATGTAAGCAATAGGAGAAGTGCCTCCCAGACGAGTGCAGTCCAGAGTCGCATTCCGGCAAGTCGATCACCGGGTCTGGGGGTCTGCAACCGAACAGTGAGCCGTCGGCTCTGGAAGTAAATGAGCGTAAACAAATCGTCCGCATCTCGGGCACTTGCCTAACCTTGAGAAGTGGTTGGCTAGTGAGACTAGACCGCCTTGAGAAAGCCAGACAGGAGTGACCTTGAACGGAGGCCTTGACTATGGTGTCTTGCGGACATGTGGTGGTCACGCCAGATATGACCTAGTCCGCGCGGCGTCCGAGGAAAGCCTGAATAAGAAAGGGGGTCGCTACACAGACATCCGGATGGTCAAGTCATAAAGCATAGTGCAATTTAGTAGAATAGAAAATGCACTTTCGAATTTCAATTGCCGGTTCATGAGATGGGGAATCCAAGGTATACACTCAGTAACAGTATCAGTATATTGAGGGTATGTAGGAAAAATTCCTTTGAGTGCCCTATTTGTACATATGTGCAGTGGTAGCAAAAAATTTGTTGCTTAGACTGTTGGCGAGGCCAGTTGTCCTGAGTCATAGGATGAAAATAGGAGCAGACAGTGAAAAAACTCCTCAGGGATTTTTAGGAGAAAAACTGTCGTCCTTGTGGGGGTAATGCGTGGGATTTAGGAGAGAAAAGGTTCCATTTTCTTCTTGGGTAAAAACTAATACCAGCAATCAGTCAAAATATAAGCAGATCTCGTTTGTTCAGAGCAGGTAAATATGGAAGATAGACTGTGGTGTGTGTTAAATTCTGTGTTAAAGTCGAGACGGTCGATGGCTCTTCTGTTTGCTCAAAGTGCTCAATTCTAGCATAGGAGAGCACCAGATTTATTTACGATAACCTCTAGATCAAGGTTTCCTGAGATTAAAAGTGCGATATTTCAGGAGCATTGCGTTGAATTTAAGGGTATAAGGCCTGTAGGCGCACAAATGTGGTGCAAAAGTCGGACACACAGTACTCTTTGGAGCTTACCAAAATGCAAAAAACAAATCCTTTCACCTGCAATGGAGCATGCACCGCAAAAACCTGTTATTTTGTTCACTCAGACCTACGAATAAAAAAACCGTGTTCACAAACGATAGACAGCCAATTACGGGTTTTTAAACCCGGAATGAGAGGGCCCTAGGGAGGGCATGGTCAGCCGGCACCACTCAAAGCGGTATAGTTTTTACGAAACGAGAGAAACCGAGAGGAGGATACGAAACCTCAATGGATTCCAAAATGTTTGCTATACATTTTGATACTCCGCGCTTTGTTGGGAAAGAGGGATGAACCCTGTATTCAGCATGTGAAAATCCGCAAAAGAATTCTTATTATCGCTCACTTTGTACTCGGAATAACAAAGGCCATCTGCCTAAACGAGACACAGCCAATTGCAGGTTTTCAGACCGCATTGCTTCATAGGACACGTCATCGAGGCGATATTTCCCTGTCCGACGTCCGCTTGTCACACCACAGACAATCTTCGCACCAGACGCTTCAAATCCTGAATCAGCGAACTACATAAGGCGCATATCTCACTCTTAAATCTACTCAGGATGTGACCATTCGCAACTCTAGTAGCTGCAGTTGATTTAATGCGTGATGCGTTGACAAGCACTTACAGATGCAATATGGACAAAACATCGACCAGACTGGTTCATAATACCGACAAGACAAGTTAGAAGCGCGGAAAGCAAAGTCCCCGAAACAATCATAAAACGAGTAAAATCGTGGCAAATTAAGTTCTAGATGCTTACAGAAATCTGGATGGTCATACAACTTAGTGTAATTTAGTCGAATAGAATAAACTCATTCTAATTTCGATTGATATTTTATGAGATGGGGAATCTAATGCATACAGTGGTTCCATTTTTTTTTTTTTTAAATCATACCGGCGATTTGTCACAATATTAGCAAATCATCTGTGTTCAAAGCAGGTAATTATGGAAGTCAGAAGGTGCTGTTTGGTGAGATGCCGTGTTTAGTCAAGCTCCTGGCTTCGAGACGGTCGGCTGCTATTCTTTTTACTCTAACTGCTCAACTCTAACATTGTACAGCACCAGATTTATTTACGATAACATTCTGATCACGTTTTTCTGTGATGAAGAGTCCTAGCAAGGCTGTTTGAAAAGTGCGATATCTCAGGGGCATTGCGTTGAATTTAAGGGTATAGTGGGTGTTGGCGCACAAACGTGGTGTAGACGTTGGATACACAGTACTCTTTGAGGCCGGCCAAAATACATAGAACAGCTATTTTCACACGAAACGGCGCATGCATGTCAATAAACCTGTTATTGCCGTTCACTTTGCACTCCGAATAAATGAAACCATGAGTGACAGGGCTCTGGGGAGGAAATGGGCAGACAGCACCACTCTAAGCGTTCTATTTTTAAGGAGCGAGGGTAACCGAGAGGAGAAGACAGGAAACCTCCGTGGTTTCCAAAATTGTTATGATAAATTTTGATACTCTTCGGTTTGTTAGGAAGAAAAGGACAAACCTTATATTCAGTATGCGAAAATTCACAAAAAAAAATCTTTTTTTCTGGCTTACTTTGTACTCCGAAAAAAGAAAAGGCCGTGTTTATAAACGAGAGACTACCAATTGCAGGTTTTCAGGACATTTTTCTCCCGAGACACGTGATCAGAGCGATATTTCCCTGCCTGACGCCCGCTACTCACACCCCAGACTGCGGCGTTTCTCCGCATGACCGTGAGCATCTATTCGCCTGCAGTTGCCGGCCAGACACCCAACTCAATTCCGCGGACCTTTGACTCAAACCGGTCGAGTTCTCGGCTTTTCTTCCTTCTTCCGACTACAACCAGCTTGGACTTCGGCAGGGACCCGTGATCAAACAAGAGCTACGACACACACACCACAGCCAGGCTTCGCATCCGATATTTTAAATCTTGAATCGGGCAGCTACTTATGGCGTACAGCTCACTTCTAAATCTACTGAGGATGTGACCAATCCCAACTCCAGTAGCTACAGGGGATTCAATGCGTACTGAGTCGATGAGTACTTACGGAGACAATATCGACAAAACATCGACAAGACTAGTTCATAAAATCGATAAGACACGTTAGGAGCATAGAAGGCAAAGTCTGCGAAACAATCATAAAACGAGTGAAAGCGTGGCAAATTAAGTTTTCAATGTAGACAAAGAGAAAGAAAGCCGCCTCAAGAGAAATTTCCAGCTACAGGAAATGTGCCCTTTTAACTCATTGTACCACTCGCTTTTGCATAGGCGGTACGAATATTTACCTTCCGCCAACAAGAAGAAAGGAATTTTACAACTATAAAGCGGGCAGCTCCAATCCATTTGAGCATTTCAGACTGTGCCCATCTATATCGCATTTAGACAAATCACGCCCTTACCCATGACGATGAGACAGGCCGGAGTACTGCGTTCTCGGTTGAGGGCATTTAGCGCGAACAAACGATCGATTGATGCGATCCCACGCTAAGAGCACGTCAAGATAAGCCGAGCCTAATACGCTGGATATGACGAAATCGACTGCCCCAACCGTCTAGTGAAGAACAATAATAGAAGCCAGGTGTCCGCTATTGATGCGTAATGCAAACCAGTTGGAGGGTTGCGCGTAATATATCTACATCAACCTAACCAAAAGGCGATAAGTGCAAGTTGCAGAACTGTATAAAAAATAGAGTTAGTCTAGAAACTTGTGTACAAATAAAAGAACGACAATGTTGCTATTAAATACCAGTATGGGGAAAGGGCCACCATAAGCCTGTAGTGGTCGTGACGCCCTTCTAATTCTTGACGCCGCAGGTCACCTCGCACGAAATAAGTTTTCCCGCGTGCCTCGAGGCATGTGCAAACGGACGGGCGACCGCCACTGCTGCCAGACGCGCGCCCAAACACACGCACCATGTCTCCCCCATTGTGGCCTCAACGCACAGTGGCTTGACCCAAATCTATCCAATGAGATTCCCGCTTTAGTAGACTGACCTCATTTAGTAAGTTGGCCTTAATCTGTGGGACAAAGACGACAATGCGGTGTCTACCTTCATACATCACTCCGGACCCGACCCGACCCGACTAGGGAACAGGTGCACTAGTCCGTGAGTTAAAACTCCTTCCATCTATTCTCCTATCCTTCTGCAGAATACACTATTCCTAACAATCTGGCTTTCCCATCGTCTTCTCCCTTCACTTAAAGGAACCACGAGCCTGGAAGGTTGTAGCTGTAAGGGTTAACCGTCTTAGCCTTAACACCTGTCGATAAGCTCTCTCGTGGCACACCAAGGGCCGACCACTACTGCTTCTAGCAACTTCTTTCCGACAGAAATATGGATGGTCAAATAACGTACAGTAATCTGTTCGAATCAAAAACGCATTTCGGAATTTTGGTTGACATTGCACGATATGGGGAATCTACTCTACATTGTTTCGGGGAATTTTGTCAAAACTTACCACCAATTGGCAGGTATCCTCTGTTCAGCGTAGGCAAACATGGAATCCAGAGGTCAGGGTGTGAACTTCGGTGTTTAGCCAAATCCTCGAATTTAAACGGGTTGATTGCATTTTTATTTACAGTAGACGCCAAAGATCATGCAACATTCCGACATATGCGACAGATTGATACTCTTTCACTAATTGGTATTGACTCAAGTTGTGACACTGATCATCATGTAGTATATTCTGAAGTCATTTCAGTCAGGATAGGATGCGGGCTTTTTAACGAGCTTAGTTCTGAGCACTAGCGAAACGTATCAATTGTAAAAACTGACTACTTACTTAGGATGCCTTTTTATCATTGATTTTAACTGCCTTTATAAATTCATAGATATTTTATGGAAAATATGCACGAAAAAATTATTTCTTGCACTTGTTTGATAGCAAATTACGCCTTCTTCAAATTTTTTCCTCAAAGAAAGGGTAGTTTTTGCTCTGGCCTTTCCAAGACTTCTCTACTTAGTAAACATGGTCTGAAGATCGCAGTTGCTGGGTTTAACTCACTTAGCCCCCTGCGATAGAGGAGCCGTCGGGTGGACAGGACAACATGCACCTCTCGCACCGATTGATAAAGAAGGTGCTGGGGAGTTCCTAACGTGCCAGTTCGGAAAGGCTTGGCGATCAATGATAGTGTGAGTCAGCACAGCGGTACTGAGTGCAGGCTCCCATATTGGATTTCAACTCAAATATTCCTATCAAATGTCGGAGCGAACTAGGAAAAGTTTGTTCCGAAAGATCAACTTCAAGTTTGTGTATTTAGTTCCTCGTAAAGTTAACAGGACACGATGTTGGGCTGGCGTTCATATACCGGAAAAACACACGAGGAAATCTGGTTGACCCACTGGTGAGCCGAACCCCTCGCAGCGGCGTCAAGCAGAGACGCAAGACCGGCCAATCACGCGTGTTTGAGGTTTCCGATAGTACCTATGCTGTGCGACAGACATTTCGACGGTCGATTTCGAAAATGCCCACCGCATGCTTCCGCGAGATGAAGGCAACCGCAGTACGCGCAACAGAAGAGAAACATGGAGAAGAAGCCGAGGATCACAATTCCCTCTTATGTGAGAGGTGCTGATAGCAAACACGTGGTATGTATTATTGTGTGTGATTATGTATAATTTAGATACCGGTTGAAGAGGGATGTGGCAGAGTGGTAAAGTCGACGTTTTCCTACCACAGATTTTCATGGGGCGCCTGTGTCCTGCGCCGAATAGGCCCCTGGGAACCCCAGTCCCACCCAAGGACGTCAACCGGAAACGGACCGTAGGTAGTGCCTCTCAGTCAATGACTGAATGGTTACCCGGTATCGGAAGGGTGCTCGTCCAGGTTTCGTGCAGGGCTGCCCTCATCCCTCTGAGATTTAAGGTCTGTATGCACGTGCAAAGCCAGATTTCGGCAAACTACGGTTCCTGTGGCCTGGTAGGTGCTGACATTCTCTCTCGGTTCTGGTTCCGCTTCGGTGCATGCATCCGCGCTCCCACTGGGTTTCAGGCTCCACCTCAGGCGTCAGAGCAGTTAGGCAGTCGCTAGACGGCGGGGAAGAGAGTAAGGTCGACCCTCAATGCGCTGCTCCCTTCAATATAATAAACATGAATGCGCTTGAATCTATCATGGTGCGCTAAAAGCCCTGGCGTGGAGAGTTTGTCAACTGACGCCATAACTCGGGCCACCTACGTTGCTGCTCCTGTAGTACGCGTGGGCTTTTGTGTGCGTATGCGAGGAGGTGGACAACCGACAGTCAGGCTGCAATGGCTCCTTCCTAATGTGGCCTTTATGGTGCTCCCGCGCACGTGGGAGCCTACCTAGCGGGTTGGCTGAGTCAAGTGAGCGCACGTTGAGTGACTATTGCGCCAGCCATCTATACCCTCCTCCATCCCCGGTCTTATTGACTTTGGCTTTACATCGGAAGTGGAGGTGGGAGCGGCGAGCGAGTGGGTAGATTCCCCGCAAGTCTGCTATAACTCTTGGTTTCGTTCGCGGTAGTTCGCTGTGTTATTTCTGCTTGCTGTAACCTTCGTGCAGACTGTCCAGCTTGCCTCAGTGTCTGCTTTGGCTTGCTTCAGCGTTTGCTGCGGCTTGTTGGAGCGCGTGGTGTCCATCGTCGAAATCGACGGGGGAACTGTCGTCGTGTGTTGGTGTCAATAATAAAGTGGTGTATTCTTTTGAATGCCTGCTGACAGCCTGTGAATATTCCCTGGTTATTCGGCAAAAACTGATTGATTTCAGCTAGCATATTCCCATTAACCTACATCCGAGCCTGAACAGAGTTGCTTTAAAGGATTTTTGACAAGTTCGCACAGTCCAAGTGATTAGATTTGGGTCGCTTGGTCAACTTTTCCGTTTAGCACACGCATGCCAACATTTTCGAGTGCCCTATTTGCGCTTTCGCCATGTTTACCATCACTCGATCTTTAGGTGGTTTCTATACGCTGACTTACTTCTTTTGAGTTCAGCGATGACAGCGGCTGTTCCCCATGCCTTGACGTCTCGATGGCCATGGTTTACCGAAAGACGCTCAATCAAGGCACGGCGGCGCCCACGTTAGTGAGCCTATTTGGCGCACAGGTGACCTTGTCCGCAGACGCAGCTTTGGGTGCAACCAATCACACGCGCCACAACCAGACAGACGCGAACTGACTAAAACGCGTAAACAACACACCACTGCTACCTTGCTCTCAGACCGGTTATATTGTCCAGACACCTCTGCTGACGCCCGCCTAAGTGGACGCTTTTTTCACACGCCAGCAAACAGTCCATTCACGGCTAATTGCCTTGTGTACGAATAAATTGGCACTAACATTTAACTGCGTTTATCCATAAGACTGAATACTCTTACTGTAGTGATTATAGTAGATCGCTCATTTTCGAAAACCCATATAGGCATTCAGGAAGTCAAGTTAGGCGAACGAACGCTTTCGATTAATTCAGCATCAGGCGAATACAATAACATAAGGAAGGGTAAAGTTAACGAGCGTTTAAGCAAATAATCAATTGAATGTATTCGCAACTGATCGAAGTCCTGACTGCATTTTCTTAGCTGAAAGTTGTCATTGCAAAGGCTCCCACACTTTCTGATTTTAAGCCCCTCACTTCACTACCTCATATCTCAGTTTGCCCGAAGAAAGCTTGGCTTCATGTGGCCATCAGATGAGGTAGAGATGGTTGCTTATTGATAAGGTCTTAGAAAACCATTTAGCGCCTTCAAATTAAGCAGAAGAATGACCTGCTTTAGTACGTTAAAATATATTGATGCCTTAGTTTGAAAGATCATTGTGATTACGTTATCCACACTTTCAGTTTTGCAATGCAAGTTGGAGGCCAAAACCGGATCGCGAGGGGTGAGTGGTGTCATGTTAACCTGCCGCAGCCTTATCTTGTGGGCTTGTTTACTTCAAAATCCTTATCAGAACCTGCCGAGCCTATTTATTGAATTTTCGCACCCGATAATTTGATGACGAAGCCCTCTGAAATGTAGTTGGTGCCATTTGGTGTTCCCTTTAGCAAATAAAGATAAGCAAAGGGTAAGCATACAACAATAGGGCCTAGACACTTCCAGGGCAGTTATTTAGATGTCCTTCGCATCTGACTGGTTATTTACTTAAGCCACCTCGTAATTCTTCTGTCCAGTTTCTTGGCCGCTTTCCGCGGCTCAATTTGGCGCGTACGCTTTCCTCCACTGCCCCGTAAACATCCGTCACACCAGGCCCGTTCTAGTCTGGCTCAGGGCGACCAATCGTAAGAAGGATGCCAACTGGCCGCGCGCAGACAGTCAGTCCTCGACAAGAATACCCAGACAAAGCGTCTGTCGGTTATGATCACGTGACTTTGACCGTGCTTCCGCGTCTAGCGCAAGTGTGTGTCGTAGCCCATAGCTGGTTCAGGAATCCCCGCCGTAATCCAAACTGGGAGTAGTTTGGAGACGGAGAAAAGCCACGACCTCGACCGGCTTGAGCCACAGGTCCGTGGGAGTGAGGTGGGTGCCTGGCCGACAACTGCAGGCGAACAAATGACGGCAGTCATGCGGCGAGAAGCCGCAGTCGGGACAGTAGTGGAGTATAGACGGGTTCAGCCGGTGTTGGTACTGGCGAAGGAGCACGCAGTAGCCACTGCGTAGCTGCGCCAGGGTACAGCGAGTGACCCTCGGGAGATGTTGTTCCGAGGCCGCAATCGGAGGTGGATAGCCACCCAAAAGGACCGGGGGACGTTAACTCGTTTCTCCTCGACAACGACTCTCTGGTGAAGATGCTGGAAGCCTGTCTTGGTGGCAGAGCTATCAACAGGTAGATCCGCGAGATACGAGGCAACAGCTTCCTTGTGGAGTGCTCGAATAGATGGCCGGACGTTGCGGCAGGGCTCGGGAGCGATGCAACGGTGATGATTTGGATGGCCAGGTTGCGAACAACTCCACCAGAACTGTTGGCTAAGGAGAGTGTTATGATGGGTGACCGGTAGAACAGAAGCCTCCGCATGAAGATGATCTATAGGCTACATTTTAAGCAACCCGTGATCTTGCGGAGGGCAGCGTTCTGTGCTGACTGGAGGCGGCGGAGGCTCGGAGAGCTCATCGTAGGAGACCAGATTGATGCCGCACAAGTAGCTTCGCCTTGGGCTTCCTTACATGTTGTTGACCCTTAGGTAGGCAAGCCGCATATGAGGACATCTTAAAATGATTATGTCCAGTTAATTTCAGCTTTATTTGGGAAATTCATAAGTAAGTACCTTTGAACTCCCTCGTTGTACTTAGCTATGATGCAGAACATGTGCCACTGCCAGAAATAGAACTGCGCAGAGTAGTGGAAGACAGTAAAAAAACTCCATAAGCATTTTCCATAAGTAAAGTTTCGAATGCCGGTTTGCGGGATTTAAAGGCGAAAAACTGTCGAGGGTGAAGCCGGGGGGGGAAGGTGACGGGTATATGTTAATCGGATTTCCTGCTGCTGAAAATGTTGAAAGCATGTCAGGAGGAGGCCATCGCGGTTGATCAATACCCTAATGGTCACATGAGGGGAAAATCGCAATGGGCACGAGAACATCATCGAGTACCGGAGTTGAGCCCATCGTGCACCCTTGCTGGTTACCGGGTCTGCCGACCAGATATCGAAGCACGAGACCCCAACGATCGTCAACAGTTATGCTAAGCAAACAAAGTACTGAAAAGTAGCGAGCCGTATGGTTTTTAAAGAAAATTTCTGCCAGAGAAGTTTGGTGGCAAACCTTACTTGCTGCCGAGCGGCAATGTAATTAGTCTAGCATCATTACAAAGAACATATTTTTCATGCTTTTCCAACTGCGTCACAAACGTGTCCACAGGTGGCATTAAAATATGAGCGAGTAAATAAGTACGTATGCGGTGGAAAGTGGTAAATGTGGGCATTAAGAGTGCAGAATTTTGAAATTCAACAATAGTGAGAAATACGGGATCATGAGAAGGCAGGAAATAAGGTTTAATACGTACCGTAAAGAGATGGAAGGTAGATTCGTTAGACTAACGCTTCTGGGTAAACGACATTTCTCGTAACGCCGTTGGGTGCCAATGCATACAAATTGGTTTTCGAGCCAACCCGAGATATCGGAACGTAGAAGTGACCATGAAAAAAGCAGGATTCATTCAGATGAATTCCAGCCACCCTGAAGGTTTGACCTTGGGACTTGTTGATGGACATGGCGAAGCAAACCTTCCCGGAAAATTGAAGTCGTCGGAAATTAAACGGACTGTCAGATGGCACGATAGGAATGCGGGGGATATAAGCAGTCTCCCCTTTTGCACAAATGGTCATAATTGTGGCCTCTATAAGGTATGACATCAGTCGCTTGACAATGAGCCTAGTGTCATTGCATAGCCGCGGTGCATCCATATTTCTCATCAGCATAATTGGCGCGCCAACCTTCAGAACCAGTTTGTGCGATGGAATGCCAGCTATTTCCAAGCTGTTCAGGAATTCAACTGGATAATTAACACAGTCGGAAGGATCAACCATCGTATCGAATGATTTGTACAGTTTTTCCTCACCTGGAAGAAGACGGCTTATTCTGTCGTGAATGGAATTGACGAATTTGTTGGTCGGAGCAAGAATTCCTCGTTTGCATAGCCATTCGGCGTCGGTAAAGTTATTTTGGAGATCAGGGAAAACTTGGTCGCTAAGATCTTCGTCACTGCTCAGCAAATTTGCAACCAAACTAATAGGAATGTTTCCGGTAACATCGCTGTCAATTTCCCCTTCGCCAATCTTCAAGATGTTGGTGGAGAATCCGTCATTTTCCTGGGCATTGTGCAGGAGAACTCTCATATTGGTCGTGAGTTTTAATATCATCACCGTTGACCATAGTGGTGAATATTTTAGGCACAATTTTACCTGGTCACCCCTGGTACCCCTTTGAATCACCGGTAGTGTCTGGCGGAAATCACCAGATAAAACCATTTTGATGCCACCAAACGGAATGTTTTTTCCTGTGCATCACGCAGCGTTCTGTCTACCGCTTCCAGTGCAATTCTATTGGCCATGGTACACTCGTCCAAAATAATAGCTGAGCACCGTTTCAACAATTCAGATGATCCATTACCTCTGCTGATGTGGCATGTTGTGGTGCCATCATCAGGAAACCTCAGAGGAAGCTTGAAGGTACTGTGAGCAGTTCGGCCACCGGGAAGGAACGTCGCCGATGCAACAGCCGATGCAACAGCCAAAACAATTTTGCTTTCTTTGCGCAGCTCAGCCAAAAGCAGCTGAATGACGAACGTTTTGCCAGTTCCACCGGGCGCATCCAAAAAGAAAACGTGGTCGCCATTATTGCGGTTAGGGACACTGTCAATAGTAGTGTTGAATGCGTGAAGTTGATCAAGCAGCATCCTTGGTTTTTGAAGAGCCACGTATGCTGCCAGCTCGGTAACATTTTAGCAAAGTTCCCGCTGAATTTCAGTTGGAAGCTGATTCGAAACGCTCCTGTCAAAAGGAGGAAATCCATACCTTTCAAGTTGCTCTCAACCCATTTCAACCAAGGTGTTTTCAATGTGAATGAGTGCCATGTTGTAGATGGCGGCACTGAAGTCTACGGGAAGATGGGCATTTTCCAACTATAGTTGATGTCGGTAGTCTTCCGACATATCATTTCTGTACTTAAACCACAGATCATGGGGGCAGTTCAACTCACAACTTCTGATCAACAACGCAAGCAGTCGTCGTAATTGAAAAGGAGCGTTGGCAACGACAGCTTCAGCAATGGTGTTATCCCACTGATTATCATCTTGAAGTGGACCACGCCTCGCACAGGCTTCTCTGTAGGTAGAACACAGAAAACCGTCAATCGCCCTAAGATCTTCAAACGATGTTTGACCTTTAACTTCATGGAGTAGCATTCGTAAGAAGAAGCACTCTAGTTGAGAGGGGTGAACAGTGTAAATTCTACCAATTTTCACATCATACTTGATGCCCGGATGTCCGTCAACTGGAATACCTACCTTTCGTCGGGCCCACTTGTTTCGATTCCATGTGTAGTATGAGGGGACCTGAATATACAAAAGTGTCTGGGCAAACGAATCTTGCTGGCACAATTTTAAGAAAGCAGTCAAAGTTGTATCTTTAGAATTCTGAAGCTGATCCAAGAGGAATCCTTCCGTAAAGTAAATCCGTTGGCCATTTTCCAGGTGGACGCTTAAGTGTTCAATGGCCGGGAAACGGTTATTGATATCAAAACCAAAGATTCTCCAGAATGCCTCATTGCTGCTGATGTATCTGCATACTAAGTAATCTCATCATTGTTGTTACGGTGGTTGAGAGAGTACATGGCGGCATCGGATCCTTTGTTGATGTACTTGCAGACGTACTTGATGGACTTCGCTGAGTTTCAAAATTCAACGTTTATGTGGGCGTTGAATACTTTGGACAGCATGGGGCAATACGGCACAATCCAACGGTTATCAATTATTACAGCACTGTTTCGCCTTTCATTGATAACTGCTTCGAATCCGCCAATCTCATGTTGTCGCCTTCTATAAAGAGGGTAACCATCCCCATCGGTCTGAGTTGCATCTAGGAAACGCTTGAGATATCTCTTGGTACATCTCCCATCCTTCATGCAAAGGCTTTTGGGATTTAACTGACCGCATGGGCCATGCACCATTCGAGTTTTGATCGTTTCAAACAGGACAGGGTCAACGGATCGGTCCAGTAACTCTGTGCATATCAATTTGTCGACATCGGAAGAGTGCAATCTTTCCCTCAGCCAGACCAAAATGTGAGCGTGGGGTAATCCTCTCTTTTGCCACTCTCCAGTGTACATGTGACACTAAACATCACCGAAAATTTTGAATTTTGTGATGAGTCTTATCATGGTTTTCAACTAAAGCTGGAATACCCGCGCAGACAAATCATGGCGATCCTGTGGCTTTTGACCGGGGAACAACTCAGTAGTAATTTCAGGCCACGATGGGTTGCAGGTAAACGTAATGAATAGGTCCGGGCGACCATAATGCCCAACGTAAACCAACGCATCTTGGGTTTTCTCATGCATGTAGCGAGGAGACCCAGTGTGGCTTGACGGCAAGATGAAATGTTGACCACGACCAGCACCATTACCATCATCAGAAAGGATATTGTCTCTAAGGTGGATGCATTTGTCCACGCGAAGTTCTTTCTGGTGTGTGCGGAAATAGCAAAGGCGTTCTGTTTCCATTTTGGCAAACATATAAACAGCAAATTCTAGGAACAACGTTTTGAATCGACAAGGTAGGTTGACAGTTCGTTCCCGAATCATAAAGTGATATGAGTAGAAGGCTTTATAACTTACTGTTTTACGGGTGCCAATTTCAGGCATACCGAAGCGATAACCGTCTTCACCAATAAACATGCATGAGAGGGTATTGTAAGGCGTCGTATGAACGGTGTGTCTCGTATATCCTTTGCAACCTATCCTCCCTCCTTCTCAAGAAAATACCCCTGTTGCCGTGCTGTGTTTCTGACATAATGACAGCCACCTCGTTGCATGCGGGAGCATTAAATCTTCGTTGGTGTTCTCCACGAGGACATTTATCGGCATCTATGACAATAGTGAAGTCAATGGAAGCGTGCATCTCCAGGGCGGACTTGAAACTGTTAACGTAGTTGTTGCGCTGGTGTAGCATGTCTTAAAGGGACAGTATTATATGATGCTTCAAGCCTGGGTACACTCGGGATCGGCTTTGAGCCTGTAGGTTTATGTCTTCTACGAAATATATTTGTAGAAAGTTCGGCTCGCCATCAGGAGGAGGTAGTAACGATCCAATCCGGTGGCAAACCTGGCCTTCCGCCTTAAAGATAGGCATAAATCCAACCTCACGAACAACGCTGGCAGCAAAGGAGGTCATTTGAAACGCACCGTTTTATTTTCTTATATTAGAAAGAAAATTCTTCGAGTCATCGGTATTACCAGCAAGCAATTTTGAAGTATTACTGGTGCTGGGGGGAAGTTATTCAGTAGAAATTTGCCGTTAGAAAAGCACATGCCGATCGTCTCACCAGTCCATTTGTTCGCCTGACAATGTCCGCAAACATCCACCATTTTCCCAATGGGAACATTTACATCTTCCGCATAATCAAGACTTGGGTTGTCATTGAGTGAGGCTTTGTCCCACACTTGCGCATTTAAGGAAGCAACCGACGGGCCAGAGTCGCCAAACCGTATGGGATGCTTGCATAGTCAGACGTGCACTTCTACGTCTGGGTAATTCGTTTTGCCGATGTTGCGAATCTCTTAACCTACCTAGCTCTCTCCTTCGCAGGGTTTGGACCTCGGTTTCTTGGGAGAAGTTTATTTGATGGCGAATCGCGTCTTCGCGTCTTCTTTGCAGCATTTGATCTTCGGTTTCTTGGGAGCTTCGATATCGCTGACGTATGGCATTAGTCTCCAGGTGAAGCCGTCTCTCTGCCTGTGTTTCTTGCGAACGTGTATTAACATTGGCAAATCTCTTCTGTTCCATCGTCTGAACTTGTGTTCTCGCGGCTGCTCTAATTCATTTTCTACCTAATGAGGTAGAACCTACAAATAGGTAATTATTTTGAACAGAATAACATAAGGTAGAAAAGAAGTAAGTTTACAACGTTACCTTCAGTCACCAGCCAATCAGCGTTTGTCGAGTTGTTTGTGTTCAGAACATGCCTGACGTCATCACTGTTGTCCATAGTGATAGTTTGTAAGAGTTTGATTGAAAGAGAAGGGATTTATGTGGTAGGCCATTCAACCTAACCTAAGAGCTAGCCGCATTGCTGTGGAGGGAGGTGGGATGGCGGTCTTTCAACCGGCCGCGACAACTTACGCGTAAGTTATGGGGGAGGTCCAAGTGATAGTAGGTCAAGGGGTTTACGCTCAACCCATGCAGTAGTAACAAAGTGGTAAGAGGGAGAGAGAGATGTAAAGGGATCATGGTCATCAGATTCTAGTCAGAATTGGGGACCAGGTGATAGGGGAATGAGTCCGACAATTAATGTCGTCCCGTGGTCATCGTCTCAAGTTTTGTTTTGGAGGTGTGAGGACGCAAGGTGTCGACCTCTTGAGATGGTGTCGGTGGCGTTTGGATGCTTGGCTTACGGTGAGTGAATTTGAAGCAGCTGTGCAAACACGGTTATAGCCCTTGCTACATTGGCGGGGGGCGACCTTTCAAGCGGCCGCGACGACCTGGAAGCGACGACCTCTTCCCCACCCCCGCCCACCCCCCCCTCCCGTGGCGTATTCACATCCGCATTTTACGTCGGGCGTCACTTCAATCCTCACGCGCACGGTAGAATGAGGGAACGACGTAGAGACCGACACGCACAGGCGACCGAGAAAGCGTGCCGACGAAGTGATCGTGGTACTAACATGCGCGCGTCGATGGCACACAAGGCATGTCAACCTGACTCCGACTACCAATGATAACGGGGATACACACTGAGACAGTCACCGATTTTATTAAGTATAGAGACTAGCACAAAATCCCGGCTTCGCCTTGAGACTCCCTTGTCCATTACTGTCCCTTATGTAGGCTAACTGTATGTGTGTTGGATATGAGAAACTCTTAAAATCATGAAGTATAAGGTGGGCATTTCTGAGGTCGCTTTGACTTGATGTACAAGATGTGTATGCTCGGAAGGAGTAATTGTGGAGAAAGTGGTGATGAAAAACCGTAAAATAATTTAAAAATATTGTTTAAATGCGTAAGTCCGAAGGCTGCGCAACCAACTAAAAGTAAATATAGGCTATGCATGAAAATCATGATATTTACAATGACTAAGTCATGCTTTATGAAGGCCGTGGGGAAAACACGATTCTTCCAGGTGAATTCCAGCCACCTTGAAGGTTTGACCTTGGGACTTGTTGATGGACATAGCAAAGCAAACTTTCACTTGAAATTGAAGTATCAGATGGTACGGTAGGAATGCGAGGGATATAAACAGTTTCTCCTTTAGCATAACCGGTCATAATTGTGCCATCTATCATGTATGGCATCAGCCGCTTGACAGTTAGCCTAGTGCCATTGCATAGCCGTGGTGCATTGAGATTCCTCATTAGCATAATCGGTGCACCAACCTTCAAAATCAATTTGTGCGAGGGAACGCCAGATATTTAAAAACTATTCAGGAATTCCACTGGATAATTAACAAAATCTGAAGGACCAACCGTCGTATCGTATGATTTGTACAGTTCTTCCTCACCTGGAAGAAGATGGCTAACTACCTCGTTAATGGCATTGACAAATTTGTTTGAAGGAGCAAGAATTCCTCGTTCGCTTAGCCATTTTGCGTCGGAAAAGTTGGTTAGAAGATTGGGGAGAACCTTTTCTTTAAGATCTGCGCCGCTGCTCAAAAATGTGTCATATTTTTTTGTGTTCATAGCATTTCTATGAGTATCACTGTTGTTCATGATGATAGTTTGTAAGGGCTAGATCTAAAATTGATTTTTATGGAAGGCCATTCAATCTAAACTAAGAGCTAGCCGAAATTCAGCTGATTGGGCCAGCCGGATTATGCACTCACTGCGTGAAGGTGTGGCAGACAGTCGCATTACTCTGGGGGGGGGGGGGGGGGGGGGGAGGAGCCCTTGCTGGATCATGAGCCCCGCCGGGTTGGCCTCAATCCCGGCGGCGAGGATGGGAAGTCGGAGCAGCTTGGTCGGGAGGGGCTGCTCCGTCATCAAAAACAGCGATGCAGAGGAAGGAAGATTGATCCACCGTACGGAGGTTTGGTGTAGCAGACCTTGGCCGCCTTGATGGCGGGTGGGAACGCGGCGAAGACGCGTCTGCTGTGGTTCCCTACTGTGGGGGTGGTGGTGTTTGAAGTGACCGCGACTACCTGGACGTAAGTATGTGGGCCCAAGTGGTAGTAGGTCAAGTGAGTTACGGTTAGGCTGGCTTCCTTCCAAACAATGAAAGCAGTCGACGATCGGACAGTAGAGAAACACACACACACGCATACGAGTGCGCGCGCGCCTAAAAAGTGAGTGCGGTACGGACACACACGCACGCACAACGAGTAGGCAACGTTTCGAGCTGACCCCTTCGACCAATGATAGCGGAGACACACACGACAGACAGACGCCTAACTTTTATTAAGTACAGTAGTCGCCGGTTATTAAGCCCACAGTAGATAGGCCCAGCCACGTATTAAGCCCAAATCAGCTTGGGATGGAATTTTACACTGCAAAATTCGCCGTCTAATAAGCCAAGTCGCCGGCTACAAAGCCCACTTTGCCAGCAGGATAGAGTGAGATTCTCATCTCTCTGCGTTTGCAACGCGGTCTACAGGCATCAGATTTCACAAAATTCGACAAGTTCTGGTGCCTGAAGAAGCACATCAAAGAGCACTTGCGAGGGAAGTTTCCTCCAAAACAACTGACACTAGTCTGTATTTTTTAAACGTGTCGCAAATCATTTTTTTGCTCTTTATTACGTAAAATACAGACAAACAGCATTCTTTTCTTGTACATAACCAAGCTCTACACATAATACAGTAGGTATGTAATGTATAGTGCCTATCCTGCGTTTGCTAATCAAAAACAAGGACTCTCTGGTTATTGCGTCCGCCGCTTATTAACACTGACTGCGACGTGCGCCATATGTGGTACAACAGTTCCCCCGTCGATTTCGACGATGGGCACCACGTGCTCAAACAAGCCGCAGCAAACACTGAATCAAGCCGCAACAGACACAGAGGCGAGCTGGGCAAGCAACACGAAAGTGACAGCAAGCGGGAGCAACGCAGAGAATTGGCACGAGGGAAAACAGGAGTTTAGGCAGCCTCGCGCAGAATCTACCCACTCGCTCACCACTCCCACCTCCGTATCCGGTGTAAAGACAAAGTCAATAAGACCGGGGATGAGGGAGGGTGTAGATGGCTGGCGCGATAAACACTCAGCACGCGCACACTTGACACAGTCATCTCGCTAGGTATGCTCCCGACTGCGCGGGAGCGCCATAAAGGCCACATTAAAAGGGAACCATTGCAGCCTGACTCTCAGTCCTCCCTCTCCTCCCATACGCATACACAAACACACGCGTAGGGAAGGAGCAGCTACGTGGGGGGGCCCGAGTTTTCCCGTCAGTTGGCAAACCCTCCAAGCCACGGCTTTTAGCGCACCGTGATAGATTCAGACGCATTCAGATTTATTATAGTGAGGAGAGAAACGCGCCGAGGTCGACCTCACTCTCTCCCCCACCGCATAGTGACCACCTAGCTTTCCGGAAACCTGAGGTGGGGTCTGAAAACCAGTGGGAGTGCGAACGCAATCACCAACAGGGAATCAGAAGTGAGAGAAAGTGTCAGCGCCTTCCAGGCCGCAGGGACCGTGGTTGGCTGAGGACTGGCGTTGCATGTGCATACAGACCATTGGATCTCAGAAGGGTGAGAGCAGCCCTGCATGAAGCCTGGGCCAACACCCTCCTGAGAGGGGTAACCAGTCAGTCAACGACTGAAAGGCACTACCCATGTTCCGTTGTCGGTTGGCATCCATGGGCGGGGCTGAAAGGAGAGAGAGAGACAGCTGGTGAACTTCGCAATGTGGATGGGCAGACGAAGAAAGGAGAAAAAAGGAAAGAGAAGGAGGGAGAGATAGAAGTGCAAGGAACGAGAGGAAAATCGAGAGCGATAACAAAGATAAGCAGGGAAGGGGTAAGAAGGCAGGAGAGGGAGGAGTGAAGAAAAGTGAGAAGTGAGAGCGAACAGAAACAGGTAGAACAGGAACAAGAACGCAGCTTACCTTTCATCGGGGTTGTCGGGGACAGCCTGACGCGACTGCAGTGACTGTGGTGCTGGCTAATAGTGTTTGCTTTGCTATTACCAGAAGGACTAGCAGTGCTGCATATGAGAGGGGATCACATTTCGCAGGAATGAGGTTGCTTGAGAGCTGGTGCAGGTTAGGTTTGATGGGGAGTATCAGTGAGGATAAGGCTATACCCCATACTTGTTATTGGTAGTTCACGATAGAGCACGAGAAGGCAGCTTAGTTAGTTGAAACCCCTGCGTTGATAAGCCGGTTGCTGCCAGCTGGCTCTGTCGGGCTTAGGATTACTGTGGGCCGCAGGCCGTGCACAGCCGCCACGTCCACCCCCCCCCTTGACCCAAGCAGCAAAAGTTGCACCCTCGAGTTAAGTTGGCGTGAGAACAGCGATTGACATGTACTACTACCCGGACGGTCTTACGACGAGTGCAGCATGGAAATCGATCAGTTCTCTCCCTAAGAATTACGTTAGTAGAGTAAGCCTGACTGGCGAGAGCGACGATCAATCCCCCCTGCCCTCCGCGCACCCAGCCATGACGGCATTTTAGGCGTAAATTGGCAAGATAACAACGTAAGAGGCGTAAATTGGGGGAGGGTGATGAGTGACAAATTAATCCACCACAGTGGTGACTGTGATAGGCGTGATGCGAGTGCAATGATATGAACGAGGCAGGGCTGAAGGTGCAAATGAATGTACTGCAGGTCCTAGAGAAGACTGCGAGTAAGGACGAATAAACCTGAGTGGAGCTGGGGCTAAGCTGCTAGTGACGTTATGGATTCTAATGCTAGTGAGGCTGGTATAAGAAACCGTGCTTAATGGTAGTAAAAGCAAGTAATAGTAGCAGTGGTGCAAAAGACATCGTACATAAGGACAGTAAGGCAAATTTAGAGGCAGTTTCAGCTTATATGAGGGCAACTTACCTGGGTGTCCTGGCAAAATGGACGCTGCAATGAATGAAGTGAAGCGAGTAGTGAGTGAGCTTATGGCTGGTGGTGGGGGGTGTGTGAAGTGCCGGTTGTGTCGACATCACGATCAAGGCCGCTGTCGTGAATGCGCATGTGACCTAGTAGGCCTATGCGATGAGCAAATGATCGGGGGCGGTATGGGCAGTGAAGGTGGCGGTCTCGTCTGTGTGTTGGTGCTCCAGGCACTAGTTCACCAGTCTCTGGGAGATGGATTCGCAGGTGACCGACTAGGCCGATGTGTGAGATGAATGTGCGATTGCAGTGAGGGCATATCAGGCCCTCAGAGCTGGAGGAGGGTTCAGGTGTGGTGACGAGAGTGGTAGCGGGCGTTGATGTGTCAGAAGGAGTGGAGGAAGTTGCGGGTGGATTGGATTCGGTGGATGAGGGCAACGCGGCATCTCTCGCGTGCAATGATGAGGCCCTCCGGGCCCAAAATATAAAAAACATTTATTTATTATTGCCATCGAGGTGGAGGGTGGAGAAGGGTCTGGGGGAGTGTTTGGTGCAGTAGACATGGATGCTGTCGGAGGAGGGTTGCATGGCTTCCGAAGGTGACCGATCAAGCCAATGCGTGCACGGAAGGTGCGTTGACAACGTGGACACGTTTGAAGGGCTTAGGTGGTGGCAGCGTGCGTCCCTGGTTTGTGAGACTTGCGTGCCGTCCGTTTTGCCTTGGCGACGGCGATCCGATTGGCTTCGTAGATTGCGGCGCCTGTTTTTACCGCTCTTCGCCACACAGCTCGGTCCTGTGCTAGCTCCTCCCAGTTCATCGTGTTGATTTGGAGACGCTTCAGGGAGTTCTTCAGGGTATCCTTGTAACGTTTCTTCTGTCCTCCTTTGCGACGAGTACCCACGGCGACATTGCCATAGAACAGTCGCTTGGGTAGCCGTTTATCATTCATACGTACCACGCGTCCGTTCCAGCGCAGTTGTATCTGCCTGAGCATGGCCTGGATGCTGAGAACTCCCGTTCTCTCCAGGATTTCCGTGTCCGGAATCCTCTCCTGCCACTTCACCTTCAATAGGCGGCGTAGGCAGCTGATGTAAAAATGGTTCAGTTTCCACGCTTGACAAGCATGGACGGTCCAAGCCTCCGCTCCGACAAGAGTGTTGACAGCACAACAGCCTTGTACATCTTCAATTTCGTTGACAGTTGAAGACCATGAAGATTCCATACGGAGGCTGAAAGCCGAGCGAAGTCTTGGCTCGCTTTGGAGATTCTGCGGGCAACCTCGTCGTCTATTTTAGTGTTGCGGGAAAGCGTACTGCCGAGGTAAGTGAAGTTGTCCACGTTCTGCAGTTCGGCTCCGTTGACGTTGATGCGTGCGGGGTTGGAGTCAACACCTGGCGGCGGTTGATGCAAAACCACCGTCTTGTCGGTGTTGATGGTGAGGCCAAAGTTGGCGCAACCTGCTGCAAAGAGGTCCATGCTCTTTTGCATGTCCGCTTCGGTGGTGGTGTTGAGAGCGCAGTCGTCCGCAAACAGCAGATTATGGACTGTGGTTGTGGAGACGCGCGTGGGGGCCTGCATACAACGAATGTTGAGAAGGTTTCCGTCCGTTCTGTAGTTGATTGGGATTCCGGGACGCTCGTCACGATAGGTGTCCATCAGCATGGCAGAGAACATGAGACTGAAGAGGGTGGGCGCGATGACACAGCCCTGCTTCACTCCATTGGTCACTGCGAAGGCTTCAGACAGCGTTTCGTAGTCCGTGACGCGCGCCATCATCCCATCATGGAGTTGTCGAACCATGTGGGTGAAGTGTTCCGGACAGCCAAACTTCTGCATAACCTTCCAAAGTCCGGGCCGGTTCACCGTGTCGAAGGCTTTTGTCAGATCTACGAACGTAGCGTAGGGGTGGGTGTGCATCTCTTGACATTTCTCCTGCAGCTAACGTGCGGCAAATATCATGTCAGTGGTACTGCGGTGACGTCGGAAACCACAATGGCTTACTGGCAGGAGCCTTTGTTCCAGATGGCTATTCAGACGATTGTGGAGAATGCGTGCGAAGATTTTACCGGTGATATTCAACAGCGAGATTCCGCGATGGTTGTCGCAGACTTGACGATTCCCCTTAAGCTTTTAGAGGTGGACGATGGTGGCGTCTTTGAAATCCTGAGGAACTTGTCTCTGTGGCCACATCTCTTGGAACAGGGTGGTGAGGTGAGTTATGAGTTGTTGACCACCATATTTATAGATCTCCGCCGGGATCCCGTTGGACCCGGGTGCCTTCCCGCTGGACAGCTGCTGCACAGCCTTGATGGTCTCCTCAGGGGTGGGTGGGAGGTCAAGGTCAGCATTAATTTCGACTTGGGGCAACCGCTCAATGGCAGCCTCAGAGGTGGTAGAGGGCCGGTTGAGTACACTTTGAAAGTGCTCGGCCCAGCGGCTCAGAAGTTAGGTCTTCTCAGTGATGAGGGTGGTACCGTCCGCGCTGAGAAGTGGGGCTGTGCCTCTTACTATGGGGCCTTAAACCTCTTTGAACGAGGCGAAGAAGTTCTTCCATACATTGCGGTCTGCATAGCCTTGGATTTCCTCACCCTTACGAGCCATCCAAGCGTCCTGCATTTCCCGCAGCCGCTGCTGTACAAGACGGCGACTTTGGTAGTAGGCTGCTTTCGTGGCGTCGCAGGGGCGATCGACGTATTCGTTGCGCAGGCGATTTTTCTCAGAGATGAAAGTAGTGATGGTTGTATCGTTTTCATCGAACCAGTCTTGGTGTGGGCGGGCGCAGGCCCAAGGATGCGTTTGGCAGTGAATTGAACAGCGTCCCGTAGTTGACACCATCGAGTCTCTACGAAGGTGTTCTTTTCTGCGACTGGGAGGTTATCCAGCTGTTATGGCAACGCGTTGCTGAAACGCAAACAGTTGGCAGGCAAGTTTAACAAAGCAGTATTCAGCTTACCTGGGGGTCGCTTACCTTGAGGTCTCCTGCGTGGTCGGAGATGGATCAGCGTCTTGGAGATGATGAGACGATGATCGGTATCACCGTCGGCACCTGGCATTGCCTTTGTGACCAGCACGCACTGCTGATCGCGCTGCCGCATGAGAACATAATTCCGAAGATGCCACTGACGAGATCTGGGGTGCATCCAGGTCGCCTTGTGCTGCAGCGGTTGGCTGAAGTAGGTGTTGGTCAGTATGAGACGGTGCACCGCGCAGGTTCGAAGGAGGAGTAGGCCATTGTCATTGAGTCCGCGGAGGCCGTGGGGTCCGAGCACTCCTCTCCAGGCGGCGTGGTCTGTGCCGACGCGGGCATTGAAGTCACCAAGGATTGTCAACTTGTCCGCCTTCGGCACAGAGGCCAGGAGGGCGTGCAGCTCTTCGTAGAACTTGTTCTTTGAGGAAGTCAAGTTAAGCGAACGAACGTTTTCGATTAATTCATCATCAGGCAATACAGTAATATAAGGGAGGGTAGAGTTAACGAAAGTTTTAGGCAAACCAATCAGTAGTAACAAGGGGGAGAGAGGGGGGAGAGGTGTAAAAGGATCAAGGGGGATCAAGGGGATCAGATTCTAGTCTTAATTAGGGACAGAGAAATGGGGTGGGGGGAGAGGGGAAGGGGAAGGTGTCCGACAATTAGTTCATGTCATCCAGTGGTCCTCGTCTCGGGTTTTTTTTTGGGTTGTTTGAGGACGAAACAATGATGAGACAGCGGCATCAAGCATCCAAAGGCCACCGACACAGTCTCAAGACGTGGACACCTTGCGTCCTCAAACAACCCAAAAAAAAAAAAACCCGAGACGAGGACCACTGGATGACATGAACTAATTGTCGGACACCTTCCCCTTCCCCTCTCCCCCCACCCCATTTCTCTGTCCCTAATTAAGACTAGAATCTGATCCCCTTGATCCCCCTTGATCCTTTTACACCTCTCCCCCCTCTCTCCCCCTTGTTACTACTGATTGGTTTGCCTAAAACTTTCGTTAACTCTACCCTCCCTTATATTACTGTATTGCCTGATGATAAATTAATCGAAAACGTTCGTTCGCTTAACTTGACTTCCTCAATGCTTACATGGGTATCATCGCTGAACTTGTTCTTTGTCTCGTCGGAGCTGATCATCGGAGGAGCGTAGACATTAACGATGGTGGCGAATTTGCCGCCCCAGAGAGGCAGGCGGAGGCTCATCAGGCGTTCGTTGATGCCCTGCGGCGTACAGGGTAGTCGTCCCACGATGTCCTTCCGGATGGCAAAGGCGACGCCGGCTTCGCGTCGCTCTGCCGTCGGACGGCCCACCTAGAAGAAGGTGTAGCCGGCACTCACCTCTCCTATGGAACCTTCGCCGGAGAAGGGGGTTTCACTGAGTGCAGCGATGTCCACCTTGAAGCGCGCCAGTTCCCGGGCGATTAGCGCTGTTCTCCGTTCCGGTCGGATGCTCCTCGGATTATCTAAAAGGGAACGAACATTCCAAGCGCCGAAGATGATAGGACTTACCTGGGCTCCCTGAGCTGTCCTGCAAGCTCTGGGAGCTGGCCTGCGGGAAGGAAACGGGTTAGTGGGAGGGTGGGGAAGAAAGAGATTTTTATTTACGTTTGAAGTGTTTCGACCGCGTGTATGCAGTCTGACAGCCACGGTCAGCTGGCAGATGTCGTGACACAGCGTTTTTGGCGCCATCTTTTATAGGACCATCAACCCTCTCGCGAGGGGCGGCAGCGCTACCCCTAAATAGGCCTGCCTGTCACAAGTAACTGCTGCCGAACAACACCGTGGGCCACGATTGATTTGGTGTCGAACGACCACTTGGTTACGAGCCGCCTGCAACTTTCCTGTCGCGCCGCCATAGGACTTTTAGACCGTGGGGGGAAGGTATTTGGGGAGAAGGGGGGAGGGAGCAGCAGTACCTGCCTTAGTAGCAGTAGCGGTGAAGGCGACAGTCTCTCCATTTATGCTTCTACGCATTCTAGTGCTGTGACATCTGATTGCTGTTAAAGTGACTGCTTCGGGTAGTATCGTCACTGATGTTACTAAGGAGGCAAGCTCCGCTAGGACTAAGAATGCTAATCATGACGGTGGAATGACTATATGGGTAGGCATCATTACAATGGAGGTGACTAAAAGTAATGTCATGGAATAGTATAGGTATGACAGTAGAGACAACATGGGAGGAGTAGCAGGTAGAGTAACAGATAACAAATATCAATTGGACAAAAATAGTAATATAAAATAGATGTGGAATCAGGCATACATAAGCATAAAGAACAATGGAAGCAATTTTAAGGCGAGCGGATATCGAGTAGATTACGCAGATATGGCAACGTTACGAGAGTACTAAAAGGCGTAAGCTAGTGAGGTAAGCCCTGATCGCGAAGGTTGTAATAATGGTAGTAACGATAAAGCAACTAGAGATAGCAAGTGTAGCAAATGGTTAATAAAGAGTAAGGGAAAATAAACGATAAAATACAAACAGACAATGGTACGGTATAAAGAAAGAAGCTTCCTTCCACCAGCTGCGTCTGCTAAGGTACTTACCGCTGCAACCCGGGGGCATACCGGGCGTGGGGACACACACACCGGAGACCCTCACTTGGTTTAGCCCGCTGATCGAAGCGGGGAGCCGGGGGGTGGCCGCCAGGCAAAGCCTAACTCCGGGGAGCCACAAGTGAGAGTCGGATGCCAGCCAAGGACGCTAGGCGTAGCCACCACCTGCGCGATGAAGATGATGCGATCTGCCACGACCTTCACATTCAGCCCCCAGCTGAACACCCCATACCCCCCATATGTGGTACACGCATACACGCACGGGCATACAGGCTATTTTGGCAGTCGCAGTCAAAGTGCTTAATCCAATTTGGTCTGGGCCCGAGGTGGGCTTAATAACCGGCGACTACTGTATACAAAAGTATACAGGTACAGATCACAACTTGTAGTACTAACAATTGCCGCTGTACCAGCCTACGCCATCAGCCAGATTTGTGTGATTCGTGGA
>JAYGXS010000007.1:25852651-25874973 GCA_036362985.1 Ligula intestinalis
TCCTAAGCCCTGGTGTGACTAATGTTTACATGGCGGTGGAGGGAGAGCCAATGCGCCAAACTGGACCGAGGAAAACCGCATAAAAGCTGAACAAAAGAATTACAAGGGGGCTTAAGTGAATCGCCAATCAGATATGAGAGATGTCTCGATAACCGCCTTGGAAGTATCGAAACCCAATGATTGTACGCTTGTTCTTTGCTCATCATTCTTTGTTGTGTGGAACACCTAATGGCGAAACATATATTTGTTCAATGCGAAATTGCTAACTTGTTAGTACTTTTATCTTAAGGTGGTGTGGAAAACACAGTCTAACTGACCTATAGCAGACCGCCCTTCTACATAAGTTGAAGGCGCTAAGCAGTTTTCTAAACGTATGTGAAGAACCAACCAACTGTACCCCCCTTGATGATCACATGAGATCGAGCTTTCGCCAGAAAACGGAGATAGGAGTTAATGTAGTCAGGACAGAATGGATCATTTGCAATTTCGACATACCATACCCATATGTCAGATAAGACCATCCTGTCAGGACTTCGATGAGTTACGAATAAATTCAACTCAAAAGAACTGGTTTTGCGCATATAAACCGTCTGAGGATCGAGTGATCGCAAGCGTGTCAGGAGCGCGCTTAGGACGCACGACATGCCCGCATACGCATGCCAAATGGGGATCTGACAAAGTGACACATATCTCATCACTTGGAAATAGTGCTAATCTAAAGCAACTAATTCTGCAGATATAAACAGCCTAAAGATCAGGGGATCGTGAACATACGGGGGGGGAGAACAATTTAGGAAACTCTAGAATGCTGGCATACACATGCTGCACGAAAACCTGACCAAGTGACAGAGATTCCATCATGTTCATAAAAAGGCCCCCCCCAGTTAGCTCACAATCAGCTAAAGTATAGGCAAAGGATTTCAGACAGCAGTCTGAAGTAAACCATTACTTATATGAGCAGGATGTTATCGGAGGAGTAACGTTGGCATGATAAATGTTAAGGACGAAGAAGAAATGATAGGTAAAACTGCCTTGTATAATTTACGGGTAAATTAATATGTGAACGTGGAGTAAATCTGTAGTTAGCGTTAGCGCCACTGTGGGAACCCGTGATCGCAGACTCCTCACGCCAAGGCTGCAGTCACGCTGACTGCCCGCACCCTGCCTGGCGCGACCTACTTACATACCCAGTCTCGGTAGCGCCCACATCGCGTCGTAACTGTGGTGAGTCACTCCACATAGGCGAGCATGTCCGAATGCCCACTGCTGACGGCGGCCTCTGCAACAGCCAATCGCAGATCCTAAAAGGCTCGTCTCTCCCGCCGGCGAATAGGACGCAGGCACTCCTAGGTCGATGCAGTTTGTCCGGCCAATAACCTTCAAGGCAACCAGACAATGCCCGTTCTCGCTGCTGCTTACATGCCTGCTGCTAAATCCGCACTTGGTCCACGGCTGGCTCTCCTGCTGGTTGTAGGCTAGCCAAGTCAAATCTCTGTTCATCTATTCTCCTTTCCTTAGTGTACACAATAAAGTCTTCCTCATTTTTGGCCTTTACCGACTTCTCTTCTGCACTAAGTAACCATGGTCTGAAGATCGCAGTTGTTGGGTTTAACTCACTTAACCCCCTGCGATATAACCTCGCGCGTACCAGCCAGTGACCTTCAATGGTGCAACCAACTGTGGCGCCCCAGACATCACTCCAGACCTAGCCCGCCTCGTGGCTAGACGTGCACTCCGTCTATACAGAATGCACTATTTCTATTAATTTGGCCTTCCCAAAATTTCTCCCTCTTCTGTTAAGGAACTGGGCCTGGAAGCTTGCAGCCATCAGGGTTATCCTTCTTAGCCCCAGTACCCCTCCATAAATCCTAAGGAACCAACCCTGTGCAGGCTCGATCCAAAATTTGGTATGAATGTTTGGGTTGAAATGCATCAACTACTGCGCAATGAGCACATAATATTCGCAAGCTATCGACAGACAATCAGTAGCATACGTCACTTAATTATTCACCACTTACACACCCCAAATGCATATAAGAACACACTTCGTCCACGAAAATCCGTGGTAGACTATACCACACGGCTACATCTCTCCTTGCGACCATCTTCGCCATACAATGTCAGGCTCAGCACCACACACCACGTATTTGCAACCACAATCACAGGCTTGAAGAGTTGCCAATTCATAATAGTACTCAGAGTGTGCAGTCAGCTCAAGATATGTTTGTGCAGAGTGGCCGACTGGTTGGCTGAGTGTCAGGCTGCTCTGACTTCTTCTGAATGTGGCCTTTATGGTACTGGTATTCCGTGGAATCCAAACCAGGTGTGATAAAACCCTCAAGGATGCCTCCAGCTGCACCAGCCACCTGCTCATGATACCAGGCCTAGGTTGTATAGGGTGTAGTGGTCGCTGCTGCCCGATGCCCTTATAACCCTTGATGCCACAGACGAGGTCACCCAGCGCATAGGACCTCGCGCGAAGGCAGTTCTCCCATGTGCCTCAGGCCATGCGCAAACGGACGCGCAACCTTCACCGCGAGTCAACACTCTTTCCATATATTCTCCGTCCTGTGTACACAATAAACTTTTCCTTCTACTCTGGCCTTCTCAAGACTTCTCCTATCGCCTAAGGAACCGGGCCTCGAAGATTGTAGGTGTTAAGGTTAACCGTCTTAGCCTTAACTCCTGTAAACGCACGCACCGTGTCTCCCCCATTCTGGCCTCAACCCACAGGGACACGATCTCAATTCATCTGGACAGACCTCAAGGCCGTCACTGCTGCTAGATATCACTCTGAACCTAGCCCACCTCGTGGCTAGACGTGCGCTCCGGTAGTCGAGACTGCGTCCTAACTATTCTCCTTTACGCCTGTACAGAATACACTATTCCTATCCCTTTGGCATTCCCATGACTTCGGCTCATCAATTTGGTCATCCAGCGTTCCCCCGTGTGCTTTCTGCAAATAAGATCGTCAGTATGCATCATGCACCACTTTCGAAACCAGCTTGAAAGGGTTTGTTCGGACGGATTTACTATAAGTTCGAGCGTTTATTTACTAGGTAATTAAGCAGGATGGGGTGGTAACTGGATTTCATTTTTTTTAAATACACGGGACCAATTGATAGACCTAACCCCTCAGGCAGTATCTGGACTTTCAGCTAGTACCTATAAACAATTGTGTGTTTATCGCAGGGGACTAAGTGAGTCTAACCGTGCAAGTGCGATCTTCAGACCATGGCTACTTGGTAGCGAAGCGAAGTCTTTAAAGACCAGAGTAGATGGTAGAGTTTATTGTGTACACAACGGAAGAGGAGAATAGATTGACTTGGGAGAGATACGTCCGATCAGTAGGTTGACCGGGCCCAAGTCAGTTCTTAGAGTAGTCGGGTCAGAGGACAGATAGAGGGAGATCTTTCATTGGGTAGGTCGGCCTGGAGATTTTGGGCAAAGAGGCAACTTGCGTCGGGCACGCGTGCAAGCTCCTCATTCGTCGCCTCATAGATGCGAGAACTATGATTGGCTGATCGAGACTTCGAGAAAGTGAGCGTTTGGGAAAGTGCGATTCGACGCGAGCTAGTCAGGCAGGCACGACCCGCTACATGTTTTCCAGTTTATACGAAAAAACCTCTCCTTCGACAGTGGCAAAAACTTAATTTTACACTGAGACACTCATTGCGTAGCGCACTAGCGGGCGACTGATGGCAATACGGCCCTCCAAAGGAATTTGCATATGCAAGTGACCATTTGTGCCACAACCATTCGGAACTAGACCTTTCACAATAACCCCACCTCCGTAGCTGCCTCTGAGTGAATGCACCTCATTATGAACTCGGGTGCATGCAGCGGTTCATTTGAAGGCATTTCTTGTTCTGTTTTTGGCAGGCGTCAAAGGGTACTGGATACCCAGTGTTTGCACCACATTAGTGCGTCTGCACGGCGTATGTCCTTAAGTTAAGCGCAATGTCCCGGATTCTGTGCGATGATAAAGTTGAGCAGTTAGAGTGAGTTGAACAGCAATCGAACGTTTGGAATCCAGGGATTTGACTAAACACAGACTTTCTGATTGAGCATAGAGACCAGAAAACCCACGAGGGAACGTTGGGGCACCCACTGATGAGCCGAGCCCCTCGCAGCTGCGCCAGGCAGTGGCGAAACACAGGGGTACCATCTATCCGGCTTTTGCACCGCGCTGGCTCACCTGCACCTCAATGCCTCTGAATGTTATCGTAAATAACTCTATCCAATGGAAGAGTTGGGCAGTCACAGTAAATAGAACAACAATCAACCGATTTGAGTTCAGGGATTTGATTAAAGCACGAAATTTCACATCCTGCCTTCTAGTTTTAAAGTTTACGTACTCTGAACACAGGAGATCTGCCAGTATTGTGCCTGATTACCGGTATTAGTTTGTACTCAAGAAAAAAGTGGAAACACTGTACATTAGATTCCCCATCTCATGAACTGTCAACCGAAGTTCTGAAATGTTTTTTTATTCGAATAAATTAAACTATGTTTTATGATTGGCTGTTACAGAGACTGGAAACAGCGAGCCTTCCGAAAGTGCACTTCGACTTGAGCTAGTCACGATAGGCGTTCGCAAGTGCACTTCATGTTGAGCTAGTCACTACAGAGTCCCTATCTCGTGAAATGCAAACCAAAATTTCGAAAATAGCTTTCGATCTGAATCGACTGCACTACGTTTTTGTGACCATCCACATTGCCTAACATCTATCACTGCCTCTACTTCGTGCCATGCTTTAGGTATCGGCTCACAGTTTTGTAGACCTAATGGGATTTCTTTATTCTTCTTCAAGCGGCAGTACTTCTTTCGTAATGGGGATTCCTTTTGGGCTTCGGGACGTCCTTTTTGAAGCCTGGAACTTGTTAAATGCGTGGCAGGTCAAGGCAGACTCTTTTGTTTTGTCAGCCACCACCCCACTCCCGTGTCCAGTCATGTTTATTTTGCTAGAAGAGTGTGTCTGGTATAAGAATCGGGAGTAAGGGTTTGTCAACTACTTCATAGGTCTGCTTTACTATTAACCTCAAGTTATGGATGTTCGCATCCTTCAGCATAGTGGCTGACCTCGGCAGTTGCAATGGTCGAATTATGATGAGAGGGTGTAGTGACTAGCTCGCGTCGAAGTGAACTCCACTAAGATCTCACGACTGTGGTTCTTGATGTCTGGGAACAGCAAATCACAGTTGCCGCATAGATGTCTTCTGGTCCGGCGATGAATAGCGAGTCTGCCCGCATGAACGCTTGCTCTCTGGGCCGCTGGGATTTCCTGCTACTAAGCTGCACTTCGGAACATGCCTCTCTCCAGTGGAAGTTCGTGCTCTCCGTAATCAATCTTCTTCTCGATTATTCTTCGTTCCTCTGTGTACGCAATATATTGTTCCTACTACTCTGACCTCTATGAACTTTTCTCTTCTAAGAAACCATGGTCTGAAGATCGCATTTGAATGGGTTTACCTCACTAAACTCCCTGCGATAAGGGTTCGTGGCCAAAGGACGTCAAGCTTTCTGCTGAGCACTGACCTGAAGATGTTACATCGGCGGTCGTGTCTATCCGACACCCTCCTAACTCTTGACGCCATGGACGCATAGGAGTTAAGGCTAAGACGGTTAACCTTAACACCTACAATCTTCCAGACCCTGGTTCCTTAGGAGATAGAAGAAGTCTTGGGAAGGCAAAGTAGGCGGAACATTATCTTGTTTACAAAGTTAGGGAAAAGCTGCCAATTGGTCTCGCAAGGCGTCTAACCGTGAGGTCAGCGTCGCCGCGACCGCGACGCGCGAGGCGCAATTCCAGGTGTCCTCTGACCGCAGTCATCCCGGGCGGCCGCCGAATACTCGCTTTGTCTCAGAAGACTGGTGGTGATTGGTTGCACAGCGCAAGGTTGGCGCTAGGTGAGACTGGGTGTGTTCGTAAGTGGCTCAGACCATTGAGCGAGAACAGACAGGGTGTCGGGACTCAGCGCCTGACCACAGACGGCATTAGGCGCGCAGGCCAAAGGTGCCATCCGTCAGATCTTGGGTTCCAAGTGGCTACTATGGCCACTGCAGACGAGTTCACTCAGAGCATAGGGCATCACCAGAATGCAGTTTTCCCGCGTGCCTCGAGGCATGCGCAAACGGACGGGCGACCGCCACTGCTGCCAGACGTAACTGACGCGCACCCAAACGCACGAACCGTGTTTCCCCTATTCTGGCCTCAACCCACAGTGGCTTGACCTCACTCCGTCCAATGAAATTCCCGCTTTAATAGATTGACCTCATTTAGTAGGTTGGCCTCAATCCGTGGGACAAAGGCAACAATGCGGTGTCTGCCTTAAGGCATCACTCCGGACCCGACCCGACTAGGGAATGGATGCACTAATCCACGAGTCACAACTCTTTCCAGCTATTCTCCTAAGCATCTGCAGAATAGTCTGTTCCTAACAATCTGGGTTTCTCACCATCTACTCTCTTCACCTAAAAGGACCATGGGCCTGGAAGATCGAAGCTGTTAGGGTTAACCTTCTCAGCCTTAACTCCTGTGGATATTAGTTTTGTCTGTCTCAGTGATTGCTCCGGCCGGAAAATGCGGCCGGTGGCGTACTAGCACACATGCTTTCATTATTGAGTTCACGCAAACATGAAAGGGCGCGCGGATAGGACCTCGCACGAAGGCTTAAGGAGTACGCATGCACCGGAAGCCTGCGCCCGTCTCAAGGTCGAACAATTACAGCAAATCTAGACATTAGCCACCTGAGAACTTGCAGTGACTAGTTCCACACGAAGTGAGCCAGTCACACGCCTGTCGTGACTAGCTCAAGTCGAAGTGCACTTTAGGGAACGCTTGGTGCTTCCAGCTTCTTGAACAGCTAATCACAGGCCAACTCAAACAGGACCTCACTTGACAAGTGCCGAGAAGATCTCACTTTGGACGCCATCCGCTGGCTTGCGGTTGTGCAGTCGTCTGGCAGTCAATTTTCTGCTCCCTATTCTCCCATTTATTCTGTACAGAATATACTCTTCCGATCAATCTCTCTCTCATCGTCTTAGGAACAGGGCCTGGAAGATCGCAGCCGTTAGTAACCTTGAAACCCCTCGATAAACTCAAGGACCCAGAGTGCACCGTTTCCTGATTGGTCGAAGGCATATAGCATGCGCTGGGTTGCCGAAAATGCCCTGCACTCTCGTGACTTCAGACGCCGTCTGCTGGCCTGCCGTTGTGCGTTTATCGCCGAGGGTTAAATTAGTTAAACCATAGCAACAGCGATCTTCCGAGCATGTTTACTTAGCAGAAGATAAGTCGTTAAAAGTCGTAGTGGTAGGAACAGTATATTGTATACACAGAGGAACGGAAAATAGATGGACAGAGATTTCTCTTGGAAAGTATACGACCGGCCAGAAGAGCTGGCCGCGTCCAAGTCCTGGTTTGACAGCAGTCAGGCCAGTAGACCGAGAGAGAGGGCGTTCATTGCCTGGGTCGGCTTTGAAGGTTATCGGTCAGAAGGACAGAGAGAGCAATTCACGCGTGCAGGCTTGCTATCCGTCGCCTCGCTAAGGACCAGCTATGCGCTATTTGTGATTGGCTGTTCGCGGACGTCAAAAACCGCATCGGTTGGCTTTGGGAAAGGGCACTTCGGCGCGAGCTAGTCACAATGCACTTGTCTGTTCGTCAAATTCATCCAGCTATTCTTTATGCCTTCTGTACAGAACAAAATGTTCCTTCCGCTCTGGACTGACAGGAGTTCTCTTCTCCGAAGGAACCGGGCCTGAAACTCGCAGTTGCTAGGGTGTAACTTACTTAACTCCTTCGCGATAATTGCTCCGGCCGGAAAATGTAGCCAGTCACTAATCTTCAATGCGAATGACAGTGACAGGACTATATGCCTGTTTGAATTACTCCTATTTAAGTACTAGCTTCCCTTATTGGGTTCATTCACTCATGAAAGGGCACTCAAGACCCGGCAAATATAAAGGCATTCCTGGTGAAGGTCACCTTTGAGGACTGTCAAATTCTGGCATCCCGACAAAAGTGCCGCCTAGTTGTTCATTCATGTTTGACCGCAAAAATGCAGACGATCTCTAATAAAAGGAATGGTGACTGCACCTGTCACATAAAAAACACAGCGTTGATAATCTTCACTTTTCGCTTGCCAGCACGCACCGTTCTTGTTTTTGCTACGTAATTTGAAGTTTAACCAGTTCATCGGAAAATAACACCGATAATTTTCCGTAGAGAGAGGGAGAGCGGATTAACCCCCAGAATGGAGTGTGGCTACTGGGCCCCCACGAACTGCGCACACGCGAGTTCAAACACACACATTTAGGTCGCCTGCACCAGTAAAGCCGTCAGCACCGTGTCCAAAACTGGCGAGCGCTCTGCCTCTGATGATTTGGTGGCGACGTCCGATTGGTTGGCCAACAGTTCGCGTCTGTCGCCGCGTCTTTGGCTTTGTGCCCTAATCCCTTAGAGTTCTGTTCTGCCTTCGGATCCACGGTAGTAAAGTGTGAATATTAAGAGATAAATCGGGCGATGATGGAAAAGACTGTGGCATAAACCTTTAGGTTTTTGTACAAGAATTATCTGGAGGCAATTTATGTTTTTTTTCTGAAGCGTTTTGCGGAACCTGGACTAACTTAAGTACCTAGTTAATGTAGCAATAAGACAAGCAGTGAAGATAATCTAGTTCAGGATCTAACCAGGTCTACAGCCCTCTTGAATAATCCTGTCCGTTCGATTTAAAGATTTCCACCTCATCTATTGGCTTTCCATGTTTGCTCATAAGCGAACAAATAAATTGTTTATATGGTTGAAAATATGCGCGGCCCAAGAAATCGATTAGAAGACGGAAGAACGTCCTCTGGAACCAATAAATTGTTTACATGAACGATTGACAGGCACACCTTGTGCCTAATAATTCAGGTCCTTTCCATTAAAATCAGGGAAGAGAGGAAATAGTACCTTAGGCGGACGATCGTTACCGACAAAGGCAAGGGACAATTTATTGATCGTCTCTGACCCATTAACCTGTAGCGACATCGTATTATAGGTCATGCTCTCCTCGCAGGTCGCCGGGACAGGCCGCATGTCTTGCTCGCGTGTCCACCACGCGTGCACACCAGACGAGGTCAAAACCATCCGTTCAAGGTCACCCTCTGTATGCCCTTACTGGCCAACCACCTACCAAGGCCTCTAGTGGCGACTGCCTACGCTCAAACACTTCAGGAGCCGACGATTTCACGCTCGGTTGCAGATGTCTGGATCCGGCGACTACACCCGTCGGAATGCGACTCTGGATTCGGCCCGCTCATGGCTTGACTGCACTCGGCCGGGAGTCAATTACCTATTACTCACATTCTGCATTTAATTAAACCATCCATAACACGCTGGCCTTCTACGCCTTATCATATCTACTAGCATATAACCATTGGGATACTTTCTATCTTCCATTATCTGGCCGGAGTACTTCGCATCCTACGAACCGTTGGAATACAACGGCACAACCGTTCTTGCAAAAGTGTCCCCTACTCTTTATCTGCCACCCCAAACTATCTCGCGCTAAAAGCGCATGCTACGCGATGGGCAACCATGGGACGACTCCGTCATCGATTATCGATTATCGATCTACGCGTGAGAGTCGAAATTTAACACTTTGGGATAAGCACTAAAATCGCAAAAATGCAGCCGATCTCTGATACACCGAAGGTTGAATACACCTCTCACATAGGATACGCAGTGTTGTTGAAGCTCGCAGTTGCTAGGGTTTAACTTACTTAACCCCTTAGCGATAGTTGCTCCGGCCGGAAAATGTAGCAAGTCACTTATCTTCAATGCGAATGACAGTGAAACGACAATTTGCGTCTTTGAATTACCCCCATTTAAGTACTAGCACACGCGCTTCCCTTATTGGGTTCACGCACACATGAATGGACACCTAAGACTTTACAAATGTCAAAACATTCCTGTTGAAGGTCGCCTTTGAAGATCATCAAATTCTGGCATCCCGACAAAGTTTTGCCTAGTTGTTCTTGCTCGTTTGACTGCAAAAATGCAGACAATGTCTGATAAAAGGAATCTTGGCTACACCTGTCACATAAAAATAGCGTTCATAATTCTCCCTGTTCCCTATTCCAGTACGTTTGCTTTTCGCTATGTAATTTGAAATTTAACCAGGCCATGATTAAATTTCATGGGAAATAAACACCGATAGGGTCTGTAAGTAGAGCGGATCGATCAAAAGCCCCCTGTGACTCCCCTATCAACACTCGACATTTGGCCATAAGTTGACAAACAGATTCTTCACAAAAAACAATTGGCAGACAATAAGTTGGAGACGCGTATGGAGCGAACCAGAAGATAAAGTTGCCGAGGTACAATAACTTCCACGGGTATTCAGAAAAAATAGCTATCCGCACAACTTCGTCGACCGGTGCCTAAGCAAACGAGATGGCTAACAAAGTCGCACCGACCCCAACATTTGGGGAACGATCCTGAAGACTCGGAGGCTATCGGCCGCCTTCTCACACAACTTGGAGTTGGGGTCGGACACAGACCGGAAGCAAACATAAGGCGTCAGATAATGATACCGAAAGACCCACTGCAACGGCAAGAAAATCTGGAGTCCTCTACAGGATCTGGTGCAGTTGCGGGCAAAGCAACTAGGTCGGGGAAACTGGCAGATTTCTCAGGACGCGAAAAGCCGAACACGCGGCAGCTATGCAGCAAGATGATTCCAATTCTCAAGTTGCGGCTCATTCGACGAGACCCGACCCGACCAGACATTCAAATTTGATGCGGCCGAAATTCTCGCAAGAGGTGACAATCAGGTAAGCCCCAAATTACTTGCGTCATGGTTCAGGGGCCCCAAATCCATCAACAAGTAGAGTGATTTACCCAATCCATGTTTGGTGCTGAGATCCAATTTGGCAATTACGGTTAATTGTCGTTATATAAATACTATACGTGTACCATATACTATATACTATACTATGCTATACATACTATAAACGTATACTATATAAATGCTGCAAACTCCTGTGTATGTGCTACCCTATCTGCTATTGCTGTCTGTTTAGATCTCTGATGCCGAATCCACGACGGATAGCGAAACTTCAGGCGAATAAAAATATTGTCCCAGCGATCGAGTCATCTTCTTTTCAATTACTTCCTGGGACTCGCATGTTTGTTTGTATTGGCAATTTGGGGACTACCGTTGAAATTACAGGAGATCAGCAAAACTAACATAAACAGAAGAACATTGCCGTCAACAGCTAGTCATACTCTACTGTAGGTGTTGTAACTCCTGAGACTGGAACGCAGAACCTGTTGATTTGAAGTTCAATAACCCAACCATTGAGTCACCAACACGGTTAATATACCTTTTGGCAACCGACAGGACAAAGAACCACCCTGGCTTATGTTTAGGGCGTTGAAATATTGACCAACATGGTGCAGGTTCGGTTATCCGACGTAATTTATAGTTTAACCGAGCTATGACTAAATGTCATCGGAAAATAACGCCCACACATTCTGTAATAAGAGCGGATTAACCGCACGGGTTGGGGTGGTGGCTACTGAGAACCCAGTAACTGCACGCTTCAAAGTAGAGCGAGTTCAGTTTTCGGCCAACAACACAGATTTAGGTCGTCTGCATTAGTAAAGCCGTTCACAGCGTGTCCAAAACTGGCAAGCGCTCTGCATCTGCGAAGTTGGTGACGACGTCCGATTGGTTGGCCAACCGTTCGCGTCTGTCCTCGTGCCATTGTCTTTGTGCACTTATCCGCTAGAGTTCTGCCGAGGCTCCGTATCCAGGGTAGTAAAGTGTGAATGTGAACAGATAGATCTGACCGAAGGGGCTGCGATGGTGGAAATGACTTAAGTACTGCGGGTTAAGCCATGAGGCCTTTAAATAAGCTTAACCTGGAATTAATTTTTGTTTCCATCTGAAGCATGTTACGGCGCCTAGACTTACTTAAGCACATAGTCCGTATCGCCATAAGGCTAAAAGTGAAGATAATCTAGTTCAGTTTATGTAACCAAAGTCTACCGCAATCTTGAATAATACTGCCCCCTCGATTTAAAGATCTCCACCTTAAATATTGGCTTT
This sequence comes from Ligula intestinalis, assembly GCA_036362985.1. Classification (NCBI taxonomy): domain Eukaryota; kingdom Metazoa; phylum Platyhelminthes; class Cestoda; order Diphyllobothriidea; family Diphyllobothriidae; genus Ligula; species Ligula intestinalis. Next base: position 25,864,754 of record JAYGXS010000007.1, read on the forward strand.
CCATGTTTGCTCAGAAGCGAAAATTATAAATTGTTCAGAGGAAGATTGACAGAAATGCCTTTTGCCTAATAATAATAATAATTATTATTATTATTCCATTGAAATTACGTGAGCAAGAAAATAGTAGCTTAGGCGACAGAACATTACCGATAAAGGCAAGGGACACCGGATTGTTCATTTCTGACCCATTAGCCGTTGGAGTACAACGCGTGCTTAGGTCAGCGCTAAACTTATTTTTCCGCGTACTGCCGTTCCTGCAGCGGTGTCCCCTACTCTTTATCTGCCGCCCCAACCTATCTTGCGCTCAAAACGCATGCATGGACGACCGTGGGGTGATCCCGTTATCAATTATCGATCTGCCTGCGCTTGCTACGCCGTATGACGTAGCGTGAGAGGCCGCAATCATCACCTGAGGATAAGCATTAAAACGGCGAAAATGCAGCCAACCTCGGATAAACCGAAGGCTGAATAACCCTTAACATATGAAAACGTTGCTGGTAATTTGCATTGGCAAGCACCTAGCACGTACCGTTCTTGTTTTTCGCTACGTAATTCGAATTTTAATCAGGTCCTGCTTAACTTTCATCGGACATTAACACCGATTCAGTATATAATTAGATTGGAATAACCACCTGAATGGAGTGTGGTCACCGAGTGCCTAATACCTGCGCGCTCCAGAGTAGAGCGATTTCAGTTTTCGGCTAACCGCACACATCTTCTTATGTCCCCTGTATCAGTAAAACCGTCAACACTGTGTCCAAAACTGGCGAGCGCTCTGCCTGTGACGATTTAGTGGCATGACCCGATTGATTGGGCAACCTTTCGCGTTTGTCTTCATGTCTCTGTCCTTCAGCATTAATCCGTTAGAGATCTGCGCTGGCTCCGGATCCATGTTAGTGCTATATGTGAGAAGATAAATCTGGTCTAGGGGCTGCGATGGTGGACATGACTGTGGGGGAAACCGTAAGGATTTCAAAAACAATCATCTGGAATGAATTTCTGCTTCCATCTGAAGCGTGTTGCAGAGTCTAGACTTGTACTGACCTCCCATGCATGTCCCACATCAGATCACGTGACTGTAAGACTCGACCTACCTTTTGGACAGTCGCATGCTCCGCGCCAACGCCTGGCCTGCACTGCCAGCTAGCATGAGCGGACATACGGCAGCGCCTGTCGACCTACCCCTGTCTGGCACGACCCACTATCAGGCGCAATCGCGGCTGCGTCCACGCCAGTGCGTAACCTCTCCCGGTCTGCCCAATATCCTTCAAGGCCGACTAAGCCAAAGACCACTTTTGGTGGCCACTGGAATGACTGTCGTAAGGCTAAAATTTCGGACACTGTCCCACCCGGGTGCAGACCTACGCTCGTCCGGCAGTCGACTTCGTCCTATATATTCTCTACTCCTTGTGTACAGAATCAGCTAATTCTAATACTCCAGCCTTCGATGACTTCTCTTCTCTTAAGGGGCCCAGCCTGAAGATCGTTGTGACAGGGGTATTCTCTATTAACGTTAACTCTCCTAGATAGACTTATAGCGATCTTGTATTCCTAAGCCATGCTTTCCTCGAACGCCGCGGAGGCAGCCCGTGTGTCCGGCTCGCTTGTCAACTAGCCCGTGCGCGCGGGACGGTGTCAAAACAATAGTCAAGGTAGCGGACGTGTCTGGCCTTACTGACTAACCACTTCCCAAGGCTATTTCACAAAGGACCTAAGTTGGTGACTGCTAATGCTCAGCCACTCCCAGAACCGGTGACCTATTGTTCGGTTGTAGTTGTCCGGACCCGGTGATCTACTTGCCGTACTGCACCTCTAGACTCCGGCCCATTCATGGCTTGACTGCACTTGTCTGGGAGTCGCTTACCTATTACTTAAATTCTACTCCTGTTACACCATAGTAAAATTATCCCTTACACTCTGTCCTTCCATGCCCTATATTATCAACTAGTTAACAACCGTTGGGATAGGTTATATCATCTATTATCTGGCCAGACGGCTTCGTATTCCACAGACTTATTAAGGTTCATTGTATCTGTACCTATAAGACATAAAAGCGGCAGAGGATCACCAACGCATGAAATGAGTCAACGTGTAGATGTGTAGCTCATTTTTTCACTTTCAACTCACGAAAAGTAATCGTCTCTCTCCGCTACACTCCTCGCTGTACCATAGAATCAGTAGGTTATATGTCTAAATCAAACGTCAGTCAGTGTTGGAGGCAATTATGTGGAAAACATGCTTGTATCAAGGCATTGCTACCAACCATTATGAGGCACACATTAAAATATCGTTCCTTTCATCTCTCCTGAAGACCGCCCCGAAGGAACAAATCTATGTACAGACCTGTTAAGGTGGTCAACTTTTCGTCTTCTTCCGGACCGCCATCTTATAATCCGAATCGTGTGGTTTTGTCCTCTATCGTAAATGACCGCACCTGAAGCACCCCACGAGACAACAGAATTGAGTTATTCAGTCAACTGCGAAATGAACAGTTGTTTTTAAGGCATGAGTCTACCTGAATTGAGAACCTTTGGGTCGGTTCATGAACTTTTCTAGACGATGGTTAAATGACTACGGAAAGAAACTTGCTCAGTCTGCGGTTACTGTAGGAGCACGCGAATATAAGGCAACCTAAGAAACCCAATCCGTGAATAACTGTGATATGGGTCATGAATTCACCTTCGCAGCTGTCAAGTTAATTGCCCAAACCGGAAGTACAACAATCCAAGAATGAACTGCAGCCTGATCTATCGCGTGGTGTTAGGGCTAATAAGGTTAACTCTAACGGCTGCGATCTTCCAGACCCAGTTCCTTAGGATGGTGTGAGAAGTCTTGGAAAAGCCAGGTTGCTAAGAACAACGTATTCTGTACAAAAGCGGTAGGAGGAAGTTGGCGTTCAACCGTGAGGGCGTGGGGTCATCACAGTGGCCAATGACGCTGCCTGTGTCCGCACCCCGACGGGTGGAATCCCGAGTGATGTCTGGAAGCAAACATTAAAGCGACCACCGTCAGTTATAGTTGTCTCAGTCGGCCTTGATGGTAATTGGTCAGACCGCACGAGGCTTCGCAGCGGTGCGGTCACAGCCGAGACTGGGCGTGTTAGTAGGTCGCGCCAGACATTGAGCGAGAGGTGAACATGGTGCGGGTAGTCAGCGTGACTGCAGTCTTGGCGTGATGAGTCAGCAATCACGGGTTCCCACATTGGGGCTAAGGCCCCCTAGAGATCCTCGGACGGGTATCCAATCAACCAGTCAATGCATCTGACACTGTCCTACAGGGTCCTGCCAGACTTGCTTGCACCTCTGTTGTTGCTTCTCTGTCTCCCCCTCTCTGTCGATCGACTCGTGTATGAGTTCTGAAGCTCAGAACGATTTAAGAAAAAAACCAATGCTTGCGCTCGGCCAATCTTCTTTTTTAGTCATACGTAGACCTCGAACTCGACCCTTCAGCTCCATTCGCAAACTCAATTCTAGACGGTATGTTCGCTTCATATCTGAACTATTTTGCTTCATTGAGGCGAACTCCCGCCTGACACACGATCAAGCTGCGCTTGCGCACTGTTATTTAATATTATTACTTTGCCACTTTTCTGCGTTGCGTTGCCACTATTTTGGTACAGCATTCGCGAGTATTATTTAGTTTGTTTGATTGGAGGTCATTCTTCGTCACTGTGGGACGCCCACTCAGCTGGGGTCCAAAGAGCATGTAGTGGTCGCTGCGGCCTGACGTCTTCCTTACTCTTGACGCTACGGACGAGGTCACTCACTGCATAAAACGCGCGATGTGCACTGCCAGCGAACGCACGCACCTGGTCTCGCCCATCGTGACCCACTAACACGCGATGTCGCGGCCTGACCAGTTACCATCAAGGCTAACCAAGACAAAGAAAGCTTTCGGGGGCCACTCGGATTACTGCCGCTAAACCGCACTCCGAACCTCGCACGCCTAGCGGCTAGAGATGCACTCCGGCATTCAAAACTTTGTCCTAACTATTCTCCTTTTCGTCTGTACAGAATACACTATTCCTAACAATCAGGCTTTCCCAAGGATTCTCTCATCTCCTAAGGAACCGGGGTCTGAAAGATCGCAGCCGTAAGGGTTCAACCTAACAAACCTTACCACAAGGCGATAATGGTGACCCGCAACATGAGATGAACTCTCAACTTCTGATTTGGCCGATCTCAATCATCATCCAACCTCCCTATCCTTCAATTGAATGTTTCCTGTGTCAACTTATTCGGCCACAAAGTGGAGAATTTCATCACCGACCTCCTGTCGTGAAGCGAGATGGCGATCCTCAGTTGCTCACGACCAACAGAATGTTCTGCATGTCTTTGTGCCTTCAACCAAATTACGAGAGGGATAAAAGAAGAATTTGGTGACTCACTCGCGCAAAAATTCACCGCACATGTACCGGCGGCCGATGTCCGTCCCAAAGTCGAGTCAATGCCACGAGTCTTGGCATTACCCTGTGAGAAGTCGAGTTAACCAGAGTGAACCAGTTCCTCGTTGACTGCAGGAACAAAGCATGCACTGGACTTCCGGCAATCCGTGGCCGGCGGTTGCTCGCTCGTCATATACTCAAATTCCTCTTACTTATTCTCCATTCCTTCTGTACAAAATAAACTGTTCTTACGACTGTTCTGGTCTCTCTTTCCTCCTAAGGAAGCGGGCCTGAAAATCGCAGTTGCTGGGGTTTAACTCACTAAACTCCCTGTGCAATTGATGATTTCCCAACGTGATCTGGACTTGCAACTTCTGATGTGGTTTACTGTCCCTGCGATAATGGTGATTCGTCGACTTGTCCCTGCGATAAGAGCTACTGACGATGTATTCTAACATCAGACGCATTTATCCGGACCAAAACCGCACAGATGCCGATACCTCATCCCTTGGACAAAGAGTGCCCATTTCCGCTAGGCGTAGACAGCGTAGGGCCGTTACTATCACTCCCATGTGAATGAGTTTGACAAACAGTGGATGGATTACTTAAAAGACTTTCTCTAGGAGGTCTTACACTAGAGGAGACTGTAAATCAACCGCTCTTTTGCACAGATGCTCCTTTAACTTAACCGCTTAGCGCCTTACTAATTCAGTTCTCCCTTATGTTCACTCCCACAGCTTATAGGATCGAAAAGCCATAGACCACCTGACATTTTCTGAGCAGCTCAGCATTTTAAAGCTTCCTGTCTGTACGTATGTCCTTGCCTTTTCATGAATAAACACCCCAGCTATTAATATTTGGCCTGATTCTTACCCTAAAAAGACTAGACGTGCTACAGTAAATGGGTCTTTTGTTTAGGGAATAAGGCCACAATAGGCACAGAGTAATGGAGATTGTTATCGGTTTTGGAGTCACGAACATTCATACACCACAACAACTGCCGATGAAGAAATCAAAACCTCTTTCAGGACATACTTATGTACACAGCAGTGAGCGTGGTGTGTTCGCGGCCGTCTGAAAAACGATCCCGACACGGACCCGCTCGATTCTGAACTGTCGTAAAAGGTTGTCTAGCAAGCAACCCTGTCATTATCACAGTCGGATAATATTGAGCACGCAAATCGACCTGAGGTAGCTAGCATTACCTGCATACAACTTCTGGCTGAAATTAATTTCAAAGTTACACCTCGCAGTGCACAACGAGCATGTCACTTGTCTTCAACCCTAAACTTTACAATCAGAAGGATGTTTACAGGTTGATACCAATGAAAGCCTGGAAGCTGCCCTTATTTGCCGGAACTAAATGTTACACCCATCTCCAGAGTTCCTGTTGAAAAAGTGTCGTCTGCTTTATTCTGTCCCAACCGGTTGTTGAAGTTTTCTGCAATGGCCTGCACGCTTGTTTGTTCGTCATGAAGCGTATGTTATCCCAGCGGATGGAATTGCCCACTTCTTTCATTATTATTGATGGTTGTATTGTCGACTAAGAGGGTCGCAGCTGGGTTTACGGAGAGAATCCGTGACATAGCAGACGCCTAAAAACAAATACTTGGAATAAACAGTTTGGAGGAGGCACTTTCTCTGCCACCTACACAGTAAAAGAAACGTGTCAAATCCACATACACATTCTCGAAACCAACACATACGTAGCCGTGTTAAGACCGAAAAAGTTCATAATCATTTAATGACAACCCCGTTTAGGGTTCGCGACAAGAGCACTTGTACCGCTAGTCCTAAAAGCCTCAAAACAACTGCTTTCCGTGTCGCGATGCCTAAAACGCTTCTGTAATTTTTACACTGCACGACCAAAAAGCTCACAACGCTAACAAAATCAGGATTCCAGTAGACGGAAGCACTTTAGCACAACAGACCGACAAAGCACAAATTTGCACGCATGTCGGACGGATGAATGGACAGTGCGACAGAGATCACACCGGGATCTTATCAGCCCGGCTGTCGACTGACCACACATTCACCATGTACATTTCACAAGACAGGGCAGTCCATTATATATCCTTGCTAAAGTGGGGTGAAAATCCGAATTTCCCAAAACTAAATCCCTTATAAAACATTCGAAGACCGGTACGAGCAAGCAGAAGCCGCCACGCAATGAATTTAGACACTATAGGGATTGCAGTAACCAAATAGTTTTGAGCCCTCGGAGCCTGAAATCTAGGTCCTGTGCTTCAGTCACGGGTTACTAGAGCAGTTTGGTATCACCACCACAGACCTTTTCTTGAAATGGACAATGATAGGCCCTAAGAGCAAAAACAATTGTGCAGAACATCGAGGACCGCGTCAATGTAGCTTAAATTTATTCAATCACGATTGTGACTGTCAGTATGACTGATAACAGCCCCTTTGCGTTAAAGCCAGACAGTGAATGTACTGATAGATAGTACTGAACAGCGCGAATAAGTAACTGCAACGTCCGAATGGCAATCACACCACCACTACCGTATGAAGTCATTCAAGACGACGGTTTACAATCCTTTAATTAAGTGAGAATGCACAGCATAGTTACTGTTGGAAAAACGAAAAGTGAATCACACATATTACTTTGGAGGGGCGTCACCACCACCGAAAGTTGCAGACCATCCGTTAATCGGCCAACTGATAAATCGCTCCGAGCCCATATATTCTTTCATTTTAGGCAGTGCCTACAAGGAAGAATAAAGAAAATAATCTCAATACCGCGGAAAATGGAAATAATACATTATCTCCTTATATATAAGGATAGAAGACATACCTCAAAGCGTTCGACGTACTGCTTGAGATTAGGATGCTTCTTAAAGGTGGATGGCTCGAAAATTTGGAAAACGCAGAGGTTCTCGTAGAGTAAAAAGTCCACGTACGTGATCTGTAGAAATGAAAACCAAATTTGTCAGTAGCAGTTGCACAAAAAGATTGGAAAATGCAGGATAATATCCTTCACGGAATACGAAGACAAGAGAAAACTTACATTGTCACCCATTAGCCACTTCTTCTTACCGAGATAATTTGCAATATCTTCGATGCCCTTTTCATATTTAGGCATAAACCCTGGTCGTTCTTGTTCCTAGAGCAATCTTATGTAATGGATGCAGGATACATACGTAGTTTGGACTGTAAGCAATGCGGGCAAAAGCATTTCGCAGATCCTTGATGGCGGCCTCAGCCATGGCAATTTCAGCCTGTTCCTTTGCGCCTGTGCCTCCAAGACCATGCTTTTCTCCCAGGTAACGCAGAATTACGCTTGACTGGGCGAGCTTTACATCGCCGTCGATAATATAAGGCAGCTGAAGCGGTATGCCCATCAGAAAACTTTTTTACGTTAGGAAATCCAATGCCAAGATTATATTTCATTTTCATCCATTCGTCAAATTCGCCTTTTTGGAACCTCTTTTCTTGATAATCTTCCCCAACATATTCAAGTAGAAGACGGATGGGCTGCCCCAACTGCGAAAGACAAAAACAATTCATGCGCAGCCGAATTTGCATTTAGACATCTGTGTGAATAGCTTAAAAGTTGCCAAAATGCATAATGATAGTAAAAGCGGTAGGAAACCCAAAAAGTAAGAGAAGAGCAAAACGCACCCCACGAAGTGCCCAATAGCCAAATTGAAGTGGAGCCATATTTCACAAGGTCTACCTCAAATGCGTGCTATATAGTAGTCGTACTTGTTGTGGCCCAATAAAACAAACCTTAGCATTAATCAATCACGATTAAATTTTCATCTGGTGACTTCTCAGAACCGAATTTAATGCTGAAAATCCACCATAGAATTTAAAGTCGTATTATGTAATGGTAATTTGCTGCTAGCACCCGTATTATTGGAGAAAACCACATGACACTAATTTAGATTAAACCCAAACACTCGACGTGGTACAATGGAACACATTTCTTCATTATCGGAACCAGTAAAAAATTTAACAAGTTGTCCATAAAGTAAATTTACAAACACGTTCACATTTTTCAATTGCACCATACACATAATGTAGTAACTAGTATTGGCCTATTCATAAGTAATTTTGCTGTTACGCAAAAAATGTTAAATTACGCACTAACGAGTAGTTTCACGACATCAAAAAATATTATCAAACAGGTTATTTTGAATAGAATTTATCTTTTTCACAACAGTCTCCTCACCTCAAGTGAACTTTCCTGCGTTATTCTGTATATATTACTTGCAACTTACGATTATGTACATAAATAGACGCGCATTAGGTAGGCAAGATAAATGAAAGATTAGTTACACTAACGACTGCACTGATCCTTCAGTTGGTTGCCATCGAAGTTCGGTGCATGTTTTATTTATAAACGGCAGATCGTTATATTCGCAGCGGATCATTTTCGGAGCCCGATCAGCATAGGTAAAGAACACAACATTTTCTAAAAACTTGTAAGTATGATATCAGTATAATGTTATGGTGGTAACTGATCGATATGTATTCAAATGCTGCTATCCGAACGAATCTTGTGGGACTTGACAGTTAAACAGTAAGTTTGCTAAACTGCGGAGCCAATGTGCAATATACATCTCGGGTAAAAACGGAGGCAAATCGATTGATATGACGGGAAATTAAATTTGGGGAAGGAAACACTAGTATCCGATTATGGTGCACAATTTTATCCGCCGTAATTTCCCTTCAATAATGTATGATTTATGTTATAATTCAGTTGAAGAACTTGTAAGTTATGTATATTTTGTGATGACACAACTTACCAGTGCCATACATTCGATAGGGTGGTGGAAATTGAAACAAGCCGAAGTCTTTTGTGTTTTCAAAACATAATAAAGAGTACAGCTATTGAATGCAACTGTTATTATAAGATAAATAAGGTTGATGTTTGAACCTTAGGACGTTGAGTATAAGCGAGGCGGTGGCATTCGCAAAATGCATGACCTCTCTTGTATGGAAATGTCGTAGGCGTTTTTAGATGCATGACTGGACAGTCGTTCACGTAAGTTAACGTGTGAGGCAACATTGAATAGAACAAAAAGCGCTTATCGATATTTCCAACGGTTCTTCTGATTACACATTTGAGGTGGTCCTGTTTTAAGTTGGTAATATATTGCTCTAGTTATATATAGGACCTATTAGGTCTTACGGATAAACCTGTCATAAAAGTGGCCAAAAGCTGCGATATTCCCGTCTGACTAACGCCTCGTGTGAGCCCCGATGGAAGAACACATCAAGAGTGGGTAGAAAGCAGAAGTCTTGGAAAAACCTAGTACAGCATGATTTAAAGCAAGCGGATGCAGAAGTACAGGTTGGGCCAATTAGATCGTAGTCACATGAAAGTCACGACTTCATTGGCTGGATGAGTCATGGGGGTTGACGTGCTAGTCTGAGCGAGACGTCACACAATGCACTTGAGTGGGTGGAGCTTGGTAACGTGACAGCTGTGTTAGCGTCCTACGCAGGCCGCACCTGCGTGGCGTTATCGATTGCATTGTGACTGAGTGAACCGGTCGGTTGCTGTGGCAACTCTTCATCAGGGCTGTTTGCGCACGCCATTGAGTCGGCCCCTGAAAAAACCAACAGGGGCTCGACAATAATTGTAAAAATGATGGAAAAGTGGGCAAACGGGCCAGCTTCACAGCACAGGCCACTCAAAGGTAACACGTACTGGAACAGGCTTGAGTGAAGACCATCTGAAAGCTTATGCGTCTGCCAAGTAAGCTGGTATGAAATGTGAAATACGAATAACTTCAGGCGTGGATAGGCATTAGTCTGGTAAATCGGTTATCAACAAGGTACAAACAGTATTGATGAGGCCCATTGGGCCTGA
>JAYGXS010000007.1:25877880-25991198 GCA_036362985.1 Ligula intestinalis
TTTCTGGCCAAATTTGATAGGACGGGTTTGGCAGATTTGAATAATTCAGTTGGTCCAATTGTAAAGCATTTGTGGCCTCGGTGGGGTTCGAACCCACATCGGCAGGGTAGGCTTCAGTACAGCCAACGCTCTACCAATTGAGCTACGATGGCACGCCGAAAGCCTTGAATTTAATCACACTTTGGCTGACTTACCCGCACAGCCTACTGCACGTATGAAATCCACAATTCATGTCTGCTCAGGTAAATGTATCACATGTCTTCCATTTCAGAGAAATAACAGGATGACCCGAACCCACAGAAATCCAGTCCACCGTATTTAGCCCAGCAGGGCATAATTGGAAAAATCAAGCACTGACCGCATTCTGAGGAGAGGAAGTCATTATAGTTTGCTCTATAGGTTAAGCCAAAAGGTACAAAAGCAGAAATCAAAGACAATCGAAGAAAGTAGGGGCAAATCGTTGAAGTCAACACACACTAGATAATTAAGTGCAACGTCACTCATCAAAAGCTGATGTGAAAAGAGTGACAAAACGTCGGGGAGCTACAAGTCAAAAGAAGAGGTTGGGAGGGAGAAAGGAAAGACGGTATGTTTGGGTCCGTGGGGGTGGTGGCGCTGGTGGGCAGGAGAGGTAGGTCACCCACTCAGATGTAGAGTACGCAGCGAAGGAACTGAAACGGAAAAATATAACGCTACTGAAATGGTCTAAGTAACACAATATTTACATATTCACCACGCGATGTAAACGAAAGGTACCCATCGTGTATAGGGTGGGGGGGATTCGTTAACATTTAATGACCCATTGTAGATTACTTCACTTGGGAAATCCAAGTCAATAAATAAAAATGAAAGAATGTATAAATGGGACGGTCATTATTCGAGTGGCTAAAAGAAAGTACAAAAGTCTGCTGGTGGAATCGGCTGTGATCAGGTTACGCAAACTGGCCCTGTGCGCGCAGAACTTCAAATAGACTGCGCAACTGTTATGACCCAAATTCACGAAGTTGAGAAGAAGAAGACTCGATCGCTGGGACAAAACGTTTATTCGCCTGACGTTTCGACATTGGTCGCGGATTCATCATCAGAGACGTGAGTAGAAAACAGTAGCAGAAATGGGTGCAGGAAGTTGTCCATCAGCTCTTCTAGCGCTGATCAGAAGGAACTGACGGCAAGAAATATTTTTCACGCTTGCCTCGACATTTATCAAAAATAGTAAACATAAACAGCTACTCGCATATTTTAAGTAGCCTAGCTACCAGCAATTTGTTTGCTTCATAAGGTAAGCGTCAACTTTATACGAATTCCCACAGGTGGAGAGAATAAAATTTTCGAGTAGAGCGTTCCATGCTGCAAACACTACGTCAATACAGAAAAACCTGCGTCCAACGATCCTTGCTTTACCATAACAATATAAATGGAGAGACCTGGAGAAAGTTTATTGAAAGCAGACGTATTCGCATCAAATTGTTATTTAGCATACTCATAAGCAAAACCTAAGGAAGAATAAAGGGGAGGGAACGTACTTCATTAGGGGTGAATTCCGCCCGATCGCGACCGGGACGCGCGCGTTCCTTGAAGGTGGCAAATACCGTAATCAGACGCACAACCAGCAGGATGTAGTCATCAAAGAGAACCTGTCCGTTGTCGACGTAGCGACAGACGATGGCTTTGAAGACCTGGTTACTCACGTGAATGCCTACGAGGGGAATGTGGAAGAAAACAAGCTCACATTCTGAGCAGCGACAAAAAAGGAACAAGGGGGGAATTCAACCACTTGCGTTGAGGCAGCAGAGTTGAGCGACAAGAAGCACAGGCGGGGACTTACCAGTATCGCTGAGGACCTCACGGAGTTGACAAGACTTCAACAAGCCGAGACCTTCAGGATCATACCGTTTATAGATGGTCTAAAAAGCGAAGACAAAGAAAGCATAGTGAAGCGGACGACCGTATTGTATTTTCCGCACAGTCTGAATAAAAACAGGGGAAGGCAATGCCAGAACCAATCCTCTTCCAGACATAGCTGGGTTAGCATGGTCTCCGTGCATGTTTCCCGGGCGCTAGCTACACGAGGTGCCAGCTCCAAACCACATAAGTAAACGTCGAAGTTCACTTACGCTTTCATACATTGGCAGTTTCAACTTGAAAAAAGGGTATTTACTTGGAGACTGCTCGGTGTTCATTCACATATAATTTCGTATCTGTCTGCTTCCTATAATAAACTGAGGAAACAGCATGAAAGCAGAGCGCCTCGAGTATTTACACAGTCCAAGTCACGCGCAAGTGATAATGCCTGCTCAGACGGCCGTAATGACGCAGTCGAATGTCTCCTTGAAGTAATGAATTGCCCCACCGAGGTTCCTTAGCATAAATGTTAATGAGGTTCGACCAACGTACAGGTAAAACCGACTAGCCAAATAGATGCCACGAGAGCATTATCGAGGCAACATCCGGCCACGGCGCTGTGAAATCCGCTAAAGTCGCAATTGATTTGTGTTGGAAATGGGCTCATTCCCACGATTACCCAGCTTACAGAAAGGCTGCCGACTGCAACTCTACGTCGCTGTCATGAGAGCGCACGCCGTGGCTATCAATTTTTCTTAATAGTTGATTGGTCCCCTGTCACTGATGCCAGCGAGTGGAGCGGACTGAAGAAATACCCCGCAGCCTTTTTGTAAGAGCGAATTGCTTGACTTGCACTGTACCAATACACTTATCCTCCTGACCGGTTGACCTTACTCATGCTGGCGTTCGGGAGCTCAGAGTTCGTGCAAATTACAAGTGCCAGGCTCGGGTCGTAACAATTTGCCACCAGGGTAATTCTGCTTATAGAGGACGAAATTCGACCTTCATTCACTGCGTTATTCTTTGAACCGTGTATCGCGTCTTCGTAGTAGCACAGAAATACGTTCTTGATTGACCTCGCGCTAAAAATATGCAGCGCGCAGTTTTGAAGTTTCAGACACAACAACAACCACAGAATAGGACACCGTTTATTCAATGAAAACATAATTTTCGACCAAATCAGTGCAATAAATGATCTTTTTGGTCACGTCTACCATAAATTGTATTTGAATTTCCAACTACATTGAAAATCGATGTGGAAAATTCATACTACTTAAGAAGTCATTTTTTACTGGGTGTCGTTATTGCAGGCAGACAGAGGCAAATCATTTAAAAGCCCGCATCCTGACGTGACTGAAGTATTTTAGACTCATTGTGCACTATTATGACTACATCCAAGTTATTATTTCTAATCGAACAACAGATGGGTTCGACACCGGGAGTGAGCTTACCTGCCATAGACGCAGTTCAAACCAGAGTTTCTTGAATTCCTCAAAACCGAGGGTCCCACTGGTATCGACCTAGAGGTGTAAGGGGTTAAGGAAAAACATGAGAAACACATCAAGAAAAAGGCACTGAGGTGCAGAAAACCCGTGTGTGGGAGGGACGGGATCGCCCAAACAAAGTTGTTGAAAGGATACGTCCATGAGAGCGACCATACTGCGAGCAGTCTCGCAGCTGAAGCCGTCAAATTTGAAGCCTAAAAGGAAAAAGAAAGAAGTGAAATTCAGATGAGAAAAGCAGAGAAACGTTTGGATAAGGCGTTCTGCTTAGCTCGGTACAGCCAACAATGACCCTTCTCACTGGACGGGCTGTTAAACATTTCTTACATATATCTCGGTTGGACTATTGTATCCATTGTAAACCGAATTGTACCCTCTTTGTTTATTAGAACTACGGCAATGAGGTCATTAGCACAAGTGTCCAAGGCCCAAACATTCTACTTGAATAGACGGGAACTGTTGATGATGGGAGACATACCAGGGGACCCGCCAAAAACTGGTCTTAGGAAATACTGCGTGCATGGATTAAAATTTCTTCAAGAAGATATAGCTAGTTTATCGGGGCGAAGTTCTACGCCGTTTGGAAAGACAAAACCCATCCAGCGGTGAAGACTGCCAACGTATTTGCGTCCCATTCGCTGTATTATTAGCATTACAGATACATGTACTTCAAACCGAATAAATAATAGCTACTCATATAATTTAAGTAGCAATGTCGTTAAAAATAGTTGACAGATTTTGAGACGACCTATTTTTGGTTAATATTTGCAGAAAAATAGCCCCAAAATGCAAACGTCCTCGAGCGGATGACGAAGCCGGAGGATATGTACAGACTAAAACATCACGTCATTCTTTACCACGCTGACAGCACAGGAACTGATTTAAAAACACAGAAATGAGTGCATCGCCGATTATGTGCTGCTGCATGACACAGCTACTAGAGCCTCAGTTTATCAATGGGTCCCCCGGCGTTTGCTAGCCCGCCTTACTTCACTAACCGCAGCTGCACTATCCCGATAGAAGGTAGCGGAGCATGGACACCGTTGATCAAGTAATTGGAAGTAAAATACACAAAAGATTACTGGAATCAACGATTGGAATTGCTTGAGGACCGGATAATGGCGCCCAGGAACCAGTGTCGGGCCCAGATCGCATCAAAAAAAGAGCACACATGCCCAACATCACACAACGGACATTACCTTTGTTCATAAAGGTTTCGTTCAAAATGTCGCGCAGCTCAAGCGACGTGATGGAACCAGAGGGGCCAGCAATTTCGTCGAACGCAGCGCGCAGTAGTTCCACGTGCGTGTCAGTTTCCTTAATAGGAATATATTTCTGCAACAAGAAAACAAAATACGTTATTTATATAGGTGCTGCACCGATTGTTATAAAGACTTGGAAAGTCGAGCACTTGCATCAGAGGCTGAATGTCAGTTTCCCTGCTATCCAGTTTACTTGCGAACTCGCAGCCGGAGTAATCCTCCCGCTCTCGAGGACCTCTCGAAAAGGTTCCATCATAGCTCATAAAGTAAACTGTAAATGAGGCCATTTCCACAGGGACTTTCGTCCCTGCCGCAGAAAATAACTCGCTTACTGCAATTGCTTATTCGAGTTCAGCAGATACTCGATCAGCTTAAGGAAAACCTGTCTCAGACACCAAAACAATCATAGACCTCAAGGCCTTTCCAAAGTGATCACCCGACAATTAAACAGGCTTGGCACCAGTTTACCCACAAGCGGGCGCCGTCTTTGGACGCCAAACTTCACGAATAAAGGCCCCATTACGCAAAGAGTCAAATCGGTCTGGATGCTCACTACGAAGACCTGCGGGCCCAACAAATTGACTTACGTCCACAGCCTAACAACGGCCGCTAATCGATGCTGTCTCGCCACCGTCTCCTCCAGTGGACACGGCGAAGCACAGCTGAAACCGCCTAACACCTCCAATCTTGGCGCATTGACATTATGATCCCACTCGCATCAACGACCGCTACGACTACCGTCTGCAGTCGTATTTAAACGCCACCCGCTTCTCTTCATACACAGGGAGCCATAGACGCTATCAGCCTCCACCACAAAACACCCTCCCCCCTCCCGCAAAATGTACAACCCCCATTAACTCCGTCTGTCACCTACCTACAAGCACTGTGATGCGCGGTAGGACACTTACCTCGGACGACGGAAACTTGTCTGTTTTTAAAACGTCAAGAAATTACAATTATGGTTCCCGAGATCGCTCTTTCTTCTCATATATACATATGGGCTTCCCGAGATATTTAAGCAAGAAAATAAGAAATCCTTTGGGAAAATGAGAAACTTAATGTGTAAAGATTCGAGATTGTTTCATTCCCAGCTCGTCGTCAGACAACGAAATGTGTACAGAAGTTAATTAAATAAAGTAAACATGTCCAGCAAACGATTCGACGGTTGGACGACATCTGCACCAATAGGCGTAAAGTGCCTTTTGTCATCCTGTCGCGGTTGGCTGTGCGCGTTCAAGTCTGTCCCTAAGAACCTTGTTTTCGCATCTAAGCCGATGTGCCGGCTGATGCATGTCTCATCTGAGTGCATTGCTTCCAGGAACTCACAGCCCCTTCTGATTGGACAACTGCCAACAATGCGCGTGTTCCCTCGTGCATGGCCAGTTGGGATAAATGGTCTCGTTCTCTGACCACTAACTGATGTTCATGTATGCAGGTTGAGACGGATTTCCCAATTTACTACAATAAACTGCATAGGTGTTTGCTGGTTCCACTTGATCGACGTATACAGTGGAGTCAGGGGTGACGAGTAACCCGATCTACGAGCCGCTAGCAGTAAATACGTTTCGATTGAGGTGCTTCGGCTCAGTTAACAAGTTTTCAGCGAATGTGTATGTGATTGTGTGCGCCGTTGAGTCTTGCATGATCATCACCCGAAGACGGATACAGGCACACTCTCTCCGCGGCTGACGCCACCTTCAGATGGCTATCATACGTCGCTTCTGTTGTAACAGTTGTCCAGGCAGAGATATCACCGCCCAATAACGCCTTGCGTGAGTCCCCAAAGGAAGGACACAAGGAGTGTGCAGCAAGATAATTCTTTGATTGTTAGAGGTTCAACATATTTAGAACAACAAACGCATGCAACAGGATATCCATCGAGCCAATCAGCTTGTCTCCTGGTGTAGGCGCCGGCAGGATTGGCTGGTGACTCAGTGACTGAATGTAGCTTGAAATTCAAATTATGGATTGATTGTCTGGCACGATGCGTTTGCTCGCGTGTAGGCCAATCGATGGCCTATTGTGGGCGCGGCTACTTGCTTGCAAGCTAACTGCTTGCTTAGGCTGTTCGTTAGGCCGTCTTAACAGTTCGCACCCCCCGATGACAGTAGTTCATCCCGCATACTTAACAGTGATGTTAGCTCCCTATAACTGACCAACGACCGCTGCTCACACACTACCATAATTCGCCCAGTAGAAATGACCAGAAGAGACTGACTTCTCCATAGGGACGGCGGAGAAACGGTGAGTGTTAACCATAATGCGCTTATAAACGCTATAAATCTCTCCTATTTTCGTTATCGATGCAACTGTATTGGCTTCATGATGAATTACCGACATAAATTTGCCAGTTTAACGTGGTAGAAATGCACTTACTCTGAGAGAGGCGGTGAGAATGGCAATCTTCTCGTCCAGTTCACTAAATAAATGAAAGAAAAATGAGAATGTAGTAGAGAAAGCTTCTCAGACTAAACAGAAGTCTCTTATCTATTGTCTATGAGTGTTCGCCTGCACGCTCATTCAGATAGCACTGTACATCACTGTCAGCAGAATAAAACCGCTAACAAGCACCTCTTTCCCTTAAAAAATCGAAAATATCGTTCAGCCAATTGTGAAAAAACTCGCGGCATTCGGCGGGATTCGAACCCGCATAGGAGAGCGGCATTTTAGCCAAGCCAACGCTCTACCCACTTGAGCTACGAATGTCGCGCTTCACGTCATGAGCTAAATCACACTTGGATCGATATTACCCGCCCAAATTTGCTGCTCACATGGAATCCACCAATGCGGGACAGCAAAATGACTGCCCCAGCAGGATTTCCTTAGCAATCACCTAGAATCCACCAGAATGACTACTAGGCTGACTTAATTATTAAATTGGTTTGGCAGATTTAGTTAATTTAGTTGAACCGATTGTGAAAAAACTCGCAGCATTCGGTGGGATTCGAACCCGCATCAGAGAGTGGCCTTTTAGCCAAGGCAACGCTCTAACCACTTGAGCTACGAATGTCGCGCTTCACAATGTGGATTCCATGTGAGCGGCAAAGTTGGGCGGGTAATATCGATCGAGAAGACAGGAGAGGCCGCAGGCGCGGCTAACACTCCCACACACGTATCAAGAGCACACCTTGCTAGGTAGGCTCTAGCGGGCGCGGCATGAAGGCCAGATTGCAGTCCACCAATTAGCCACTCCTCACAATACGACACGCACTAGGGGGTGACTGCGGTGTCCGAGTTGTCCCGTAAGTTGGAAACGGCTTCTAGCGCTCCGTGATAGCTTCGAGTGCGTCAGATGGATTATAGGGGGAAAAGAAATGCGCTGAAGGTCGACCTTACTCTCTTCCCCACCGCCAGCAACAGATCACCGCCTAGCTTATCGGTCGACTGAGGTGGGATAGGTGTACTGATGAAAAGGAGGTGAGCATTTTAAGGTTCTCCCTCCTTTCTTCTGCTTTTTCATCTTCCCTTGCACAACCTTCTCTACGCGGAGCCCAGATGGGAGCTTCAAACCCCCTAATGAGTGAGCTAGGGCAAACAAGAAGGCGTATTTTTCAAAGGAAGCCGGCAGATAAAAGGTGAAAGGTAGATTGTTGATAAATGTAAAGGTTTTCAGATGAAGAAGGACTCTTCTGTGAATGCCAAAAGTACTAACGGCTAGTAAACAAATAGTTACCTCCCTGTCAAAGGAGTGTTACTGCGATAACAAGAAAACATACATGGAAACGATCGCATTAGTTGGCTCCCCTTGCCACTTTCCCCAAATTTCCCAATCTCTTTACAATTATCCCCACGCTTTTTGAGTCTGTCCCGTTGACCCCATCTAGATTCATGCTGGTTAATGTTGATTCTCATATTTGACCGAACTGTAACAATTGCTGCTACGTGGTACTTCAAACTACTGACTCTGATCCCGTCTTTGCTCGCGCCGTGAAGTCCTAATCTCGAGAGACTTAATGTCGATAGGATTGGCTGGACGCAGTGGCTGACGGTGCCAGCGGACCCGACTACGCGTGCCACAGCACGACCTGGCCACTTGACACACACACCAGGTGCCGTTTAGCGGACACACCAACACACACACACACCAACACACACACACACCTAGCATTATAGGCCTTCTCAGAGAAGATGCGGAGCAGAAACTTGGCCTCTAAATTGGGCTCGAACGTGGAGGGGATGATAACGTAGCGACCGGGCGGTAACTTGTGCCGACCACAGACCTCTCGAGTGTTGGAAAAGACCGGCGATCGGGCCTTTGACGCGGTGCGCATGAAGAACTCATGGCTGAGAAGAGAATTCGGCGGAGCAGTGCGCGGAAACTAGAGAAAGCAAAAGAGGCAGATTAGAGAGCTAGACGCTACACAGAGTACGACAAATTGCAAGGCTGTTGGTGGCTGCGCACGCACGAACCTCATAAATGGCGTAACCAATGGTGAACGGCGCTTGAAGTTTTTCGCGCATGCCCATCTGCATCAGACCAATCACGATGGTGCCGGTGGGATCGTCATCTGACTCGTCGGGATCCTCCACGTCAACGCAAAATTGAGGATTCATATGAAAGGTGTCTGTGAAGCCGTGGCGTAGGGGGAAAATAACAAGGAAGTCATTATTGATTAGCAAGATATCGACATTAATATCACAGTCCCCTCTCTAATAGGCAATACAGAGGAGATATGATAAGGGTCTTCAAACTCGTCAAAAAAGTAGCCTACGCTCTTCAGATGGCTGATCCTTTTTTAATTGGCAGAAACGACACATCTCCGAGGTCATCGATACAAACTGAAGAAGATGTTAGGATATTAGACAGACAAAATGCTAATAAGATTTGGAGGCTTTCCTGAGGCGTCGAGCCTAGCCAAGTTTTTTTTCTTAGCTCTGACCGCAAACAGGCGATGACCGCCCACGCGAGATGACCTTAACCTCTGGAGAGGACACAGATGCATGTGCTTGCTCGCGCGCGCCACTGGTCGCAGTTGTCCCAATGCGCCGATCAGGCTACAAGCGAACGCGCACTTGACAATCCCTTATAAGCCACTGTCCCAAGCAGACAGTGAGAGTTGCATCACATACCGGATAGCGAGGACACGCCAGGCCGCTCCTCATGCCAAGGCTTGCCCTCGAGGCGTTAAAAAGTGCGGGCTAGTGATCAACTAGCGGCAACAGCCACCCGAGAAACCAATCTCAGATGTTGTACACAATAAACC
Organism: Ligula intestinalis; assembly: GCA_036362985.1. Classification (NCBI taxonomy): domain Eukaryota; kingdom Metazoa; phylum Platyhelminthes; class Cestoda; order Diphyllobothriidea; family Diphyllobothriidae; genus Ligula; species Ligula intestinalis. The sequence goes on from JAYGXS010000007.1 coordinate 25,887,691, forward strand.
CTCCTCCGGGTGGATTCCAAAAAATTACGCCTTTCCACTTGTGTTCTTCCTTGGGGATTTCAACAGGGCGTAATTCGACGGGGACACACGTCAGATGCCAAATTAGAAGGGCGGGCCAATTTATTTTCCCACCAGGTCATTGAAGACTGGAAAGAACTACATTTTTCAGTTTTTCTTACGGAAAGCGTTGACGCATTTAAAAGATGACTCGGTCGTACTTTACTTGATCGTCATGCATTTGGTAGACCTCAACGATTTAAATAATGCACATGTATGGCTCTGAAACATGTGTTTGACTCGCCAGAATATATATTTAAATAGAGTTTTCAAAGGGTCTGTCTATCTCCCTTATATAAATTGAATTATAAAAAAGGGCACGCTTATGTCAAACAATGGGATGAAACATGCGATTTCTGTTGAACTTCGGTCCTAGAATATTATCAGATCATTATTTTTCGGGGCAATAGAAGAAACACAGATTACAGACAAAACCCAAGGACTAAGTCGCCAAAATGAGTAGGCGGAAAACACCACCTCTATTGCATTATTTTACAAGATCAAGATGGTAGCGCTCTAACGTTTCCCAGTTAAGAAGTTGATCCCTTTTAAATATGCCCTTTATGATAGGCTAGAATGATATAATATGGTGTTAGATGCATAGGTGAACGTCTTAAAACATCGTCAGTTTGCTAGTTAAAGATACCCAAACTAAGAGCATATTAAGAACAAACAAGTTAACGACTGAAGCACTCTTCTGTTCCGTTTTCTAGCTATTCAGAGCGATTGCCGGTTTGCTGTAACTAGTGCCTTCTAACAAGCACACCAGTTTCATGTGCTTATCCTGCTCACAAAATTCACATTTCGTGAGTGAAAATTACTATGTCGAACGCTAACATCATAACCCAGAGGAATATAATCTCCAAAGTAAGTTTTCTAATCGAAGTTCGCATCATGATGAATTCACCGCAAGTGACGAATACCATCGCTGTTCGAGGAGACCGTGGTGATTTGTACGTGAGATAAAGGGCTTTCAAACTAGGCCGCCATTTTCCGCCCTCCATTCGCATGTGTGGCGGTCAAAGTAGCGCTTACATTCGGACCACTACAATAATCAAGCATAAATCCATACTACTGAACATTTATAAGTAGGCGTTTATTATCAATACAATCATCAAGTCAAATCCCAGGTTGAAGCTAAAAGGCAGGAAGCACCAGAAGTTGTTTATGTGTACAGAATTCCCAATGCGGTCTCAGGTGGCAGTGGCCACTGGCGAAGCCAGGGCTAGTGTTTACTGTGTCCAGCCGAACCTGAGAATGCAGGAGACAGTGGTGGCAGCTGCTTAAGCAGGATAGCGGAGCAGGTTAAAGTGCTGTCTATTACTGATGTGTTGCAATTGACCGAGGAAAGGTCGCCTGTAAAGGTCTTTGCTACATCGGCCAAATGGTTAGTATTCAAGTGGCACTTAGGCAGGGGTGCTTATTCGGACACGCGTGTATGCGCGAGTCTGTGCGCACGTGACTGGAAAAGCTGAGGTCAACTGTGGGGCCGCCGAAAAGCCGAAGGACAGTGGACGTTGGCGCAACTGTTATCAGTTGATTGAAAAAAATTTTTCAAGGAAGAAATTTTAACAAGGCAAAGATCACGAGTTGGGCAGAATTTAAAGACGTCATGAAATTTCGTGACCTCTCAATCAGCTGCGAACGGTCGTTGCCAACTAGTAAGAGAATTAACTCCTGATCCCTTACACCCCTCACCTTGCGCCCAAATCTATGACTAATTGTTTCTACTCCCTTTACCTATCATGCTATCAGTTAGCCAGAAGCAGCTGCGAGGTCAAGCCTCGGGGTACGGGGGTGTCAGTGAAAGAAAGCACTGGAACAGTAGTTTGTGGCGACAGATGATTCTGCGGCAGAGGGCCCTGGAGAACGAAAAGGGGACAGGCATTGCGACCGTCCGCCACACGTATACCTTTTCTTAGATTTACGGTGGTTGGTCTACGTCGCCCATTACAAACCAATTTTTATACCTCTTTGTTTATTTGAACTACACTGAGGGATGAGTGCACAAGGTCACGACGCTAGCGTCATTTTGAAAGTAGTCCAATTTGGCCTATAATTCATGAGTTTTCTAAGGATATTTATTAACGATGTCAAAAATTGCAGTCATCAGCGAGTAAGGATTGCTTTTTATTTACCGATTTTGTGAGTTTTTGTGCCTACGTTTATTGCTTTTGAATGAAGGACGATTTCGGTGAAAATTTTGGAATGATATTTTCAAAATAATGTGCATCTTTCTCTCTTATGTTGGCGAAGGGAACTTACACCGCCTCTCTCTCTTGCTCACACACACACACCTGCGATTTCATAAAAGAAGGGTAAAGTGGACATGAGCGCGCCGTCTACAGGTGCAACAAACAGGTTGGTGCATACAAGCACACACTAAGCGGACTTTAAGGGCAGCCAACCCTCGTAAGCACAAGTCATGTTGAGAAATGCGATTATTTAACCAATGTATTACTGGCAAACGTTAAGATGTATATAAGTGCATAGGTGTACTCCGATCTGGTCCAGGATTCACCAACCCTGGCTTGTTTCGTCTGGCGAGGTGTGGACACTTCCGCTTTTTTCTCAACGAAACAATTATGTTACTCGCTAACTTTTAGTAACCAATGTATTACTGGCAAACGTTAGGACTGCGAGATACGCGTATTTCTAGGTCATTACCCAACGTCGGTAGTAGTTACCTGACCCCAGTATAGCCGCAGAAACTGCCGCCACACTCGAGTGCTGAACCCGGGACCAGTGAGCTAGAGACGACCGTCCTATCCACTGAGCCACCGGGTCGACGTCATGCCAGTTGTCGATCGGGATGTAGATTAGTACAAAGGTGTACTCCGATCTGGTCCAGGATTCACCAACCCTGACTTGCTTCGTCTGGCGAGATGTGGACACTTCCACTTTTTCTCAACGAATCCCGGACTAGATCGGAGTACACCTATGTACTAAATGCGATTATAGCAAGACGTCCGTATGTGATTTCCAAAGCGAGCCAAACGCCTCTGCGCGACGATATATCATACTCCGCTGGCAGCATCCTGCTCTGTAGTATTCCAAGCTACAGTTAGGCTGACAGTAGTTGGTTATGGGAGGGGGGGGCGAACATTTTCGACCAAAACCTGGTAAGGTGGCGAAAATCCATTCTTCTTAACATTTATAAGTAGGTGTTTATTATCAATACCCACCCTCAGACGACGTCCATGGATCTCTGCCCTAACTACTGTATCCAAAAGCCGTCGCGCCTGTCAACTCCCCATACGGCGACGAATAACCCCACCGACACACCTGCAAACTCTCGCATAGAGAGGAGGGAAAGCAAACTTACCAGCGTAGTTTCGGCATCCACCGGCGGTTGAATTCCTGAGCCATTCGCCCTCATGTCTGGTCATTTCCCAACGTCGTTTCGGGGTTGGAGATGTTGGGGAGGCCTCACATTCTGGACTCAAATAACACAACTCCAGGCGGGTGAAGTACTTGACAAAGTCTGTAAGTGACATCCTGGCGGGCGAGACGAAGAAGTAAAAAGCTCGGTTAGGGCACACCAACAGATACAGCGAAGCGTAACATAAGTTTGAAACAATGAACTCGATAATGAGAAATGGGGGAGGATAGCATAGTATGCTTTTCGGCCTATTGTACTTAATATCTGACCAAATGCATTAGAAACTATTGAGTGTTTAAAAAAATAGAATAAAACCCATCTTTCATGGTTTTATTTGTAATAATCCCTAGATTTCGACCTATAAGAAAGTACTTCTGCACAGTTCTTGCTTCCTACTGTTTGTGCTTGTTGCTTTAATCATCGCGCGCATATTTGTTGATGCAATTAAGTATTTTCTTGTGAAGAAGAGGAAGACGCGATCTCCGGAACGATAGTTTTATTCTGAGCTTTCGGCTCCACACGAGAAGCCATCGTCAGAGTAAATGAGAACAGCAAATGTCAGCTACGCATAAATGGGTTGGCAGGGAAGGGGGGTGGCAATTATTGATTGGTCCTTGTCCACGCCAAGTCTATTCTCAGGCTATCTTATCGTTTGTCTCTTACGTGCGTACCTGGAGTAACAGCGTGTGACCTTGACGTGGCAGCCTGCATGTTTGTAGAGGAACTGGGCCCTGGTTTCTGTTTAGGGGCATGGATGGCAAAATGACAAGGCAGCATATCCAAATGCCTGTTTATGGAGTTAGGAGCTGACATCCAGGCTTCCAGCAGTTCGCGTCCCTTCTTATTACTGGCTAACCATTATTTGTGCGTTTGAGAGGTCGAATTCGTGGCTATTTTCCAGGGTATGGGTAGCGATCTGGGACAGCGAATCGCCTTTCTGCACTGCCTATTTGTGCTCTGCTATTCGCGGGCTAAGTCGTCGCTCGGTCTGCCCTGTATAATTGCAAAAACAATCGCAAAGTGGCACCTGATAAACGACGCCAGACTGCTCACCTACATCCAGTGGGTCTTTTATTTGCATGACCTGCGAACACATGGTAACTGTCGGGTGATGAGCAATACCCACGCCGAGCTCTGCAGCGATACGCTCGGTTGCTTCTGACACTTTTTAAATGTACGGTAGAGGGTGCCAGAACGTTGGTGGCTCACCTTTGTGTGTTTCCCGTGGACGCCTACGAAGGCAGCGGCTGACTAAGCTGTTCGGGTACCCATTCCTGGCCAGGTGGTCCCGAAAATGTCGTAGTTCCTGCAATCGTCCCTCCTGTTCACTGCAGTGTGTCTTCACCCTCTGCTTTTATATGCTCTGCATTCAACAGACTTCTCTTTCCTTTGGTATGACCTAACTATAAAAACCCATTGTAGACATCACTCCCGTAGGAAATAATCCTGAGACTAGAGATATATGAGTACCTCTGGCAACTTTATTATTGCCGGCGTCTTGAGTGTAACCAGTAGATCTAGAGACTCTATGAGGGCGGGGATTTCATTGCATGTAGACCATCTCAAGGGAAATCCTTAAGGTCCATCAGTGTGCTGGCGGCCTAAATAAATCTCTTCTATTGCGGTTTATATCATTTTGTTGTTTAATTTAAGTAGAATACGCCCCTCCGACGCGAATTAGCCTCCACGAAGACGACCTGCAAGCGATATTCTTTGCAACAAGGCAAAAACATGCCTTCGAAGTGTTACTTAAAGTCAGTGTTGGAACTAGCAACATCGCTCAAAACATGACCTGCAAGTGCAAAATTATATGTAAATCAGAAGAATTAGGAAGGCCCAACACTCGCGCCGTCCCCGAGGCAGGATAACAAAGAGGAAACACGCGAGACCGCCGCTGACCACATCCTGAGGTCACGCCGGACAAGGGCCGCGAACAAAGGACACAACAGGCCAGTCCGGTGCATACAGAACGGGCCAAATCACGCTACCTTCAACGACAGGAACCACGCGAGGGGGCCAAGGCGTTATGCGCACGCGAGACCGCTTTCATGCCGAGGTCACACCTAACCAGGGCCAAGGCGCGTGTACGGCCACTCACGGAGAGCCAATGGGGAGCAATGACTACTGCCCCTTAAATAGCGAGGCTGCGAGCAGAAAGAGACTCTGTTGTCCTAGACGAGAGTCTGCTGCCGAGACGGGACCGACCACAGAAGACAAGCTGCTGGACTTACAGGTAACAGAGCTGATGTACTAGTACAACTGACAGTCAAGTACTATCACCTATTCTGTTTTGCCTTCTCTCACTAACACTTGACTGGGGGACATAACCGGTGTTGACACAGGAACACACTCGGTTACAACAAGAACTCTGGTTTTTTAGCTGTTATCGGTCAGTCAGCTAGTAAACCGGCTAAAAGGCGACGCTAACTCGGTGGCTACAGGACACGACGAACATGATCTTCCAAGCGCAGAGACATATGGGGAATCCCAAGCTCAGGACGTAGAATCTGGACGCAATAAGGCTCGACTGAACAGTGCTCAAAAACAAGCAGATTTTAGAGAGAAGAAAATATGAAGAAGAAAAGCTTGTCAGAGAAAGGCAAGATAAACTTGTGAATTTTCAAGTAGGTACCACGAGCCCGTCGTCAGACTAAATGAACAATGGAAAGTATATGCAGAGAAAAGTTTTTTTAAGTGTGACGCACCAAAACTCCCCATCGTTCTGAAAAGTGAGGTTGATACGTTGACGTTCGGACTCGGAGAGACGTGTCCACTCGGGAGACTTGTCACTCCATGGCCCCACCCATTCTCGATCGTTGCCCCATGGATTGCGACACCGAACCAGGCGGACCTTTTTTGAGCGCAAGTCAGTAACCTGTGGGAAGAGGAGGAAGAGGGGCGGGGGTGGAAAACAGGAAGCAAATTCCCAGGGGGAGCTATATGATCGCATAAGGCAATTAAACACAGTGACACGACAGTGGAGGAGGGGGGGGCATTTCGACGCGGTGCAACTGAGTAGTGGGTGCGGCGAGGATAATGCACGTGCGCTTCACATTTGAACGATTTGGGAATTAATCAACAAAACAGTACTACTTAAAATCACTGAGTAGCATTTTAAGACCACAACAAAGCCATGCGATGTACGACTCTACCGGAGCTGTTTTGGGGTAGATAACACCTACAAACAGGAGCATGGAAATTATGTGGCGTTAGGAGGCATCGTTAGCAAGAACATAGAAGGACGACTGGAAGGAGTAAACGTGAGAAGGGGAAACTGAATTACAAAAAGTGACTTCTCAGAAGTTCACCGGGATAGGCAAACAATTTCAGCACAAGGCCTACTCTGGCATAACATGCGCGACCATGGACAGTTAGCGAGAGCGAAGTAAGCACAAATAAGTAATAACCTTAATTGTCGATTGAGAACCACTTATGAGATGAATATACAGGGTGCCCCACGAAAAACCCCTAAATTTATTATAATGTTTATACTGTTAAAAAAATAAAAATTATTGATTACAATTATAACTAACAACTTTATTATGTAATTAACAAACTGTTACCTTATAACAAGTTACAGATACCGCTCAAAATGCTGTCCATTAACTGCAGAACAGCGACGTAAGCGATCCATCCAGCTCTGAGCTGCTCGACAAATGACATCAAGAGGGATGTTGTTCCATGTGTCCATCAACACATGTTTTATTGACTCAATATCAGTTATTCCTATTCTTCGTCTCTGAACCTCCTGTAAGAGTATACTCCAAATGCAAAAGTCCATTACATTCAGATCAGGGCTCTTGGATGGCCATTGCTGGGGTGTGATGAAATCTGGAGTGTTAACTCGGAGCCAGGCGACAGTGTCATTGGCAGTGTGTGGCTTTGCACCATCTTGCTGCCACGTCCAGGGTTCTCCCTGCATTACTTGATCAATATCTGTTAACACCTGCGGGCACATCTCCTCTCTGTAAACAACTTTATTGAAAGTTTTTTCGTTCTCCGACTAGGTGAAACACCTTCCTGCTCAGCAGCATCTCCTTCAATAAAATAGAGGTCTGTTTGGCCTTGCCAGGAAACAGCACCATAGCACATGATAGATTTTTGCTGCTTGTCTATCTCCACCAGCAAATCTTCATCAGGAATATCAGTTTTGACTTCCACTGCACGATATATGCGTTCATTTTGCCTATTCAGTGGTGCAGACAAGCAGAATGATGATTCATCTGAGAACCACACTTGTTTCCATTTTTCTCCTTCACCGAAGCGCTGAAGCATTGCATCACACTTTGTCTTTCGAGCTGGCTGGTGTGCTTCAGTTAAAACATGGCATTGAATACGTAGAAAACATTTTAAATTGGATTTTGCAATTGTTCTGTGCACAAACCCTTTTGACAATCCCAGTTCTTTACAAATTTAACGTTGACTTGAATGTCTTCTGTGATGATCTGGTGGAGTTACGGCAAGTTCCAAGACTGCTCGCCTTGTTGGGGAATCGTGCCTGCAAGAAGTGCCACTACCAGGCTTACGCACCTTTGCTACACGTGATACACCTTGCTTGAATGCAGCCGCGACACCTCTAAACTGGTCAGTTGTAATGGCACCAAAAAATTTAGGCAAAAAGTTCCGACATTTCTGCAACCCCCATGTTGGATGTTCTTTCCGGAATAGGACGATGACCTCACGCTGGAAATTGCTTAGCTGTGGCATGGGTCTACACGTCTTTCCAGAATATTCCTGGCATATGGTGCGCAGGTGGGCATTTTAGAACCTTCTCCTCTGCGACCACCACCCACGTTGTGTGGGTGCTCCTCACCACTGAGCGGAACGTGGCGTGGGCGACATGAATGCGGGTGCGAACCAACGGGGGCGGCTTCACTTCGGATGCGGCCCAGGTGTTCTGTTTTCTCCGCCATCGATCGTGACGGCAGGGACGGTCCGGCCGCCGTAACAATCACAAACTTAGGGGTTTTTTGTGGGGCACCCTGTACATAGTGTTTGAGCCTAGAAGACTGAACTCTGTGACGAAAAGTTTCAGGCAACGGCGAATGCAGGTACTTGAGAAACTCTTTCCAGTACAATCAGAGGGGTGCAAGCAATTCTAGCAAGAAGGCCTAAACATGCCGAAATTATGAAAAACATTGAAAATAATGACTAGCAGCTCTGAAGGTACCGTGAGCAAAAAAACTGTTGTGAAAAAAAGATAAAACGAAGAACAAGTCACTGGTACTTTATACAAAATTCCTGGACCTTCAGCAACAAAAGAACCTTATTTATAGCATTTGCCAAACCAACAAATGAAAGGTGAACAAAACGCTGTTAAACGGCATCTGCGGCACCAAGATTTAAATGTGGAACCAAAATTTGACTGTCGAGCAGGCCAAAGACTGCCGGTGTTAGGGACAGTGTCAGCTTAGACAGAAAAACATGACTGAAATATTAAGTTGGTTTAGGAAATTTGGTTAATTTAGTTGACCCAATTGTGAAAAAACGCGCAGCATTCGGCGGGATTCGAACCCGCATAGGAGAGTGCCATTTTAGCCAAGCCAACGCTCTACCCACTTGAGCTACGAATGTCGCGTTTCACACCGTGAGTTTAATCACACTTGGATCGATATTACCCGCCCAACTTTGCCGCTCATATGAAATCCACCAATACGGGACAGTAAGTTGACTGCCTAAGCAGGATTTCCTAAGCAATCATCTCGACGAATGACGCGAGTTTTTGTACTATTGGGTCAACTAAATTAACCAAATCTGCCAAACCAACTTAATAATTAAGTCAGCCTAGCAGTCATTCTGGTGACTTCTAGATTATTGCTTCGAAAATCCTGCTTGGGCAGTCAACTTGCTATCCCGTATTAGTGGATTCCACATGAGCGGCAAAGCTGGGCGGGTAATATCGATTCAAGTGTGATTAAACTCATGGTGTGAAGCGCGACATTCGTAGCTCAAGTAGGTAGAGCGTTGGCTTACGTTAAAAGCCTCCCTCCTATGAGGGTTCGTATCCCGCCGAATGCCGCGAGTTTTTTCACAATTGGGTCAACTAAATGACTGAAATAGGCAAGGGAACAGATAGACGGTCATTTTTGGCTTATCAGCAGTCATCAGCCGGTCAAACAGTTTCAGGTTGTGCACGAACTGAGGCTCAAACCCACGAGCTGTTCATTAGAAGTCCAACGCTCTAACCTATTTAGTCACGGGTCTGTTATCATGCAGGTTCAAAGTGGGAGATATTGATACACCTTAATGAACATTTACCGATTGCTAACAGAACTCACTTGTCGCGCTCTGCTCATTCTTAAGTCTGGCCAGCGGCCGCACACCATTTCCGACAAAGACAAGCGGGAGAGTGGAATGTGGCCATTTCTGGCCTATTGGCCCTCGTCAGCCAGCCATACCCAGACCCAAATGGTGTTCCACTCGAACTCGCGACTTTTTTCATCAGAGTCTACGGCCCTTGACTTGCCGGTTTAGGTCGGCAGATACTGACACTGGTTGATGAACGTCATTTGTTTGTCTATTCTGGAAAGAAGTCTGTAGGGGTCTAAGCCGTGGTTGTGCCTAGATCACTACAATCATCAGGTCGAAATCCCCAGGTTGAAGGTAAAAGGCAAGAATCACCAGAAGGAGTGGTTTATTGTATACAGAACTCCTAGTTGCAGTCTCATGTGGCAGTGGCCACTGGCGAAGCCAGGGCTAGTCCTGACTGCGTCCAACCAGGCCTGTGTCGACTATCTGTTGTCTGTGGTGATGACAGTTGCTTTAGTAGGATTGTAAGGCAATTTCGAATGGTTTGCTATCGGTGTGTTGCAGTTACCCTATGGGGGTGTCGCCTGCAAAGGCCCCCTGCTGTGTGGTCGCGGCTTCTCCTGTTCGATTGGCACTTAAGAAAGCGCGATTAGCTGGGGGTGCGTATACGTGCGTGTCAACCGCCGGGTAACGCCGAAAGACCGGGGACGCTGGCGCGGGCGGCTGTTATCAGTTAGGCAGAAGCAGCCACGAGGTCAACTCAGTGAGAGAAAGCATTGAAACAGTTGTTTGTGAGGACGTGACTGTGGGGCAGCGAGCCTTAGACAACGAAGGGGGAGGGACGTGGGCGTCCGCCACAAGTCTAGTGTTTTGCCGCCTGCCTAGACTACTTGATGTCCGGCCAGTTTCGTGTTTAAACCGGAGCATCATGGTAAGGCAGACTAGCAGCGCATCTGCTTCGATCTACCTTCCCACATACCACGCAGCATGTACAAACGGCAAGACGACCGAGGACGAATTTCGACACAGTGAAGCTTCCCCTCCGCCCCCCTCCCACACGCATACAACAATACGCTTGGTAGTATCGACAATCAACAAGCAAAGCTTACGACACATGCAGGATTCATCAGACTTCGGGGGGGGGGCGGGATGCCAGCTACCTCGTCTGGCTTTCAGTGCGAGTCAGAAGGGTTAGTGAGATGTGGTCACGATACTCTGTAGAGATTCATGGAGGGTTCAGAGAAGCATGTGCCCCTCGACCTCTACGAATACCAATTCGGCTTCACACGCAGAGTGCGATATCTCATCAAAGAGATTTTGTGTGACAAGATATTGAGGAGTCATTGTAATCCGTCTCCCTCCCTCCCCCCCCCGTCGCAACCAGGTAGAAAACTCCCAAGACGTGGTGGGATAGCGCATAGGCGCGCCAGATGTATTGTAGTAATGTCTGTGCAACCTCATTACCTCCAAGAGTGAATCAAACATACTGACTAACTTGATGTCGCCAACAGCTAGATTTCGTGCCGCCCCAGACGCCTTGTATCAATCCAACAAGGAGGACAACGAGCGAGGTCGTAAGGAAAGGAAGTACTTTATTGTGTCCCTTGAGCGGGCATTTAAGCAAGAAAGGTTAAAGATTGGACCAATCAAATTGTGTCCGCGTGCGACTAGCGACTCTATTGGCAATCCTGTCCCCGCAGCTTCGTGTGACCTCGGCTTCTTGAAGGCCCGTACGTGCGCGCGCGCGGCCTTTGTGTGTGGGCGGACCGATAACATGATCTGAGAGCTCGCCAGAGCAGCTCGTTGGGAAGGCTCTTAACATTTTAGATGGTCACTCCAACAGAATCTACTAACGTGGTGATCCATTAAGCCACACGAACAAGGTGTGCGGTAACAGCGCAACCCATTTCTGGGGCCCCGTTTGCCGACTACTAGGACAGTCTGTGATATAACACACAAAAACGGCATTTGGGTGGTTCATTTAATTCGAACTTCTAGGAGTTCCTCCTTCCTTTCCTTCGAAGCTCATTTAATTCACGCATTCCTTAGGAGCGCCCGCACAATACAGTTCTAATGGAGAGAGAGAGAGAGAGGATAAGGCATAAGGACAAGTACCAACGAACAGAAACAGATGAACATTCACATGGGTCAACCGAGTAACCAAAAGGGAACTCATGTGCAGGGGGAAAGGAACATGCAACTTACACGCAGAGTAACCTACAAGCATACAGTGTCAAGTATCGTTTGGTGGTGAACGAATGGTCAACAGAGAGTGAAGTGCAGATTACAAAACAATATCGTCTAGGTGCCTCATCGACAGGCGACAAAATTGAAGAAGAGGTCTTATTTGCATTTTAATAAAAAAAACCTACTTTTACATTTTCAGTAGCCGGACTTTCCCATTTTTGTTAAATTCCGCCAATATAAGGTCGAATTTCCCTTTTTTGCTAAATTCTGCCAATATAAGGTTTCATTTCCATCAACAGGCTTGAGTTGTCTGAGCAACAGGAGTTTATGTTAATGTAGTTGATTCCATTTAGTACATTGAAACAAATATAAGTTTCTTTAATTGAATATTTGATTGATCATATCCAATCATTTCATCATTTGATTGATGGACTGCCAGTCTGCGCTCGCCGCGTGTAGGCCGATCGATAGCCTGCCATAAACGCAGCTCACTGCTTGCAAGTTAAAATCAATTTAGTCGCCACCTGCTTCGATTGTGGTGAGCCCTAACACTTCGAATGGACAACAATGACCGGTCTAATAGGAGAACGGCGGTCCTAGATGGATCACAGATAAGGCAAGGGTCAAATGCGCTAGAGTATGTGGCGCAAGGTATTCTCTCACCCCCTTTCGGTGACATTAGTCAGCCACTTTAAGTATGGTATCATTGTTAACGTACATCCAAGATTAGACCCGAGCCTACCTGGCTGGTCGAAATCAGTCTAAAAATCTCAAGTAAGCATAGAATGTCAAGAGGAATGTAGTTAAAATTAGGCAAGGTGAACAAACGACCAGCTGTGCGAGAGGAAATGGACTTACCTCCCGGATATCTGTGATGGAATACGCATGACCTAGGATGAGGCCTAAGGGGCCATCCGCTTCCACTTCGTCGGGTTGTGCGTCAATGGCGGCGGCCATTAGCGAAAAACGAGTATGTGCACGACTCATTATGCAGAATAAACTCTGCGGGGCCTTCTCACCAAGGTCAATGATCTCGGTCATACCACCCGTGAAGTCCTCCATTGCCTCGGCGGTGGTTCCGCCGCGAAGAGCCTCGTAGGAGCCGACCAACCTAAAATAGACAAACAGTGCTACTGACAAAACGGTAAGTAGATAGTATAAAGTAATATATTGCCTCTTGGTGAGTGTCAAGAGAACGCTGTCTGATTAGAGGGAAGGAGCAAATGACTGCTGAAATCCAAAAAATGACATCTGTCAGGAGGTAACACTACGTTAGTCTACTTTGCCACAAACTTTACGCATTAGAGGGGAGGACTAGAGGTAGCTTCAGCAAGCAAATAGTTAGCTGACGGCAATCCATTGTGTACACAGTATAGATTGTGTTGGGAGATCTATACACTCACTTTGCATAGGCCTTTTCTAGTAGGGCGGACCAAAATTCCCTGTGATCCGAGGAATGCATGTAGGCGAGACGATTAGCCTTCATTGGCAGCCGATCGTCGACAACCACATCTACCCATTGACCAAACCGCCAAAAGCGAAACCAGAACATGCCCACGTAGGGAATGACATCACCCCGGACTACTGACTGGCCAGGCGTGGGCGGCGTGAAAGTCTGGCAGATTGGCACAACCTAAAATGGCCGAAAATTAACAATGCATAACTACCCAAAGCAAATACAAACACATGCTATCAACTACTTGATTAAACGAAAGTGCCTAGAAGTGGGAACTCGAGACGGTGGGAGTCCAGTAGAGGGTAGGCTTAGCATCATTTCACACTTTAAAACGGTATAAGGCAACAGATAACACGAGTTCTAAAATTGTGACCATTGTGCTAAGCGTTCTCTTTTATCCAAGGTGCCGCTTTTTAAGTTCACATGAGCTCCAACAGGAGACCTGTTAGGACGACCCAGCATGCAAGTTGACACACGCAATCCTGAGGGTACAAGCACAAAGGAAGCTTAGATGCCACCGCTGGAGGCAGGCGGAACGGGATAAGAAGGCGACCTTCAAAGGGCCAACACGCGGGGACGCAACGACAGCCGCCGGCCGGGTTCTGAGGTTACACATGACAAGGGGCACGAAAAGACGCATGCACATGCGCGCGTCACAGTGGCGCGGCAGGTCACGCTCAGGACAGCACGCGAGGACACAAACGAGTGCTGCGCAAGCCACCGGGCTGTCACAATAAGGTTGCCCTAGGATGGCTCACTGCATGAGCCATTGGTGGAGGACCAAAAGGGAAAAAAGGTCGTTGGTCCTTCAATACCCTGCCACTGACACCAGGTGGCGTTCTGTTGCTGGGACATGAGACCTGTTGGCCCAAACAGGAACGCGCTACCGACGACAGAAGACACGCTGCTGACGATAGAGGACACGCTTCTGACGGACACACCAAAGAGAGAACTGTGACAGTAAGGTACTATCTGCTATCCTGTTCTGCCTTCTCTTCCTAGTACGCAACTGGGGGATATAACCAGTGTCGACACATGCACAATTGGCGACGTAGGTGGTCACTGCAGACGTAAGGTGATAACAAGAGCTATCTACGTGGGTTATAGGCCGATCTCGTTAAACTTCTGCAGGTGACGGGCGCATAGAGCCTACTGACACGCCAATTCATTTACAAGGAAACATGCTTACTTCAATTGGAAATGCCTAAAGTTAGGCCTCAAAGGTCCACACTGGGGGACGCTTATATGCGTAGTGACAGAGGAGGCCTAGTCGTTGTTATTTAATTGCCAAAAAATTGTATACCCAAATGCTAGCTTGATACCTTAAAGGACTATGTAGAGTCAGCTTTGGAGAGGAATGTTTAGGCATTACTGAGGATGGACTCCTGCATAGGTAAGAAGGATCCGAACAGCTGAAAAATTGTTCTGGTGCACAACTAAGCTTATCATCTAAACTACGTTTTACCAATCCCGCAGCATTTCATAGTGTATAAAATAAATTCTACTTAACATTGTTTTTTTGAATGCGCTGACAGTTGCTGTTGCAAGCGAGTTTGCCCCAATTCCCGATATTTGCTAGAAAACAGTGCACCGTTTTGGATAAACCACACGAACATACCAAGGTGCACTGAACCTATCCACTCGAGGAAAGATATGGTTGCGACTTGTGTGTTAAGGCGTCTGCGTAATGATGCCTCCAGTGTGGTAGAGATCAAGTTAGGAACCAAACGTTGACGTAGTCACATAGATCTCACTCTAGTATCCACCCAACATAAATTTAAGCAGGGTATGCAAAAAGAAGCAGGCAGTTTTCGTGCTAGATAGACGTTTGAATGACTTTTAATCGGGTGCTAATCGAGCGCGCCCAGAAAATGGGTTACTGGGACAATGAAAATAGCACTGAGCACAGCCCTGACAGCATAAGCCAGTTACTGTTTGAGTAGTTTTTCGGACATAGGACGGAGACACTAGGAAGGCCCGAACACAAAAAAGGGTTACCAAATTACCTGATGAAAAAGGTTTTCGTGAAGTGAGAGGCTAGCAATCGCAGCTAACAACCAACAGTCACCTAAAAAGGGGATGAAAAGACAATATAGCCAATTCAGGTCAAAACACAGAGTTAACAACCAAAAAGGCAGCACTTCCAGCAGGTCAGATAGAGGACTATATGGATAATTTGCACATAGGAGTTAGCAGGCACCGATCTGATTGGTATTGACAACAAATAAATTCAGAAATTATTGCCGGCAAAGACGGAACGGAGAACGGACTGTCCATTACTGACTTGTTAGCCTTCGTCAGCCAGTCACACCCAATGCCAAGTGGTGCATCATCCGAGGGTCGAACAGGCGACCTAAACCGGCAAGACAACGGGATCGTGGCTGAATAGTTAGAACGTTAGATTCTGACCAAAAAGGTCGCGAGTTCCAGCCTCATGTGATACATTACTTGGAGCTAGGCATGTCTAGCTGACGATAGATAATAAGCCGAAAATGGCCATTCAAGTCTCTCTTGTCTTTGCCGGCAATCAAATCACATTTTCTTCTGGTTTTGAAACGGGGACTGACTTAAAGGTAGAACGTGGCATTGACACAAACAACACGATTACTGTTGAATAGTCGATCACAAGAGAGCAGTCATCAGTCGGCAGATGACTGCGCTTTGATTGGTCAATATAAATTAACGCAAAACATTGTCACGAGGACCACCACAAGCAGTAGTGACAACGCGCAAAATCGGTTTTGGAAGCTTCAAAAGGGAGCAGAGAGGTTAGAGGAGAAAGATTGCGAAGCAGAAAACAACAACAAACGCGCCCGTGACGTGCGATGGCCAGTCGAGGCGAAAAAATAATTCAGCCAATCAGTGAACAAACAGTGGCCAGATTCTTTTGCTCTTGCGATGAGCCCCGCGCGCGTAGTACAAAACATCCACCGACATAACCGACTAGCAATCATAACTTGAAAGTACACGCGCTAAGAGTGTAGGCGATTTATCATCCCGCGGTCAGTCAGCATCACACATTTAGCTCGTGAAACCTGATCCACCCACCCACCCACTAAACCAAGCTTATTAATTCTAGACCGAAGCTATTATGGGGCAGTAAAGGCAAGAGAGTATTCGACAAATTCAGCAAGAACGGCCTCCACTTACCTGAGGGAGGAGGCACTTACTTTTGCTCCCGACAAACTTGACGACGCAATCGTGACGCGAGGCGACTAGTGAGTGTGGCTGAGGCTGGTGGTGGGGACGTGTGAGGTGCTGGGTGTGCCGACATCACGGTCAGTGCCGCTGTCGTGAATGCGCATGTGACCTAGTAGACCCATGCGATGAGCGAATGATCGGGGGCAGTGTGGGCAGTGAAGTCGGCGGTCTCGTCTGTGTGTTGGTGCTCCAGGCACTAGTTCACCAGTCTCTGTGCGATGGATTCGCAAGTGACCGATGAGACCGATGCGTGAGGTGAATGTGCGATTGCAGCGAGGGCATATCAGGCCCTCAGAGCTGGTGGGAGGTTCAGGTGTGGAAGTTGTTGCGGGCGGTAATGTGTCGGAGGGAGTGGAAGAAGTTGTGGTGTTCCGGTGTTCTACTTTCGCGGAAAGATTCAACCACCGGAACACTAGAAACCGCAGAGTACAAGAGTGGCAAACCATAGAAAGCTCGTTGATGAAGGTTCGCCTGACCGCTAACGGAACTCATTTGTCTAGCTCTACCGTTGGCCTCGAAAAAAGGCTCTGACAGCTGTAACAGTGGGTGAACACTCATCAACGAGTGTCAATACCCCTGACCTAAACCGACGAGAAAACAAGCTCGTGGCTTAATGGTTAGGGGCTTAGACCCTGATCAAAAAGGCCGAGCGTTCGAAGCCGGGGTGGGAGGCCACTTGGGACCAAAACTGCATAGAAGGTTCCTGCCCCTATAGGAAAGATCCCGAATTTTTAGAGGCCATGAACTCTAACGAATCATGCATCAGTAGGCACGTTGAATTGGATTCAATGTAGATCAATCTCCAAAAGCCTGGAAATAGCACCAACCACCAAAAGCTGTTATTGATCCAGATAGCCTATTTGCCTTATTTTGCACTGGTGTCAAAATAGCGGTGTGAGCGCCTATTGGCTAGTTCAAGTAGGCTGAAATCCAATTTTATGTCAAGTCAAGTCAAATTTATTAAAGGAAATATAGGCAAACGCCTTTGAACTCCCTCTTGGTACATAAGATTTCAGAAATGCATCGGCATAGCCGAACATTCCAAAGAAGTCGTTGACACAATTTCAGATGACTACTCGCTTGTTTCAAGTAATACACTCACACTCAGTTTGCACGAGCCAGCAGTGTAACTAAGGAAGAAGAGCAGACAGTGAAAAACTCCTAAGGCTGGCTCATAATTCAAAATAGAACGTCATTTGTGGTTTTAAGGAGAAAAAATGTGACCAGGTATAATGTAATTCTTCATTTTTTGCAAAGGAAATGATTTTTTTGTCATGTAAATTGTAGGGCATGTAAATTTGAGGTGTGCGCGGCGCTTCGCGCCGCGAACTAATATAAACTAACTCCAGCACGGTAATTTGGACCACAGGTAATTTGAAGTAGACGACCTCCTAAACGCTATATTGTAACGGGATTTTTAAATAATATAATAAATAAACGACGAATAATCAAATTAAACACGAAAAAATAGGCGGGCAAGTCGCTAGCCAAAGTTAACATCATCGTGCACGCTCATTGGCTAATACAAATACCGGTGAAAGAAGACACATAGTTCATTTCCTATTGATCAAGGATTACAAATAATTATCGATTTTTGGCCCTTTTAAAAAATACGCACTGTTCTTTACACATTTCACTCACGTCCGACGACGACCTTGTGCGCCAGCGTCGAGAAATTTAAAACACAGTTCGTTCACTTTTTCCAAATAATCTTTTTCTATCAAATTAAATTTCTTGGGATGTCTATTTTCAAATAACTACCTCCCTCCTCCTTTATCCCCTCACCCTGCACCCGCATCTAAGACTACTCTATTTACCTCTCAAGTTTCACCCTTCCAGATCAATACTTAATTAGACAGTTTGTTTTATTTTAATATTCCGGCAAGATAGGCAAACCGCAGGATAGCAATTTCGGGCTGTTGGCCGTAATCAACTACGGGCAGCCAACTCTAGTGTAGCCACTGAAATTGCCACCACACCCGAGTTTCGAACTCGCGCCTCTCCGGTCAAGGGGAGACGTCCTACCGGTTGAACCATCGAGCTCGATGTCTTGCCGGTTGTTGATCGGGAGTATATAGTAACGACAGGGCCCCTCGGGCCTAAAATATACAAATTATTATTATTATTATAGTAGTTGTTGGTACACCGATCTATCTCTCAGTATGTGGCCATCCTGGATTTATGCTTTTGCGAGTCGGATCAACCGATTGTGTTTCGCAAAGCTACTACTACTAATAATCTATGTTACTAGTCAAGTGTAAGTCACACTTTTTTATGCAAGTATTTATTAATATTTTTAGGTGGTGACCGTTTGCAGTTGAATAAGAGGTCGTGAAATTGCATGACGTCAATAAATTCTGCTAGTCTCGTGACCCTTGCCCTGTTTTTAAACACTAAACAGTCGGTCATTCAGCTGCCAGAGCTCAGAACAGGAGCCTTCCAGTTTTACTGGAGACCCTGTGCTCTCTTTTCTCAGAGGGCTTGCATAGTAAATCGCTGCCCAAAACCCTTCTCCCAACCAGCACAATCGATCCGGGTCCACACGAACCTGGGCAAACACTACACATATAATCTCACATCGCTTCCGTAATCGATGACAAATAGCTCCCACTCTATTTACCTATCAAGTTCCACCCTTCCAAGGCGATACTTAATTGGACAATGCCCGTTTGCAGTTGAAAAAGAGGTCGCACGAAATGGCATAACGTCAATAAATTCTGCTATTCTCGTGACTCTTGCCTTGTTTAAATTGCGTGAAATAGTACATTTGTCTATACCGTGAGGGCTGATCAATGCGACGGTCTTGAATGCTGTCTCGCCAAGGTCAGAAGACGCTCACGCTGACGCAAGTTAACCGTGTTGGGTGCACTTGCACGCAGATACATCTGATTACTTCAACACAAAAGAAATATCAAGTTGCCTGTATACCTCCAACTAGAAAGTTATAATGGAATTTAAGAGCAGTAATTTCTT
This sequence comes from Ligula intestinalis, assembly GCA_036362985.1. NCBI lineage: Eukaryota > Metazoa > Platyhelminthes > Cestoda > Diphyllobothriidea > Diphyllobothriidae > Ligula > Ligula intestinalis. The sequence goes on from JAYGXS010000007.1 coordinate 25,907,196, forward strand.
TTCAGTTGGTTCATAATTCATCGCGTGATAGCGATCGCTGCCATATAGGATTTAGAGCCAGATCGACAATGCGTGTCTGATTAAAGGTGTTGTGTTTGTGTGGGATAGACAGACAAGGGGGTGATTAACCTGAGGTGGACAGAAGGAAAGAAACTGACGAGTTATAAGAGGCAGTTTAGGTGGAAATGCTACTGTTAATGCTGAACAGTAGATCACAGGACAGCCGTCATCGGTCGGGAGTTATCTGCACTTTGATTGGTCAATAGAAATTAACGCATAACACTGTCACGAGGACTTCCACAAACAGTAATGAAAATGCACACAATCGGTGGCTGGAAACTTCACAATGGGGCAGAGGAGTTGGGGGTCTAGAAGATGGAAAAGTTCGAAAGAGGCCCTAACAGATGTACCAGTGACGTGCGATCGCCAGTGGAGGCGGAGAAAAATCAACCAATCAGTGGACAAACAGTGGCCAGATTCTTTTTCTCTTGCGATGGGCCACGCGGAATACAAAGCACCTAGCGACATAACCGACTATGAATTACAGCTTGAAAGTACACGCGCTAAAAGTATAAAGAGTGTAGGCGATTTACCATCCCGTGGTTATTCAGCATCACGCCTTTGGCTTGTGAAACCTCTACCCACCCACACAAAGTGTTTCAGGAAGGTTAAGTTCCGGGGATTTTGTTTCGCCGAAAGATTCAACCACCGGAAAAGCAGAAGACGCGGCAGAAGAGTAAAAGAGTGGCAAACAGGAACCGTAGTAAGCTCGTTGATCAACGTTCACCTGACCGCTAACGGAACTCACCTGCTCGGTCGTTGCACTCGACAGAGGCCCTGACAGCCCTAACAGCTGGTATTATAGGCAGAAAGTATTGTCAGCAAAGACAAGGGAGTGAAAGTTCATCGACGAGTGTCAATATCTCCTGACCCTAACCAGCGAGGAGACGAGCTCGTGGCTCAACGGTTAGGGCGTTTGACTCTGACCAAAAGAGGCCGCGAGTTCGAGCCTCGGGTTGAACAACACTTTGGTCTGTGTACGACTGAGTTTCAGGAAGGTCAAGTTCCGAGAGTTTTGTTTCACCGAAAGATTCAACCACCAGAAAACCAGAGATAAGAAGTCGCAGCAGAAAAGTACAAGAGTAGCAAACAGGAACAGTAGGAAGCGTAGCAAGGAGGTAGAATGAGGCGAAAAGGTACATTGAGTGAAAGTGGGAATGCTAGTGATAAAAACGAACAGTGGAAAGGAGAGTGGGGAACAACCGGGGATAATTGATGATCAGGAAAATAGGGCAAGATCATAGGCGGAAGGAGTGGGGGGCAGGCGGGGGAGAGTTCGCCATCTGGATGGGTCCCCTGGACTTGAAACCATCTCGGCGTTGCACGCAATTTTCTGCTAAAAGGTGGTCGTTAAGAGCGCCATGGGGAGACTTAGAGGGAGTTTACAGCAGCCGTGCCTGGTGGCCAGACACCTCTCGCTTACTGTCGAAAAGGAGAAAATGTGTCTAAGGCAAGATCACCATGAAAACGAAATTATAGTAGCACCGCGGTTGAAGGTCGCTGTCTTTCTGTGAAGTCAAGTTCACTAAACCGACCCTCAGCGACTGAACTGGGTAAAGTAGGTCACATACCCTAAGAAGTTCGGAGGGGTCAGAAGACGCTCACGCTGAGGCAGGCTACACGTGCTGGGTGCATTTGCACGCACTGCATACACCCAGACGACAAGCAGTCAGCCTGACGTCAGACGAGGGAGAAAACCAGTCACTCAAGTCACTCAAATAGTACAGAAGTATCAAAGCGGCTGATACCGTCGGCAACAAACAACGGTTTAGGCCCTATCTTCGGGTGGTGCACTACTCGAAACTAGAACCCGGGACATTTTGATTAGAAGTCCGACGCTCTAACCCCGGGGTCGGGAAACGTATGGCCCACGAGCCACGTGTGGCTCTTTCGATGATTGCATCCGGATCTCCCTCCCAGATAAAAAAAACTTCAGATTGTGTGATTTGGGTTCCTCCAATGGATAAATCCAGAGGCTTATTATACTCGCATTTAATTCAATACCTTATATTACTGGTGGATTCGAAGAATTCGCTCGACTGGTCAGCGAATTTGGGATTGGCGCTGCTCACAGACCGGAAGCAACAATCCGCAGACAACTTATGCGGCCTAAAGACCCAGTACCCGTTAACCAGAAGTCCGGTGTCATTTACCGCATCGACTGCCTTTGTGGTCAAGCCAATTATGTTGGTGAAACCGGGAAACGGGTTCTCATGAGGATGCACCAGCATGAACTTGCCGGGGGACGGAATGACAAGCTTTCTTTGGTAGCCACTCACGCATCCATGCCAGGGCACGGCTTCGATTTCGAACACGTGCGAATAATGAGTCAGTCGGACAACCGAATCTCACGTCTTTTGCAGGAAGCATTGCACTCGCACGCGGATTCAATTAACAGGCATACCGATCTTCCTGATGCCTATCTTACGTTGCGCGAAAGCAATCGATAGTAGAGCTGAAGGTCATTCCCGGCAGATTTGAGCTAACTACATGGTGGGCTGTACACTTTGTTATTCCTTGACAATGGCCTCGAGTGAGAGTCCGAAACGTCGGACAAATAAAATACTGGTCCCAGAGAGCGTCTTTCCACCTTCAATACATTTAATTGAATTCAATCTTTCAGTGAAATAAATTTCCAAATATTTGCTTTCTTGGCTCGCTCTCATTCAAAGAGGTTCCCGACCTCTGGTCTAACCCCTTGGGCCACAGGCTGTTTGCCCTACCAGTTTAGATCAGGAAAACTGACCTCCGCTGATGAATGCTCCCGATTGCTAACGGAATTGCCTGTACAGTGCTGCATCGAGGTTGAATCCCGAGCTCCGCTAGCAGCTGCTCAGCGGCAAGCATGAGCATGAAGTGAACATTTGTAGTTTTTGCAGGCGGTCGATCGCAAGGGGAAGCTCGATCAAAAGAAGACACCCTGAGGTGACTGAAATATTCGGGGAATTATGCCACAGGATAATGCAATACTACAACTCAACCCAAGTGATTTTTGCCAATTGGAAACACATTTTAGAGTTTAGGTCAACAGCTCAGAAGATAGCACCGTGTGGGCCGATCAATGCGGCGGCCTTAAAGCGGTCTCGGCAAGGTCAGAAGACGCTCACGCTGAGGCAAGCTAGACGTGCTGGGTGCATGAGCATGCACTACATACACTCAGACAACAATCAGTCAGCTTGACGTCGGTGACACGTCGGAGGAGAGGGAGAAAACCAGTCGCTCAAAAAGCTAGTACAAAAAGCAGAATGACCTACCCAGTTCGCCTTGCTTTACATCAAAGCGGCTGATACCATCGGCAACAAACAACGGTTTAGGCACAATCTCCTGAAGAAAATAAAAAAAAGATAAGAAGCAAAGATGATGTCCTTGCATAGTACAACGGCAAATTGACAAGCACATCGTCTGAGGGTGGTGTCATCACGTGATGTTACTATCCCCGAAGGGGTTATTTGTGTGTGTACTGTTACTCAGTGGCAGGCATTTGGAAATTCATGATTTCAAAACTATATATATGTGGGGTGGAGCAGGCTCACCTGATTGCACCATGTTTTCCCCACAATGCGCTGTCGAAAGTAGTCGCGCACACATCGACTCACAACCAGACATTTAGAAATTCATGATTTTAAAACAATATGACGTGAAGCGCTCTTGTATGCGCGTTCCTCCGATTGCACCACAATTTTTCATCGAAGTTAGTCGCACACACACTCAAGAAATGTTGCAAACGACCTAGTGGAGGATGAGCATTGTCGGGTAAGGCACTTTGATTGGCCGGCGAGGCTTGGCTGAGCACGCACATCCACGAAACCAAAGGCTCTACTTGCTCACAAGACAGTTTCTGTTTCAACGACGGGTTCAGCGTCGCTGGTGTTATAACGGTGACATCTGACGTGTGTCAGCGTCGAATTACGCCCTGTTGAAATCACCAACGAAGAACACAATAAGAAGGGCATAATTCTGGAATCCACCCGGAAGAGGGTTTATTGTGTACAAAACCCGGAGGAGCTGTCTCGGGTGGCTGTTGGCTCACCTCGGGGGCAAACCCTGGCATTAGGAGCGGACTAGCGTTGCCTCGCGTCCGTTGTCGCAACTCTCTGTGTCCCGCCTCAGGGCAAGCCCGGCATTAGGAGCGGACTGGCATCCGCTGTTCGGTGTGGCTGCAACGCTCCCTGTCAGGGGTGACAGTGGCTTATAAGAGAATTTCTGCGCGTTCTCTTGTGGCCTGGTTGGCCGCATTAGGGTATCGTCACGCGACCAGTTGACTCTAAGGAAACAGCGAACAGTTGTGCCTTGCGTAGGCTAGTGTGCGTGCGTACGTGCGGTCTAAGGTCATCTCGCGTGGACAGTCATCGGCTGTTATGCGGTTAGAGCTAACCAACAAAGACATTTGGCTAGGCTCGACGACTTAGAAAAGCCTCCAAACGTTGCCAGCGTGTGGTCCGGCTAATATCCTAACAGTGTCTACTAAGCATCTCTTCATATTGGCATCACAGAAGTGGGAGGGGCAATCAACCACAAACCCTGTTTTAGAACTTCAACGAAAAGTCGGGAAAGAATCATGCAAACCAGTCCAGAAAGCACGAATGGTGCACTGACAATGGGTAAGTTCATATGCGGAGCGAATTTGAATGTTAGACGGCTAAGTCCGGCGCGCGCCACGTCGTTCTCTTGATGTAGACACTATAGTGCGGGTTAACGCTGTACCCACCTCGGTACTCATATTAATTTAACTGTGATTGTAGAAGTTTGACGTAAATGGCAAGCACGTAGATGCACGACGGGATGGCAAGGCAGGTTGAAACATAAAAGGCATACCATGCAACAGGGTAAGTCGAGAGACTCGAAATAAGTTAACCCTAAAATATTCCAAAATCACTAAGATTTGGATTCCGCAGACATGGTTTGGGGAATGGAAAAGAAAAAGAGTAGAAAATGTAAAAACTGACGAGTTTCACGATTTAAAAACATGGACAAAACGCCTCAAAACCGATCGTGGTTAGACAGTAACGCTGTTTAATTAGTTTATACAAATATCTGCAAAGGCTGGTTATCGGGAGGGGACAATACAACTACTAGATAGAGCACAGTGGCTACTAGAGATTGATTATTTTGTCCTTACATAGCACAACGGCAAATTGACTAGAGTATCACCAAGGGGTGGTGCTTTCACGTGATTTTAAATATGCCCGAAGGGAGTGCGTACGTGTTTGTGTGTAAGTGATATTACTCAGTAGCAGACATTTGGAAATTTATGATTTCTAAACTTTTTGGGGTGCAGCGCGCTCGCCTGTGCGACCACTGATTGCACCACATTTTGCCCCACGATGAAAGTTGTCGCGCACACACCAGTGTGTTTTCTGTTACCAAGTGGCAGAAATTTGGAACCGTATGACTTTAAAACGATATAGGGGGTGGAGAGCGCTCGCCTCTGCGTCCCCCGATTGCACCAGCAATAAATCGATTGACTAAGTTCTCATCCGGGGCGGCCCAGGCTTCAATCAATTCGCGGCCTCTCTTGTTGTCAGCGTGCGCGATTACCCTTCCAACTGCGAAATTGAACTCATGACCGGCCTCGTAGGTATGGGCAGCCACTTGTGATAATGCGTCACCCCGTCGTACGGCCAGCTTATGTTCGTGTATGCGCGAACCAAGCATACGTATCTGATGATGGTCACGCACACAGAGACTAACTACCAGTGTACTCAAGAAATGCTGTAAAAAGGCTAGTGGGCGATGACCACTGTCGAGTCAGGTGCCTTTATTAGTCAGCAGTATGACAAGCCTGGGTTGAACACACACACACACACACACACGAGAGGCAGGGACCAATCAACTGTTATGGGGGAGGGGGAAGGGGTAGGGGAACAGTCAACCATGAGTTCCATCATTCCGGAGATGCCTGCACAGCGCGATGTATGCCGGCGCCAGATCGATAAATCGATTGACTGAGTTCTCATCCGACGCCCAGGCTTCCATCGATTCGCGGCACTGTTGGTTGGCTGTCCTCCCCCTTCTCCCTCCCCTCCATAACGGTTGATTGGCCCCTGCGTCCTATAACTGTTGCTAGTCTTTCGTTCATGCCTTTTATCTCTGACGATGGACTCTAAAAAGAGCCCGAAAGCTCAGACAAGTAAAAGTATGATTCCGCTGATCGCAACGCCTTCTACTTCTCTATCTACACACATACCGGGGATGGGAACATTTGCCTCAATTCGTGAGTATAAGGCGTAAAAACTGGGGAGTTGCACGATTTTTCAAAATGAGGGACACAACGCCCCAAAACCATTCATGATTAGACGGCAACACAGTTTAATTATTTAATAGAAATATCTGAGGAGGCTGGTTATCGGGAGGGATTATTTTGTAATGCATCACTACCAAGGCCGTAGGACGTCAATACCTGATCGTCTTTTCGCGTGCGTGTGTACGCGTTAAGCGACATGACGACGGATGAGTTCCGTTAGCGGTCCGGTGAACGTTCATCAATGAGTGTCGATATCCCCCGACCTTTGCCGGCGAGATAACGAAGAAGCAGCTCAATGGTTAGGGCGTTGAACTCTGATCGGAAAGGTCGTGAATTCGAGGCTCGGGTGGGACACCACTTAGATCTGGGTATGATTGGCTGAAGACGACTAATAAGATAGAAATGACCTTTCCAGTCTCCCTTGTCTTTGCGGACAATATTATATGCCTGTACCAACAGATGACCTTGCGAAAATGTACAGAAGGACTACATATTTCAGTGGTCTGACTTCGATGTTCTAACCCAGACAGTAATAAAAAAACTGGTGCTTGGCTCTGATCCCGGCCTTAACCCTAATGTTAACTCTGCATTACGCGCGATTCCTGTTCACTTGTCCTGCTGCGACGTCCTTTTAAGTGATCCCTACCCCCTAAGATGCTCTCTATTATCAGCATTACACATGACTTCGCCGTGGTAATGGAAGGGGGTATACACGTGTCTGCTTCTAATCTGATAACCTGCTCGATGTCCTCTTTAAGCCAGGCATTCGGGGAGCGGCACGCAAAATGTCCTTCCAAGTCAACATCAGATGTTTTTTAGTGCAAACGGAAAGCGGTCTTCTGCTTAAAATAGCATCATGCCGTTCTGGACCGTTACCAAGGGCAGATCGTCTGTTCGCTTATAAGTCTGTGCACACTTTAAGCGACCCGAAGACAATGTATGTGTACAGCCAAGCGCGCTTCCTCTTACGCTTTCATCTCCGGAGTGTGGCGTGGGTCTTAACCCTATACACTCAGTCCAAGATAACAGACTGATGGTGGCGCGGTGATGCCGTTTGTCGCTAAACGGTTGCGGCCACCTTTCCGCGCCACATCAGTGGCATGTGCGCACATAAGCTTCCCTCACCAGGCCCTGCTCCCCACACTGGCAACAGTTGCGGCGCCACAGTCAAACACTAAAAGTACTTTTAACCTGCTGATAGACGACCTTCCGGATTTAAAAGAACGTCGAAAAACCGATGTCTACGCGACTGGTGTCTGGTTGTATGCACGAGCCGACCGATAGGATATTGTTGAGGAGCAACAGAGAAACAGACGATATTAACACCGACCTGCCTCACTTCTGGTGGCTAGACGGCAGACGACACTGGCTTGCTACATTAGATCAAATATACTGAGAAGAAGCAATTGCGATTGCTGGGACAAGAACTTTATTCACCTGACGTCCCGTATTCCATCGCGGAGCTACCATCAGAGACAAAATAACAGACACGATTAATTCACTAACAGACACAGGGAGTTGCCGTATTTTTGTAGGGTAAAGACGCTATGCAACGGCATACCTAGCGATAGCATCTGCTGTTTCCCTAATTACTTTCCAGGACTCGCACTTTCGCTTGTTTTGGCAGATCAACTATATGCCTACATATTGCGTCCTACAATCTGACCATTTACCGTCAAACCAGTTCCCTCGCAGCCTACAAATCCCCAATCCGTGTTTTAGTTAGTTAATTTTTGAGTTCCATGCCCAATTGGCTGTTGTTCAAATCTTAAACGCGTGCATGGCTTTGAAACATACACGAGAAGCACAGTAGTAGGGAGGTTAAAGCCACATGATGTTTATGTCGATAGAAGTTGCGACTGATGAGAGTAAAAACAAGACCAGCACAACCACCGGTTCATGCCTGACTATGTCTAGAGCGGTTTAAATTCATTCAACTGCCTGGGAGTCTGGAAAGTTCTAATCCATTGGCATCCTCACAGTATTCCTCCATCCTCTGCGGTTGATATCAAAAATATTCCTCCCAGTCCTCCTTGGCATCATCTTATCAGACGTTTTTTTCAACCAGACTACGGCTTCTTCCTGGCCTCGGTTCTTGCCAAGGGGAAGAAGCTGCCGATTCTATTCTATTAACTGCGTACCTCCACCAAAATGAAAACCCCTTTTGGACTGGGGGTTTATATTTATTTAATCTTGACAGACAGATGAAAGCGAAATGCACAAAAGTACTTGGCTGCAGATTGCGTTTCTATTCGTGTAATTTCGTCCTATCTTTTTGTGTATCACCATGGTTAAAGTGTCATGTTATTTGGACATCAAAAAGCATTCCGTTGGATGGTGAAATTAACCGTTGCTAAAGACTATGACATTTTTCAGCTTCGACCTATTATTGCGTAAAATTAGCAGTACCCTCAAGATCTTTTAGCATGGCGGTTCGAGGGTTTGGTGCGTGATCATCTCTTTGGTTCTCCGGACTGTCTTGACAGCGGGCCTGGGCGGTTGGGGGAGGAGAGCGCAGCAGATACAGCGAAAGCCTACATCACTATGAATTAAATCATATGGAAGTCACCATCTCTGCCCCGCAATGCTGTAGGACACACAGACAGACACAAACTGCTGAAGAAGCGTTCGATTAACCAACACTCATAAGGCCCACAGAATATTCTAGGGTTAGACTTAGGCATACTTTCCTACAGACCATAAACTATGGTAGACACAATAACGGCCATGGTTGAATTTGCGCAGGGATATTTGTCTTTATCTATGTCGCAGTCGCATGGTAAAAGTTACAAGTAAAAGAATAGAACAAGCATCAATTATCATCTGGTCAGCAGAATGCTGCCTATCGAAAAATTGGTGCGATGAAGGTGTCACAAATGTTTAAAAGCAGATTACCAAAGGGGTGCTCATGTAGTCCAGTTGTTTTGAATGCGTTATTTCAAAAAAAGCTACGCTAAGACTACCCTCCCGTCAATTATGGTCTTAAAACCTGCACAAATCAGATAGTTACGGATCAACTTCAGGCACTACTGTGCTTAATTAGCAGCTCAAACACTTCGAAGTTTGAAACAGATAGGTTAAGAGTTTTCACCGCTCAAGTTACGCAGTGTTCGAATGAGAGTTGGATAGGACGGGATGATAGCGCTTAATACGCCTGAACTGGGCATTTAGCCAGTCATTATCGTTAATACCTTCGTTACACTCTCAAACCCGTTGGGTGAACGCTAGAAATTTAGATCTGATTTTATTATGACATATGACTGAGGTTTATTTAACTATGAGCTTGAACAAAAAACTTTGATGCTTGACCCATGGGAGGATGCATTCAATTGTACATTGGTATAATGGACGGAACAGGCAGATGAAAACGCCAAGCAATAAAGGATCTGCGTAAGTTTTAAATCACTAGATTATCAAGTATGACATCAGGCGTACAAGAACGGGTTAAACAGGAAAAGTCTCCCAGATTATTTGCATCACCGCAACAGGAATGGCTACAGGCTACAGAGCGTTGGGCTGATTAGTCTGCAAAACTATGGTTGCCGGAAGACGACTAAGGGGAAATACCTTTTTTTGGACTTTGCGCGACCTTCTCTTGAATCAATGATAAAAGAGGAAAATAGGAAAGTTAAGGCGAGGGATAGAAACCAACGCTTGTAAAGATTTATTAGCCTGAAATTAATGAACGTTGCAGTCTTCGATGGGCATGAAAAATTAAACCAGGCAACAAATCCTGCTGCAACTCGCAAACCGCGTGAATGCGATGGACCAGAAATACCGGTTTTTCATTGGATGGCTATAAGAGGTACATGAGACATCGCAGGAAGTGTGGAAAGCCTCTCCCGAACATAAACGTCACACCAGGGTTATGCTCTATAGTTATGCCTAACTGTAATAAATTCAGGATAGTGAGGCTATAAGCATGCGAAATCGAAACACCCATATATTTTCTCTAGATAGGAAAATTGACGGAAGACGATAATTTTTTTAGGGAATCGATGACTCCCTTTTGTGTAAGACAGCATAGAAATTTAGCTGAAAACGACTATTTGGTAGTACAGGGGTTAATATGACTATAACACTATAAAATCACTCAAGCACTACTTCAATATAATGTTAAAGGGAGTACCCTGATCCTTCCGAATTCGTTCATTATGAGTCACGTTACTGCGTCTGAAAAGTAATGTTCAGGGCTGGATTACTTAAACTCGTATTAGTATAAAAATTCCTGGATGAAAACGCATATTCCCGATATTCTGGTACTAAACATGCTAGAATAGAAAATAAAATAAACAAAGAAAAACAGGAACTCACAGTGGGACGACGCCAGGTAAAATTAACACGACAGGTCGGACCAATCGAGGAGGCTGATGCCGGAAAATAAGGATCTTCAAACAAGCGACCACGGCGAAGCTGAGCGTTTACTTCTCCCACATACCATTTTTTACTCTCTTCAAAGGATTCGGATCGGAAGGATCGATAGTTAAGAACGGAATGGGCTTCTGGAACATGCGTAGAGGTTTTGCTAGAAGCATACACGCGAGGACGTCTCAAAGGTGAAATTGCATCTTCGGGCACCTCTTCAGGTATCTCTTCGGCTACTTTTTCTTCTAATGGTGGAATAATAAAGCCGACTTGAACCATTTGCAAATGGACCTTGACCGACGACACAACAGCTGTAAAGAAGTATTTTAATAAAGGCGGTTTTTTAAAATGCATTAAAACAAAGTCGTTAGAGTTCATAAAAATAACCATTACACAGTCGTCAAGTGAGTATTCATGGAGTAATCTGCCGTAATCTAGGCGCTGATGATGACTGGCTGACGATGGCTAATAAGCTAGAAATGTACGTTCCAGTCACCGCTATCTTTGTCAGCAATATAATCTGATGGACTTCTGCGTTTTCAAATCGTGCATATCCTATTGCAGTCTCAGACAATTCGGACGTCTACTTCGACGACTTCTATTGTGTGCTCCATATCATGATGGCCCAAGGAATGTCGATTGCGCATGGTTTCGTCTATGATGGCAGTAGACTGGCAGTGCATTTGCCACGTTCGCTTCTACTACCCCACCAACTCGGGAAAACCACAGGCAAAGGAGGGCTTAACTTGCTGGGATGGCTGAAACACCTTTAAGCGCTTCTCCCCAAAAACTTGGACACTATTGTATAGGAATGTCAGAGAGGATCCATTAAGTAAGGCCTGTTATTGCCTGATGCAGGATACCTATTCGGCCACTTTATGTTAACACACACTGTGCTGACTACAAAATCTGAACTAGATTAGCCGTCGAAAACTATCCCAACCACTGCTTTTGCTCTGACACATCGACCTTACTTTATATTCCCCATGCCAAGTACCAACCGAGCCGGCCACTGAACAGCTATATAAAATGGGTGCTCTCGTAACCAATGATTTTCTCGGTGTGTGCCACCTACATGACCTAGTTCAAACACAAGAGACCGGCATTTCATTTAAACCTGTTTGGACGTCTTGGTGCTCACACTTGCAAGAGTGCCGCCGAGGTCACATTGGGAATTAAACTTTTCAGTTTAACTCTCGGCCCACTAGTCGGTCACTCTACGAAAGTCCAGATTCGGGGGCGCGAGAGGTCCGTGTTATACCGCTAAGCGATGCCCTTGTAAGCCACGGCTTTTAGCGTACGCTGATAATCTCAGGCTGTACTTATGCATACCGCGCTTTCCACTTAGAGAATAGGCGGAACTTTTAGGCTGCTAGTGTGTACTAGCGAGCATTCTCCAAATGTTTTCAGTGATGATAAAGCGAAATGGTATGCCATTAATCTTCTACCCTATGAATTCATTGAAGCACAGGCAACTTTATACGGCCATGTGATTGCTGAAGGTGTGTGGACCACTGAGACACTGTTTGGCACTTGTACGTTTTTCTGACATATTTAATCGCAAGTAGTGAGTCGCTGGATATCTGACAACAGATTTGTTGCATATATTTCGGCGATTCATGTTGCTGCAGCTTCTGATCCCACCGACAAAGGCATCATATTTTTTTATCTTTCTTCTGTGAAGAAGCTTCAGACTGGTTATAATGTTTTCATTTAATTGATACCATAGCAGAAAAACCTGGTCAATGGTCTTATTCTTAGAACAAGATGTGATTTCGAAGTAGAACTGCTGAACCGTGCCACAGCGAACCCTAAACTGTTTTACAGTAACGTCGGGTAGAGTACACCGAACGAGGATCCAATTCTCCCTCTGAGGATCGCCGATAGTATAGACATTAGAGCAGATGAAGCGAAAGCTGACCACTTTTTGGAATTTTGCCGCCCAGTTTTCACAAACGAAACGGGATATGATTACCCTGCCAATGACTTCTACGGGGATACAATAGTGCAGACTGTCCAATTCACCGGGGCTATTGTTTTTGTGGCGGTCACGGATGTGCGATCTACTATATCCGCTACAGTAAGAGTATTGCGTCTGATGGAAGCAGGCAGTCCAATGTTAGGCCCAATTTATTGTTACACAAGGCAAGTTGCCGTGAATAGACTGTTTGTTGGCGTGTGATAAATGCGTCCGTCTAGGAGCGTGTCAGTGGGAGTGTCTAAACAATACAACTGCTTGTGATCAAGCTAGCCATGGTGTGTTGTGAACGTGCTTACCATTGTTCGTGTCAGGACGCGAGGGTGCGTGTTGGGTGGGGAAAGTTCCAGTCAAGGTATAATGAACACAAAGACCTAGGGATGAAAAGGTAGGCTGGCCGATTAAGCCGAGGTCAAGTCTGGGACAGCCGTGTTTAGTGGAGCATCTGCTAGTTAGCGAGCTTTTCGCGGTCGTTGGGAGGCAGAAGAAAACTGAGATATTGGAGTAGCTACTAGGTCGAGCCTGGCGGGAATCGTGAAGATATTGGGACTAGTGCCATATTCTTAAGGATCTATTAGGGTTAACGTAATCTAAATCACGGGGTCCGGATGAATTACCAGCCTAGATGGTGAAAGAGCTTACCCGTGATTTGGCAAGACCACTTTTTACGCCTTTCGAAACATCCTTGGAGACTGGGTGCCTACCAGCTGATTGGAAATCCGAGTGGACTACGCCACTCTTTAAAGATGGAAGTCGGGTCTCCGCAAATAATTATCCATAGGTCAGTTTTACTGCAATTTGCTGCAAAATTACGAAAAAAAATTCAAGCTACATCTAACAAAGTTCCTAGAACAAAAACCATCTGCTTTTAGATGTCCAGCACGGTTTGCGAAGATGTAGGTCCTGCGTTACAAAGTTGCTCTACTGTTTATAACATTGGACAGAGGCGGTCGATAGAGAGACTTTGGTGCATGCAGTCTATATCGACTTCAACCTGGCTTTCGATAGCTTGCCGCACCACCGCTTTCTTTATGACCTCAGTCGCATAGGAGTAAGAGGTGGGTTTCTGGTATGGATCAAAAGCTTCCTGATCGACCGCTCGCAAACTGTCCATGTTAGTGAAAAACAGCTGACAAATTTTGCGGTTGAGAGTGATATCTCCCAAGGCTCCGTTCTCGGCCTTATTCTGTTCACTGTTTACATCAGCGATTGCGTCAGCGAACTAGAGTGCGGTATCACCATGTTTGCCGATTATAACAAACTTTGGCGCGTCATCCAAACTGCAGCTGCCGAAGAGAACTTGCAGGCAAATTTAAATCGACTCTTACGATGGTCAAAGGACTGGCCTTTGTCATTCAATGAGAGCACGTGCAATATCAGTCCTTCAAACAGTATGGCATACCTTTAAAGGAACTGGACACCCATATAGACTTTGGAGTCTGGATCACGCCCTCGCTTCAATCCTCCCTGCATTGCGCAAAGGTAGTCAAGTCTGCGATGTCGGTACTATACCTAATCAAACTAGCTTTTTCTACCTTCAATGACGACTGCTTCTCCAAAGTCTTTGCAAACTCTGAGCAGCCGCAGTTGGAGTTTGCTATCCAAGCTTGGATACCCTGGACGGCGAAAGACCTCAACATCCTCGAAAAGGTTCAAAAGTGGGCGACCAAACTTTTTATTGGACAGGGCTCACGGCCTTATGAAAAACGGCCGTAAAATTTCGATATCTTTCTCCCGCACTACAGAGATCTTCGCGAGGACCTGATACTAATATTCCGCATATTGCGGGTTCAGGACTGCTGTCTTGTATCAAGAGATTTCCTCGAGTAGGCAACAACAACGAATTTGAGGGGTCATCCTCTCAAATTGCGTGTTTCTGGGGCCAGGCTGGACGCTCGGAAGTACTTTTCCTCCAAAAGAATGGTCTTCCCCTGGATGTTGTTATGCCGAAGTCCCTAGAGGTTTATATACGAAGTTGGACCGATATAGCAGTGCGCGGTACAATTAAAACGGACCGCCTCCGAAAAAAATAATTAAGCATATTACTTTCTGTATTCCAGTGGCATTTGTTTTATAGAAAAACATTTTAGGCTAAAGAGGTTCCTACTCCATCGACATCTACAAGCGGCGAAACGTAAAAATATGATACTGCTGACTACATTCTACTAACATTTGTTTTTATACCACTCTGTTTATGAATACCTACGGTTTGCCACCATAATTTCCACATGAGTGTCTCCACTGTCCTTCCTACCTAACTATCTGCATAACGCGATGACCCCTTCAGCGATCGCTTCAACCTAATCTGGTGGCCATAGTCCATAGGCTTTCCACGTATTATCTCATCTAACAGTTTATAACCTTTTGGATACGTCTATTATCTATTACTCGGCTGGACTATTTCATATCCTACAACATAATCAAGAAGACCGGAAGCGGAATTGGGCGCAAGGCCATCCCTTCAGTGCATTCCACAACACTTGACTATGATTCCAGCTATGTGAACGTGCCATACCAGCCATGTTCAGAAGAAGTCATTGCAGCCTGGCTCTCAGTCCGCCAGTTAGTCACTCCACGCGACAAAACCCACACTGGACGCACCGTGCGGCTCGAGTCATCCCGTCAGTTGTCAACCTTATCAAGCGGTGTTAAGGCTAAGAATGTTTAACTCTAACGGCTGCCATCTTCCAGGTCCGATTCCTTCGGTGGGTAGAGAAGTCAGGGAAAGGCCATTTAACTGGTAGGTAGGCAGGGTTGCAAACCAAAAGGCGTCTAAGCCGAAACGAATTCCACCCACACTCGCGCATCGAATGTCCTCCCCTTCACAAATACGAAGCTTAGGTGTGACAACGAGACACCAGGTTCAAATGGCTGAAAAAAGAGAGAGCGCAGTCAATGCTGTGGGAAGTCGACTATCACTTAAATCCTAGCTTATGCTCAAGTCACTGCACCAGCCTCCTTAGAACATAAATTGGGCCAAATCAAAACTGATGGCCAAACTGTCGCGTGCAAAACTGGGAGATGTTGGTAGCTCACAAACCAATCTGGGCGCTTGACCGACACAGCGCTTTATCAAGTGACTTTCAACGGCTACGCCACCCGTAAGTGCATATTCCCATCATTTATGCGTGGTAGATATTGAGCTACTAGTAAATACATGTTCCTTTATCCCTTCAGCCTACTAAACTCCACAGATAGGTTACGACTGTACACAAGGTTCAAATTTGGTAGGGTTTCCAAGTAGGGTCTTCGAAATACCCTTACGTATTATAGCGATCTACTTAAAAAATGAAGCAGGTTGAATTACCCATAATCTTCCAGTTTTATACACACCATCCGTCGATCCAGCAGGGCTTTTATGATGGCATTGAACTGCAGAGTTGTCCTCTGAAGGTCACCGCATACCATAACCGCTTAAGTCAGTATACTAGGCGAAATTAACCTTTTAAATTAACCACAGGAATAACCGCTTACTTACTAATTGTAAGTAAGGTGATTTCCACAATCTTCCCACGTTTATCCTTCTTTAACCTTTTTTCTAGTTGGTGTTGGTGGTTCCACTAGAAAACGTACCTCAGTGACCTCGCCCCAGGTCAGGACACACTCCCTTACATATATGCGTTCGCCGTCGGTCGGGTGGGGGGTAAGCGATGATATAAAAGCTTATTTCAGTGTCTTCTCTCAAGGTTTGAGTACGCGACCCAACTTGTCCTCGTAACTTGTGATTTCATTTGTACCCAGACATGCTCCGCCCGTCCTCCACCTTAAAATCAGGTGCCCGTGAGCCTGAGCGGCACGCTCCACGCGTTCTTCTGCAGCGACCACTAAAACCTTTCTGGTTAAGGCCTTTATTGAACTGTGCTACTTTTAGGCTCGTCAGACTGTTTAATGTGAGCTAAGAAATACAGTGAGCAGTCAATCCCACTTTTTTCCCCACCGCCAGCATCAAGCCACCGTCCTAGTCGGTCAATCACCTGATGTGGGATGGGTACAGTGGGTGACAGGGCCGACGAACCCATCTGCGCGGGCCACAACACGACCTGACCTCCTTTGCACACACGCGGACACCAGGATTTACACAAACGAGGAGTTAGAAATTTCCGTCGCCGTTTGACTCCCACTCTTTATCAGCCAATAAACACACACTTGGCTGATAGTGTTACTGTGATACCAATCTACATACAATCATCCATTGTGGATTCGTGCATTTTGGTTCGCCGATTCAGGAAATAATAATAAGACCCTAATTAAGTTGTGTTGGAATTTTTCACCGACCGGTGAAGTTTACGAAATCCTCAAAACCTCCAGCAGACGTAATAATGTTTATTTTTTGAAATAATTTATATGTGCACATGCTTTACAATGTAAAATGTTGTCAGGGAATATTCCACTGTGTTGGGGAAAAATAAAGACGCACGGCAGATCGTTCATGAAATCCTTTCAAAAAGACCTCGTTTTTCTATGGAAACATGTATTATTATATAAAGGACTATATGGCTCACAGTTTCAACGTTTATCGCCTTGGGAACGCTAACGATTAAATAATTATTAGCAAATATTCCTGCTGCGCTGCCATTTTTAATAGTAAATAATTTAAAATTTAAAATTTGCACAAAAATCTTAAAATATCTGCTAGTTTCAATAGCGAATAAACATCTTATCTGCTTTTGGCTATAACACAGGCACCGCGACGACAAGATATTGGGGGAGGGGTTTGGCAGTAGTTAAAAGTGCTCTGAAAGCGATAGATGGCTTAAATGCACTTCTGAAGGTATACAAAGCCCTTGACGTCCCTTCGAAATAAAGCAACATCAGCAGAAACCCAAAACTTCACGGAAGTCCTCACACAAAGACGTTTCGGTAACTAAGTCTCCTCTATCAAAAATTGTGAATTATCCTAAATTCCACACCTCATCGCCCCATTAAAAAATAAGTAAAAACCCTTAGGTGTTTTCTGCCTGCCTGCTAACCTTTTTTACAACATCTGTGTACCACCTCATGGCTCAGGTCAGTTGGCCTCGCCAACAAACTGAGATACCGTTTTTCTGCTACCACGACACACATGTACAAATAGGGAACTCGAAGGCGATCTACCCACATATCCCTCAATAAACTGATACACCTCATGCGCACCGTATAGTCATCTCCATTTTGGTACGGTTACTTCATCACTTGTGAGTAGACATACTACTGACATTTACTAAAGGTTTGAAAGTGCGTATGCTTTTTGTCCTCTCTTTCTTTTGTTCTCGCAGTCAGCGTGCGTGAACACTGATTTTTACAACTGGCTATTTCGCTGTGCGTGCTAGTGTTATTTTAAATTGATTTACTACTTATATAATTTAAGTACAACATTTACCTGCTTATTTATTTTATTTAATTGTACCTTCGTTATATGACACCTGTAACGTACGAAGACTACCTGCCTGAACATGACAAAAGACGTTGGCCCTTCGTCAATTGATTTTACCCTACCGTGAGTGTAAGATAAAACAACAGGCAATGAATTAGCATGGGGCAACACTATAATACCGAAATGCAGATGCGTTAGTGTTTAAAAAAACCGTTAGACGATACGGTACTCTATATGTCAAAATTTCTTACTTTTGTAAGTGTAATATATTTAACTAAAATTCAAGTCGAATTTAAGTGCTTTTGGAAAATAAATTGGGTCATATTCAGGGCAAAATATCTAGACGTAAATATTTCTAGTGCCTCTTATCCAAAATCTATGATTATTCCCGATGTGCGACGGGTTTTGGAATGGTAAAGGTACCATAAGTAAAAACTGTTATGATGACTATCAAATCTCCAAACATGCGTGTCTGCATTCGTTAATGGAAGCACACAATTATTTTCACGGCTCGTGTGTTGTTTTAGCATAATTTTTCATCAGAAGACGAAGAAACGATCGCTGGAACAAGAGTTTTATTGTCCTGACGTTCGGATTCCGTCGGAATCCTTATTCATAGGTAATCGTAAACAAGTCTGAGACATGCGCAGATAATTTAACATGTTTTATCAGCTCGGTAGTTTTGCAGAAAGTTTTCTCTTAAAGCACGAAGGATTCTTTGATTGCTCATAAGATCTGTACTTCAGCCTCTGGGTAATATGCAAGGTGTCCTAAAAAGTATACACATTTTAAATAATGGATAACTTGGTTTTTATGATAATTTTATTTTTTCAAAAATTTCAAAATATTTAAAAGTATCATTTTATTGTTTTTTGCACTACATGTTGACTATTGCAGCAGTGGCTGAAGTGAGAGCAGCCATTGAACATAAATGCACCCAAATATCAAGGAATTGCTTCATGGTGTGTGCGATTCCATTGCCTCGCATTGTTAGCAGTGTGAAGATCAACATGGACGTCAGTTTGAGAACGTTCAAAGAAAAAAAAGAATAAAATGATAATTTAAAAAATTTTAATTTTTTAATGATACAATTATGGTAAGCACCAAATGTAAAATTATTTAGAATGTGTGAAAATATTTCAGGGACACCATATATATTCAGAAACAGCCTAAGGAGCGCGTTTGGTCTATTGCATATCAAGTATCTGGATGAAGTGTTTTGGAAACGACATTTTATGAAACTATGACTCCAGATAATCGCTCGTCGTCGTCAATTTAGGCACAAATATAGTACGGAAGCAGAAGGCACTTGATATGCTTTATTGATATGGTCGAAGGCCAGTAATTATTTCACCGAGACATAAACGCTTTCTTTACATTTAAGGAAACTAAGAGCTCATAACAGTTTATGGGCAAAATTCGCGTCTTATGTCTGCCCCTGAGAATAGTTTTGCCTGTAACTTGGTAGCGCAGCTTAGACAACGTATTTTCGAGCGGCATATGAATGGACCACAACTGAGGGCAATTCTCGTCAGTTGACCACAAAGGTATTCTCCGCTTTTATGGTTAAACACGTAAGTATGACGAGATTGTGTGTCGTCACGGCGCCAAGTTCATAATTATCTGGTCAACCAGACCTGATTCACCATCTGAGAGCGTGCCTTTGCCTGACATTGGGCGAAATACGCTTAAATTTAAAATAGTATTCTAAAATTTTCAACAAAAACATATTTCATTCAACATGACTAAAATAAAGTATGAAAAGCGCAACCATTGAAGTCCTGGATAAATGTCTTTGAATTTGCCACAAAATGTGGGTCAAATTGAACTTTCTTCAAATCACCGCTGGTTTCCTGTCCTGATGATCATATTGCTGTAGTTCACATAAACGATGAGAGGTAAAAATTGGTTTCGCAAGGGCATACTGGGCCAACCGAGAGCAGAAAGAAATATATAAAGAAGACGAAGACGCGATCTCTGGAACTATACTTTTATTCTGAGCTTTCGGCTTCACCCGAGAAGCCATCGTCAGAGTAAGTGAAGACAGCAAACGTCGGTTACGCATAAATGGGGTTGGTAAGGGAGGGGGGCGGGGCGGGGTCCCCTCTGACGATGGCTTCTCGTATGGAGCCGAAAGCTCGGAATAAAAATATCGTTCCAGAGATCGCATCTTCGTCTTCTTTACAACAAGAACCTGGGGCACGCATATTCGCTTCTTTTCGTTAGACAGAAAAATGGCGGCCCGTAAGCCGACTGATTTTGTCGGGAAGTTCAGCACACCAGCCCCGTTGGTCCTCCTCCCCAGGGAAAGCACATTTTCGTGACAGAGCTTCATTCGCGAATCGTTCTTCTTCCTCCCTGCCCCTCCGCATCGCTGCGGAGCGCATTCGTACGTTAAACAGCGAATCCTACTTAAATCGGGACAACGAAACCGTTTATGTTATTGGGTAATTCTACTCCGATCGATTTCAGGATGTACCCAACCTGGATCACTGTCATGGTTGCGAGCTAATTGGAGCCCCAGTTGTATATGTTACTCGCTAACTATTAGTAACAATGGTATTTTATGTCACAGGGGATGCACCCCCTGGATTCGTCAGGACGCAGCCGACATAAACAGAGGCGATGCGTGCTACGCAAATTGCAGTTGCATTTCCTTCACGCCGTCCATGTAATTATGTTTGCAAAGCCGTAGGACGTCCCCCTAGTTCACCTTAGTTGCCCCATTTGTCCCTAGGCATGCACTTAAGCTAATTAGGTAACGCATCTCCTCAGTTCCTTTGCGTGATGCGTGTCTGAATTCGTTATAGTTACCATGTTAGAGAAGGCAATCAGCAAACGCACTTACAGAACGCAACATCAGTTTACCGCATGCAGTGTGTGAAGTGTAGGGGCAGAAACTCTCAGTCGATGACTGAATGGTTACCCCATCTTTGATGAGTGATGGCCTAGGATTGATCATCAGACACATAAGCAATAGCAAATAAGGGTCTGTAGATTTTCCTATTCTGTATTATCGTTTAAGGTATTGCGGGAGAACCCGGCTATCAAAATGCTGGTTTTGTTGAAATTTCTGAAGAAATAGAAATGGGGGTTAGGAGGTCGACCACTTCAACTTACCGTTCTGGAGTTAGATAAGTGGCGTGAAGCGCCGCGCACACCTTCAATTTACATGCGGAACAACTTACTCTCAGCTGCCGCGGGAAGCAACGTCGACTACATTTTCTCACTTTACACTTACGTCATCGAATTTCCTTTACTGCCTTTCCTATTTGTAAAACCCTAAACCCCCCTGTACCCACCATTTCCGTAGGACAAATTGATGGGCATAGGGGTATTTTAGATGCACTACTTAAACCACCTTTGCTTTTCTGAATTTCCGAATCACTTTGAAGCCTACCGAGCGTTACACTTTAATTCAATGTTTCCCTACAAAGTGCTGGCTAAGATCAATTACTTATCTCTCTATAGCATAGGTACAAGTTCACGTAGTGCTCATAAAATATTACCATGGAGGTGGGTCGTGTCCTATAGTATATGGGCAAAATTAATACAATGATGGATATACTGTGTTATGACTGAACTTTTCACGGTCGTAAAATATATTTTCATTAAAAACAATTTTGAAGCAGAGAAATAACCTTCATTAAGGTATACGATTCGAGGAAGAATTAACTGTCCACAGAATGAATACAAGATAGAATATTTCGATGCACGTTTCCTCCAAAGCATATTTGAATTTATGAGTGGATCAAAAATGCGCATTACTTAAGTAGTCATTTGTTTCAAAAATAAACTTCTTTCGGGCGGCCGGAAACAAGTTCGTTCAAAAGCCGGCATTCTGCCGTGACTGAAAAGGTTGCACTATAGGCAGTATTACAAAAGTACCTAATTAATTTGTGTGAATCGAAAACAGATTTCAGAATTTTGGTCGATATTTCATGAGAAAGGAAAGAGGCAGCTGGTGATAGGGGATTTTTGATTACCGACAGAGGGAGAGAGAGTTTAAAGTTAGTCATGCGGTAGTGCATCAGAGCTCTGTTAAAGCCTCCTACAAATTAAACCTATTTTCGATCGTGCACCACCAACTAGTACAATGGTTGAACTAAACGGCACAAAAGGGCACTCTCCGGGCGGATAAATTAGCCAATAAACGTGCAGCATGAACTTCCAATGTACTAGCGGACTTTGTCACATTTCTTAAAAGCATTTACCCAAATAACGAAATTTTTTAAATTCTTTCTTTTGCAGCCATCTGGTTCGATCATGGTTTTAGAATCACCTAGACATGTCAACTCCTTGCTGAGAAAGATGAACGTCCACAACAAAAGTCGCGACTGAATATGCCTAAGATTAATTTAAAAACCATTTTATAACAAGTTGCCTGTTGAAAAAGAGTTTTACTTCGATATTTTGGCGTCGAATATCTGCGTACTTTACCCCTTTTGAAGATTAAGTCGAGATCAGAATGGGAAATTTTAACCAGTTTTTGACTTTACGAAAAAGTTTGGACGCATCTTCTGCCGAAAATTAAAGAAGTCACTTTTCTATGTATACCGGAGCAATTTTCAGCATATTTTTTTAGTTCTAGGCTCAGTTCTAAGATAACAAGTGCAAATCAGCGTGGCAGACTAACAACGATTATTTAAAAAAACTAATAATCTTCTGCTCATTCTGTTTCAAGTTTTGCTATTCAGTGATTCTGCTCTATATATAGAAAACTTCTGGACATCTTTTGTATACGGGCTGACAGAGGAAATTCACGCAATGTCTCGGGCTTTTGCATAAATGCTTGTTTACGGTCGTTATTTTCGGTGGGGTGAAACAAATTACAAGCTTACAAGTTTACTACCTCATTTTCATGGCACGAAACTTACCAGAATAGAATATTTTCTTGAACTTAATTTGTTCTTCTTTTGTCGACATTAACGCGCTTTCTCCTAATTGCACTTATCTCAGTTTCATGAACGCTCAACCAAATTTGAACACATGTAAGTACAAAAACTCTTTCATAGTACAACACGCAAAAACAAGACGGTTTAGTCCGCAGCGTTTAATAGGCAGGAAATTCCTTGGATATCAACAACCATTGGATTTGGCCCAATGCTGCCCCTATTTAGCCCCAGTATACTGATATGAACTGAATTCTTTTCTTTGCACCTCAAGTCACTTCAATTAATAAAATTAACAATTTTTTGTCACAAGAGTATTCCGGCTCAGACAAGGCACCGTGATATATCTATTTCGGGCTATTCGCCCTCATCAGCCACGGGTAACCAACTCTAGTGAAGCAGCTGAAATTGCCGCCGCACCCGAGTTTCGAACTCGCGCCTCGCCGGTCAGGGGCAGACGTCCTAACCATTGAGCCATCGAGGTCGATGTCTAGCCGGTTGTAGATCAGGAATATATATTATGACAAAAACATAAAAAATGTGTTACTGACAGTCGGCTAGTACCATATCAATAATCAATAGCTTTGCGGAACACAGTTGGTTGATCCGACTCGCAAAAGCATTAGTCCAGGATGGGCGCATCCTGAGGAAAAAATTAACAATCTCCAATATGTGTTAAATCCCCCCATTCAAATGTTGCTCATCATATTTCGTCAGATATGCAATCTATTGTAGAAATTTCAGAGGCAGGAAGCTTTTTCAATAAACTGCGATCAGGGAGACCGTCGGATAAATTAATGAAAGAAAAAGTGCAGAAAAGTTTGTAAAAGAGTATGATAGCACAATTCAACGAGAAACTGCACGAGCATGTATGACTACACAGCAGTCAATGACAGAAGATGACCCCAATAGGAGAAGCGAATTTCGAGAAACGGAAACTTTTGAATCGCATGGTAAAGTCAATTTTATAAATAGCAGAGCAGAGTACTCAATGGAACAATAGAATGGTGTATTCTACTCACTGTACCCTCCATCGCCGTTCAATCCCACCTGATGACACTACCGTTTGCCGACAGGGGGTAGATTCAGCAAGCAAGACGGTGCAATATATTAGAGGGTTTAAAGACCAGTGACGAGAAACACAATTGCATCGAATGAGCTCTTCTAAGGGCTGAGACAATTTATGGCCGGGTGGGGCCCTTTGGGGATGCGCAATTTCCAAGAAGAGATGTTCAGAAATAGTTTCCTGCGAGCAAACAGGTTTAGTCATTTTCTAAGTATCTGTTTAGCTCAAATAGCAGAGTGCGAGCCCTTCGGGGCATACTGTTTTTGCCACTCACTGAGCCGTCTGGGGGCCTAATAGGGAAGCACTCCAAAAAGCCGAAGGAGACTAGTGGCGTGTTTGATAAAGACACAACTAAGCTTCACTTTATATTGCACAGAACCATGTAAGCCGAATAAAAAATGAACGGAAACCTCTCAAAGGCCCTTACCAAACCACTGCCCTTTGACATCGTAATTGGGCTGGGTCGGCGGAAGGTCAGTTTGTGCACCATAAACGTTACTCTTTTCTAGAACACTTAGGAGTTTTTTAGCAAATATTTTCACAAGGTATATATGTAAGGTTGGGTGGGTAAAATCGATCCAAGTATGGTTAAATTCACGGAACAGGGCTTGACTTCGTAGCTCAAGTGGTAGAGCGTTGGCTGCGTAAAGGCCTTACCTGCTATGCGGGTTCGACGGCCGCCAACGCCATGAGTTTTTTCACAATTGGGTCTCCTAAATTAAGCAAAATCTGCCTAAATTCCCTGAATAAACATGCATTTATACGGTGAATTTTTGATGGCTGCCGTAGATATTTCCCCCGGCTTCACATTTTTATAGTCAGTTGAATTATTCAAATCTGCCAAACCTTCATAAAAATTAAGTGAGCCTAGTGGTGGATTCTGAAAGATTGCTTAGGGCATCCAGTCTGGATACTCAGCTTACTGTATCTGTAATGATGGATTCCATACGAGCAGTATGTTGGGCGGATAAATCAACCCAAGTGTGATTAAAATCACGGTGAGTCTCGTTACTGAGCGATAGAGCGTTGGCTGCGCAAAAGCCTTGCCTCCTGTGCGGGTTCGACTCCCATGGAGGCCGCCAGTTTTTCCCAATTCGGTCAACTGAATTATTCAAATCTGCCAAATCCTCCTAATAGACAAGAAATACGTTTTCCATAGAATATTTATACAAAAGTTTGGTTAAGTGGGGAGGGCGCGATCTTTTCTCATTCAGCATTACGCTCTAGCATTGAGTTTGTCACTCGATGAGTGGTTAAAGCTTCTTTGAGGGAACCATATACGCACTTCGCGCATTTTATTGATATAGCTTCGAGGTCGGTCCTCACCACAACGTACACTTATCTAAGACTAAAACGAAGGCACCGCGGAAACAGAGATGTTGCAATGAAAGAACTACTTAGGCTGCTCAATTCAAGCCCACAACTACTTCGAGACTCTACCCGCGCAGAAGACGAAGACGATGCGATCGCTGAAGGGTTCTCTTCCACATCGCCGCCCTGCCCACACAAACGCCTCGCGCACTGTGCTGGTGCAGACGAACGATTTTGCTAAAAATCACAGTCTTTGCAATCTTTGTTTTCCGCAACATCGAGCGTTCTGTCGACAGAAATTCAAACTGCCCAGGTTACTCTACAAAGCACACAACACTGAATCGCTTTCATAATCCGCTACCAGCAGCTAGTGGGTGGTTTGAGAGAAACTGACTAGACTCCTTTAGTCGAGCACGAGGTCAGGCACTCAATGTCAAAAGGTCACATGTCCATCTCTTCACCAGACTGCGGCTCTGTGAACTGTCCTCTGCGTCGCCTGTTGTCCCAAAACCAGTTGTCCAGAACGGGCAAGATGACGGTCTTGTGTCTGCAGATTAACACGAAGCATGCAATAAATAGACCTTTCTGAGTCAGAAACAAGTTGGGCTTGTACTCACGCGTATATCTTTGGCAGTCTACAGCTGATAGATGAGATTTCAACAGCTGACAGACGAAGTTGGTTTACGCATTTTGCAGATTCGGTATTGGATCACGAGTAGGTTAAGATCATCCTTGAAATTCGGCAAAT
This sequence comes from Ligula intestinalis, assembly GCA_036362985.1. NCBI lineage: Eukaryota > Metazoa > Platyhelminthes > Cestoda > Diphyllobothriidea > Diphyllobothriidae > Ligula > Ligula intestinalis. Next base: position 25,933,213 of record JAYGXS010000007.1, read on the forward strand.
ATTTCACGAACATCGGGAGTGGATCAATACCTGACTGGTTCGGGCTTAGCTGCCTTCATTTAGCCCATGATAATTCTGACTATGAACTGGGAGTGATAACACGAGCATGAACACAGACACCCAGATGGTTCACTAACAACGCCTACCAAACTGACCTATTCAAAGCGGTGGCCAAGCCGCACCTCACTTAGGCGGCACCAATCTGGTCTCCTAAGATCAGCTCTTACAGTCTCCGCTGCCTTCAATCAGCACAGGACGCTGCCCTCCGCACGATCACGGGCTGCTATAAAATGTCATCTGTCGATCGTCTTCATGCATAGGCTTCTGTCCCTCCGGTCGCCCCCTCACAGCACACTCCTAGGCCAGCAGTTTTGGTGGACCTATTCGTAATCCGGCCACCCTAATCACCTCCGTTGCCACGCTCCTGAACCCAACCGCAAAGTTCGGTTGTTTATTAGAGCTCTCCACAGGGAAGCTGTCGCTTCATCCCTCTCGGATCTACCCGTTGATGGCTCTGCCCCAAGACAGGCTTCCAGCGTCTTCGCCTGAGAGCTTTGTCGCGGAAAAACGAGGTTACCACCCACATGGTCCTTTTGTGCGGCTATCCACCCCCGATTTCAGCCTCAGACCCACATCTCCCGAGGGTCACTCGCTGTACTCTGGCTCAACTACGCAGTGGCTACTCAATGATCCGTCGCCAGTACTAACACCGGCTGCACCTGTCCACATCCGACTGCGGCGTTTCTCCGCATAAATGTCAGTATCTGTTCACCTGCAGTTCCCTGCCAGGCACCCAACTCAGCCCGCGGACATTTGGCTGAAGCTGATCGATAAGTCAGTTTTTCTCCGTCTTCCAACTACTACCAGCTTGGATTCCGGCGGCGACTCCTGATCCAAAGATAGGCTACGACACACACGCACCAAATTAACCATACGCAATACATCAGAAACAAAGTTCGCCAAAGCCTCGCCAATTGCCTTTCTCTGTCGCTGCAGATCGATTCTCTGGCTGGAAAGACGCGATTTCAAAACTCTGGTGTGGCGGCAATGTCCGCTGCTACATTGGAATTGGGTATCACAACCTGATGACGACAAATAAGTCAGAAAAGGCCTTCGTGGATGTTCCCTGTCTTTGTCGGTAAACCGATGTTAGAATGTATAAAATTTTTAAGGTCCTATTTGGAAAGAACCCATTTATGACATTTCAGTCAAGCAGAACACAGTCACGACAATAGTCTTTCCTGATACAAGCGAACGTACGTGTCCCATGAGGGGATTGAGAAGAAATAAATTTGATCTTCAGTCAGCGATCACACTTCACTCACTCGAAATTAAATGTAAACTTATTGATGAATTTGCATTGTCCTTAGTCTGGCCCATGTTAAATATCGAAATTCAGACAAGTTCTGAACTCTGTCCTGAAGTATAACCTAGGCTGAATGACGGTGGACTAACAGTCGGAAAAAACACCCAGCTACATTTGTCTCTGTAGACTGACTCGCAATCGTGTGATTCCTGTTAATGCGTGAACCTCGACATCCACCTTTTGATAGACGTTTTTGTGAAAAGGTGTAGAAAAGTGAACTAGACTGAGAAGAGAACGTGGAGAGGGGGACCGAAACTGACAGTTTCGAGGAAACTTGTCCGTGACCTTTCATGATCACACAGGCTTAGTTAACCGGTGTTATCAACTTCAAACCTCGATTGTAAGCATAGTTGGGAATTGGGCAAGATGCTTGCTATTGTCATTTCGGTTTAGACAACGCCAGCAGTCAGATGATCGCCTCCTTACACATGACATACTGAAAAAGTAGGTTGCAATGGGATAATAGTATTTCCCCACAAATGCAGTCCACATGCTCAGGTCTCCTTTTAGTCATCGCTTACCGCGTTGCAGGGCACGACTGAGAGGGTCTACTCCGAAAAGTTTTGTTAGTAGGGGTTTTATGAACATATACTTACAGCCATACTTATTTTGCCGAAGAGACAAAACCTGCTGTAGAATTCGCAATAACTAGCCCCTAATGTACATACTGCAGGTTTCTTCGAAAGCTAGCAGCACAAAGGCAAGATAAACCAGAATGACCATTTCTGGCTTATTGGCCGCCATCAGCCCGTCATACCCAATCCCAGGCGTGTCAACCACTGAGATTCGAACCCGAGACCTTTGGTCAATGCGTACTAAATATTGCCCGAAACGATTTCTATTATGAACTTCTGTTTGGGCTAGTTAAATGGGATTGGGGCGGAGGAATGAAGGTGACTGTACGAGTAGAAAGTCATCTTATGCAATTACCTCTAGTCATTCGCGCGCAGTTGGTTTAAGCAAACGCACATTAGATCGCCTCAACCTAACCAATACGTTCAATGCCAAAATGTGACTTAGGATTCGCATCGATGCAATGCTTATACTACCACATCAAGGGAACGTTTGGAATCTGACCTTCTCATTCTGTAAAACATTGCTATGTCACAGAATCCGGTTACTGATTGTAACCAACGGGACCACAAATGTAGGCTTCCGCGTTAGAGCGATGAACGTAATAACGGTTGATGGTCAAAAATCAATAAACTCGGATCTCAGGCCTTCAAAATCCTGGGATTTTATTGAGCTGGTTGGAGATGGTTCAGAAAGCAAAACTGGTTATTTCAGTCTCACTTGCATTCGTAAATACTGCCGCTTCTTCAGAAATATGGAAAAGTAACTATGCCGTACACATTCAGTTTTCGTTGAAACGGCTTTCCATTTTAACATCCAGTCACTAACGTTGCTTCTATTTTTCGGAATACTTTTCTTGCTCGTATGAACCTCTAATATGGATGTACAAGATGAAAGAAATACCCAGGATCCCGCACAGTATGCCTCCGTGATCGGGCTAGACTACAAAAAGCGCGTGATTAAGGTACCAGAGTACGGCTTAACTGCGTGCTTCACATTTAATGGTTGAGTCTGCGAAGAAATCCAGAGGACCCCGACGGCCTCTTCGATCGCTGGCTGCCTCGCGGAGGCGGTCCTGCAAGAACTAGAAGCGTGGGTCTTTCTATCAGATAAATTAAAACTGTGACCGCGCTATGTGGACGAAACATTTGTTTTACTGCGCCTAGATGCGAAGGAGCCCTTTAGAAGTAAGCTGAACTCCACTTTTCCCAAAATGCAATTTAGCATAGGGAAAAAAGTACAGGAAAATTCATGTTCTGGATGTCCAGTTCTTGCGGACAGGAAGATGGAACGCTACATACCGCGGTGTCTTTCGAAAAGCGATCAATACAGAGAAGATCGTGCATTACAACATCAACCGTCCATTGTCGCACAAACACAGTTGCATCCGGACAACCTTCCTATGCATCAACATCCATTACAACACACAGGCCGAGAAGCTTCGAGAACCTAAGCCTCCAAAGTATATCCGTGGAGCTTCATAAACAAATGCTTGTACCAGAGGCACACAAAGACTGACGGAGAGCATAAATAAAACTCCGAAATCCTCTCTGCACTGTCCTATATGAGTGATGCAGCTCAAGGAGCGCTTACAGCCTAAGGACATGTCGGGAAATGTTTACACCAACACAGGTCAGTGGTAAGCATTCAAGGCTCGCGAGGAAGTTTATGGGCGTGGCATCGGTGTGGCTGAATTTGATGCTCTCAAATGGTAAACTAATTCCAGTGCTTGGTGGACTCCGTTTGTTGGGATTTATAAATCTTTTCAACACGTTATTTGCGCTAGTGGGAAGCTCGGCTCGCCTTTTCAATCTGGCGTTGGCTCTTATTCATTGTAGAGAATTTTCGAATGTGTTTTCAGGCAATGCTGAAGCGTATGGAATATTGTTGCTGCGAATGGAGAAATACGAAGCTGGACGTCTGGCGCTGGAAAGCACGAAATCCCTATCGTCGTGCAAGTAGCCTACTTCAGCAGAGCTGACCTAAAACGAAGGGACTTCACAACCTGCGGCGTTCATCAGTCGCCGCCTGTTTCTGTGCGAAACTCTCCCAAAGTCTGGCGAGGTTAGGCGTTTGACGTCCCGCTAACGTGAATAACATACAGAATAGAGTCTTCTAAAAGGAGCCTTACAAGCAAGGAAATTTGCCTACTATCTAAGGGCAAAAATGTCAGCAACACCGAAGCTACGCTCACAAACCTCCTCGCAGGTCTTGAATCTGCTTTGCCGACATACACAGTTGCACTCTCTCGACAAAAGAAAAACCACCAAGTCTTACCCACCGACGAAGAATTTGGATTACAGTTCTAAAGACCGATAACAGTATGGTGTTTGTGTCTGCTGAGAAAGGTGGCAAAAGTGTTAACATGTAAAAGACGGACTACGTCAACAAAGCAAACCAAGTGTTCAATGACAGGAAAGCCTACACACCACTAGCGGAGGATCTAACTGAAAAGCAGACCGCGGCTCTGAAGAAGAAAAAGAAGGTTAGTGAGCTCGCGCGTTTAAAACGCAGAACCTCCCGTTTTCCATGGGTTCTTTCCTTACTGCAGCAGCGATAATCTACTTAGGAAGGAACTCGCTTACCTGTATGCGTTATTCGAGTTTTAATGGATAGCCGGTCAGCTTTGTGGAAAACTGGGTCAGACACCAAAGACTGGCACACAGCCCCGACTCTATTGGAAAACCAGGGCCACGAAAATTCTAATCTCTGTCCTACATGCGCCGTATTTCCGAAGCCACCACCCGATAATCGAACCGGTTTAGCATTTCTATTGCCAACAAGCCAGCGTTGAGCTTACGTGCAACACTATCTCGATTAAAGGACCCCATGCCCAAATAGTAGTAGAATAATGTCACCTACCGCCTTCCGTGTACTAACTGTTCTTGAAAATATCTTGCTCACATAGACTGATGACTTGGGAAGCGAGCCATGCACCCAAGTGCCCCTCTGTGACTCATATTTGTGCATGCCCTTGAGTGCGGCCATCGCTCCAATCGGGATGAAACTCAAGTGGTTGCCATGGCCAACCCCAACCAGGCGCGATAATTTCTCAAAGTTCGGCACCAACAACGTCAACTGCCACTTCGATCTGGATGCACACTACGAAGTTCTACGTGCACGACCATCGATTATCTGTGCTCGGCTAAGTAGATTTTCACTGATTCTGCATCCATCTGACACGTGAACCGCAAATGAAACGTTCGCATCCCTCGGTTCACTCACGGCACGTATAGCAGCACGATTTGCTTCTATCTAACTGCCCCTATAGACCTCAGCCCTTATACGCTACTCCTGTTCCCAAATCATCTAGTGCAACAATCCCAACTCTCACTTCTCATTTCGTCTGATGACGCGTTTGTGAAAACAGCATGAAAATTCACAAGCAAATGTTAACTTTTCTGACGAGCCTTCATTCCTGAATCTATCGTCTCGTAATGCTTTCTGTGAAAAAATATCTAAATTTATAAGCGCATCGAACATCAGCAGGCAACGCCTACCACTTAGGCAGAATTTGCCGCTTACCGAAACGAAATTCAGTCTAAAGCCGACACTCTAGCATACGCAAGAGTACCCGAATTGTCTTGGGATTATGTTGTACTGCCAAAGCTTCAATTAAGTGATCCTGCATAGTCATGAATTAAAGCACAGACTGTACGCCAAAGTGATATTATTACCGGCAAAGGCAAAGAAGACAGGAATGACCATTTCTGGCTATTTAGCCATCATCAGACAGCCATACCCAACCCTAAGTGGGGCCGCACCCGAGGCTCAAAGTCTAACGCTCTAACCATTGAACCACGTGCTCATTGTCACGTCAGTTTAAATCGGAAAATATTGACACTGTTTGATTAACGTTCTGGATAGTAGCATGTGGAATCGATATCTATTTTGGATAGAAAATAGGCGATGGTGCTACTACCTTTTCAGGTAATCTCTTCTACAAAGTACCATGAGCAACACGTCTGTTGAAATCTCTCAGCTATTGGGCAGGCAGGATAAGAACAATCTGCCAGTATGGTTTTTAAGTAGCATTTAGTGACAGAATGGGCCACAAAGTCATCACATCAGAGAACAATAAATGTGAGCCGAGACTATAAACGCGGAAGGAGAGTTTAAAGTAAACTTATTAATAAACGTTCACCAATCGCTAATGGAACTCAGTCGAGATGCGGCTGTTGCCGGGGCATGCCAGAGGAAAAATTTCAAAACAAAGCATGGATAAAACATTTGAAGTACGCAATTTTTGTGGTAGTTTTATGTAGTTAGAGACTGTAGCGGGTCGTGCCTGCCTGACTAGCTCGCGTCGAAGTGCACTTTCCCAAACGCTCACCGATGTGCTTTCTCGACGTCTCGATCAGCCAATCATAGTTCTCGCATCTATGAGGCGACGAATGAGGAGCTCGCACGCGTGCCCGACGCAAGTTGCCTCTCTGCCCAAAATCTCCAGGCCGACCTACCCAATGAAAGATCTCCCTCTATCTGTCCTCTGGCTCGACTTCACTAAGACCTCACTTGGGCCCGGTCAACCTACTGATCGGACGTATCTCTCCCAAGTCAATCTATTCTCCTCTTCCGTTGTGTACACAATAAACCCTTCCTACAACTCTGGCCTTTGACGTCTTATCTCCTCCACTAAGTAACCATGGTTTGAAGATCGCAGTTGCACGGTTAAACTCACTTAAGCCCCTGCGATAATACTGTCACGCATCCACAGGTATCTTATAGCCACCAATTCCGAGTACTTAATAAACAATAAAAACCCCAAATGACACACGGAGCCGTTAGTACTCAGATTCAATATATTTCGTAAAAATATGACGGAAACACCCAGTAAGACTTCGGGACAGCGGCAAATGCATCGCTAGTCCCTGCTTGTCATGTCTTATGGCTTAAACTACTTCCGCGATTGTTATCAGCCTCGGAGTACACGACCAGAAACCTGGCAACGCTGAGGAAAATAGTGTTCTAGTGGACAGAAACACTTGATAAACTTGGAATAGCTACATAGCATAAATTTGCACGCATGTCAGATAGGTGGGTGAGGGCTGGTCCCTGCGGCGCGCTTTTTAGATCTAAATTTCATAAAACAGACCAACATCTTATTTCTCTTGCTTAAGTGGGATCAAAAAATCGAACTGCCTACTACAGAATCCCTTATCAAATATTAACTGAGCAGTACTAACAAGTGGGCACTTAATGAACCTGGACACGGTAAGCAATAAAGTCAACAATTTGACGTAATAGAATGCAGTCCTGAACGTTCAGCGTTTGGAATCTCTGTTCTGGGCTCCGATTAAACCTTCTCGATGAAAGTAAACAGCCCCACATCAAAGCAGCGTGAACTACTGCAGTTTTAGAAATGAAATTTTTTCATGTCCATGTACTTACGGCGCATCAACCCAAGCCTCCTTATGGCTCAAGAAAGAGTTGTTTTGATCGAAAATAAGCATAGACTGCACCACAATCTACGTAGGAATTTCTTCGATGGATTGTTGAATTTTAATTGCCTGTTTAAATGCAAACGCAGTCAGTGATGACTGCCTAACGGGTCGGTATTACCATCCCAGATATTTTTTTATAATAAACAGCGATAGCTCAGAAGAACAAAAACAATACTTTTGAAGGAAGTTGGGGAGTGTAACGTCCGAGCGGGGACAGCCGAACAGATTGTTAGGAGCCGAAATTGGAATCAGTGGAGCTTGCACGGGTTTGGGTCTTTCGCAGAAGATACTCCCTAAGAGATTATCCATCTCATCAAAAGGAGAATTATGATTATCTTCGAAAGAATCCATGAGGAAATATAAGAATGTTGAGAATCGAGTAAAGTTTATTGGACGAACAATCGGGTAGGAAAATATATAAGGAAAGGGTAGTAAAAATCGTTGGACTTAGCGTGTGGAAGGAGAACGTGAGGAAGGAGTAAAAAAATCCGACGATGGAACGACAACCGCGAGCCGTGACTTCTGCTGCAAAACCAAAAATTGAAACTCGACAACCAAGGAAACCAATTAAAACAAACGAGGCTCAGGGTGGTTCGTTACAGGAGCACGTCTTTAAACACAACATTTATTCAGCAACGATTAAAACGATGGAAGTGGCTGCTAACAATTATCTCTGAGCCAGGTACAAACGGTAAGCGTACAGATAGACGGTATTAACGAAAGTGATTGGAGTATCAGGAGAGGTTTTTCTCAAGATAGAGGATTGAAAGTCATTCAAGACGACAATTATATGCAGCTCTTTATTAAGGTGACAATTTACAGTATAGTTCATGTCGGAAAAACAAAAGAACTGAATCCCGCATATTACTTTGAAGGGGCATCACCACCGTCGAAAGTTGCGGACCATTGGTGGAGAGACCAACTGATGAACCGCTCCGAGGACATATATTCTTTAATTTTAGGCAGTGCCTAGAAGATAAAATAAAAGCAATGATGCAAATATGACAGAAAATTTGAAAAAACATGATGTTAGATGCCATACCTCAAAGCGTTCTGCGTACTCCTTCAGATTAGGGTGCTTCTTAAAGGTGGACGGCTCGAAAATTTGGAAAATGCAGAGGTTCTCGTAAAGTACACAGTCTGAATAGATGATCGGCAAAAAAAATCAAAATTGCCAGCAGCAGTGACACAAAACGACGAGAAAACAGCAAGATAACAGGATTCGGATATTACACAAACAAGAGAAAACGTACGTTGTCACCCATTTTCCACTTCTTACTGCCGAGATAATTCGAAATATCTTCGATGCCCTTTTCATATTGAGGCATAAACCCTGGTCACTCTTGTTCCTAGAGCAACCTTATGCAACATTCTGAGGAAACATACGTATTTTGGACTAATAGCAACGCTGATCAAAGCAAGTTGCAAATCCTTGATCGCGGCCTCAGCCATGGCGATTTCAGTCTGTTCCTTTATGCCCTTGCCTTCAAGACAATGCTTTTCTCCCAGGTAACGCGGAATTGGGCTTGACTGGGCGAGCTTTACATCTTTGTCGATGATATATGGAAGCTAAAGCGCGTGGTATGCCCATCAGAAATTCTTCTCACGTTAGGAAACCCGAGGTCGAGATTGTATTTCGCTTTCTTTCATTCTTCCAAATCCTCTTTTCCGAATCTCTTTTCTTCATAATCCTCGCCAACGTACTCAAACAGAAGTCGGATGGGTTGCGCAAGCTGAGATAAATATTTATAAATATGCATAAAATTTTTCAAACATTATACAGAGTAAATTTTGCATTGAGACATCTGTATGTGCAGTTAAAAGCTACCGAACGCAATTTATGAGTAAAAGCTGTAGATGACGGGACATTCATAAAGAGAAGGTAAACAGAAATGATATAAGTAAAGATTCCTTTCGTTACCTCGCATTGATGGAACGTTAGATGCCCTTTCGGGTAATCGGGTGTTCTCGACGTTAGATTTAGCTGCTGGATATTGGCAAGTAGAAGTCCGGCTGTCCGACCGAGACTATGCCTTTTGGTCTAGCTAATGCGCCTAGTAGTTTCCAACGGCTTATGAACCAGGTTCTAGCACAATTTATCCCGAATACCTGTTTAGTGTATCTCGACGATATCATTATTCTTGGAAAGGATTTCTACGATCATTTGCATAATTTGCGTAGGGTATTCGACGGGTTGAAACAGGCAGGTCTCACCATTAAGCCGGCGAAGTGCGTACTCCTACGAGATAAGGTTAAGTTCTTATGATAGGTCGTGTCAGCCTCGGGGGTCGAAACCGACATAGATAAGGTTGCAAAAGTCCGCGGGTGGCCGACACCCACCAATGTGACTGAGGTCAGAAGTTTCACGGGTCTCGCTTCCTACTATAGGAAGTTTGTTAAGGACTATGCTGCACCGTTAAATAAGCTCAAAACTTTAAAAGACCACTTGTGTTCCAGTCCAATCCTCGCGTTCCCCGATGTTAGTCAACAGGCAGGAGAATTCATACTTGACACAGATGCAAGTGAATTCGCGATTGGCGCTGTTTTATCACAAAGAAAAGCTGATAAAACAGAGTGTGTTATCCAGTACCTAAGTCGATCCCTGAGCAAAGCTGAGAGGCGGTACTGTGTGACTAGGAAAGCAATGCTTGCCCTCGTCTTTTTCGTTCAAGAATGTCGATCATTCCTACAGTACCGGGAGTTCGTAGTTAGAGCGGATCATAGCTCGCTAACATGGCTTCGTAATTTCAAGTACCCCGAAGGGCAAGTCGCACGATGGCAAGAGCAACTAGCAGGCTACGAGTACGAATGTTTATACCGACCGGGTCGTCTGCACAACGATGTTGACGCCCTATCGAGGAAACGCTATAGACCGCACGGCAATTGTCCATCGTGTTAGGACATTAACATAAGTGCGATATCGGTTCACGATGACCAAAGTTATATGTGGGCGCAGGCACAACGTGAAGACCCGCACATTGGGCCGATATACCAATGAAAAATTAGTGAAACTCGGTCGTTGAGCACGGACGAGTTAAGGGGCAGAGCTACGAAACGCGCTGCCTGCACACAGTTTGGGATAAGTTATTTTTGGATAACGGCGTCCTATATTATAGAGATAGTGATCAGTATCCACGGCTTATCTTGCTACCTCGATCCATGGTAGACGAAGTAATAGAGAGGATACATACCGAGTTAGGACATGTTGGAATATGTAAGACCGAATGGGCACTCAGGCGTAGACATTACTGGCCCAACTTAAAGCGTTCTGTGTAGAATTACATTCGTTACTGCACCCTATGTTATCAACTTAAGCCACCGCGACAGCTAAACAGGGCCCCTCTTCAGCCAATATTGACCAAGTATCCCAACGAGCACGTTAGTGTCGACATCATCGAACCCAGTACCGAGTCGCACAGGCATAACCGGTACATTTTAGGAATGGTTGATTTCTTCACAAAGATGGCTGAAGTAGTAGTCTTGCGCGATGTCTTTGCCAACACAGTCTCCCAGGCCATTTTTAATGGTTGGATTTGTAGATGGGGCGCCCCCGATCAACTTCACTCTGAAAGGGGGAAGTTCGTTCCAAAACACAACCATACGCGACTTATGTAAGTGCCTGCGAATCAATAAAACTCGGACGGCTGCGTACCATTCGCAAGGTAATGGACAGGTAGAAAGGACGAATATAACCCTAATCGATTTGCTCAAAGCGTTCGTTGATAGACAGGCTCCCCGAACGTGGGACGATGCCTTACCGGCCTGTATGCTAGCCTATCGCTCCACGGTACATGCATCGACCCATCAAACCCCCTTTGCTCTTACATGCGGCCGAGAAATGCGAATTATCGAGGACCTTCAGGTACCTCGCGATAGTAACGAAGTTCCCATCGGCGTTTACCTTACGAGTCTAACCAATAAGATGCGTATAGCCTCAGAAGAAGCGCGAATACATCTTCAGGGGTCCCAGAGGCGTCAAAAGGATCACTACGACCTTTTGGCCCACGGAAGTCCAAACGAAGTAGGTGATGTCCTTTGGCTTCGGAATTATTAAGTTACCCAGGGAATGTCATCTAAGTTTGTAGTTGATTGGTGCGGCCCATATACCGTTACCCAAGTTATTTCGGACACTACGTGCGTTATCCAGGGTCACGAACGGCCTTTCAGCCCCGGTTTAAAGGTACACTTCAACCGTCTCAAACTGGGCGGCCACCCCGCCGAACCAGATCGTAACCCTGAACCCTCACGCGACGAGGTACCACCCGAAGATATAGAGGAGACATTCGTAGCCGTAGGCAGTAGTCCACATCATTCAGAGGATGAGGTGCACGCTGAGGACAGTTATACCTTTTTCGGGAAGGATGCAGTGTTGCAAATACCTTTAAGATGGCCTCAATTTTTGTTCATTTTGGACTATATTGAAGATGGCGGCGAACCGTGTCACGACTTGGTTATTTCAAGCGGGCATAATCCTATTGGCTAACTGATCGGCTATTTTATGTCGGCGAGTTTATGCTATTGGTTATTGTATAAATTAAGCGTTCCCATTGGTTTAACCCCTACAATATGGACTTAACCCTGCTGTCGCTTCCTATATATAGACGGCCCTATGGAAGGTCGATCATCTCTCTCGGCAGCCGTCTCCAAACGTCTCCCAGAAGTCATCTCCGGCCAGGACCAGGACCAGGTCAGTCAATCATCCCCGCCAAAGGATGACTTTCCTGATTGTTCCGATTGTTGTAGCCAGGACTAATAAATTAGTCCTTCATATAGTAGTAAAGTTTAAGAGTAGCAGTCTTTGTTTAAACGGTGTTGTTCTTCTTTGGGTTCGGTTCGGTCGTTTTCATCGATTAATCGCGTTCGTTGTTCTTTCTCGGGTTATAGTCGTACGAAATCGCCCGTCGATCGTCTCGGTTCGCTGCAGTACCCCACGAAGAGAGGGACCCTATATGGAGAGATCTGGCGGATATTTTTAACCTGTCTAATATATTGGCGAACTTTTTAATGTTTTTGTGGTGTTTTTATGTGCCAAAACTGGTAGAGAATCCATTCAAGGGTTTTTGTAAGTTATTTTGTACGTAAATAGAAGTTGTGCCCGGCGCTTCGCGCTGCGGACTAAGCTAAAATAACTCCAGGACGGTAAGTGACACCACAGGTAAGTTGAAGTAGACGACCTCCTAACCACCATTTCCTACATCTAAAAAATTAAAAAGCAATCTCAAATAATATAATAATGAATATAGTACGTAAAAACGTTGGGATACACCCACTAGTCTCTTTCTAGTTCTTCCTGCATTTTAATTGGCTACACGTTCATCCGCTCCTTTTTTAAAGTAATCACTCAACCAACGAAGAGCCCAATAGCCAAGTTGAAGCAAAGCCATGATCAACGAGGTCTAATCAAGGCCGTGCTGCAGTGGTTTAATTAAAAATCCTTAACACAACGCAAGAGCAATAACATTTTCATATGATACCACCTCCGAACCCAAGGCACTGAAACTACTTCATTCTCTTATATAAATTGTAACAGAAAATATAATAATTATATAATAATTTGTATATTTAAGGCCCAAGGGGCCCTGTCGTTACAAACTTAGTGCAATCGTGAAAATAAAAATAATGATGATAAGCAGTGAACTCTTATAAAATAATTGTCATCGGCAGTAAAAAAAACTCCTAGATCGGTGGATGAGTTCAGTGGGCCACCGAGTTCAAAAAAAACTTAAGGCAAAAAAACTGCCTTAATAGGTAGCAGGGTTTGATGTGGTTAGTTTGGGACCCGATTTTGAGGGTTCGGGACGTTTATGGTCATGGGAAAAAACAATATATCGTTGAGTTGAGAAGGGGTCATCCGGGACAGCAGGAGAAGGCAGTAGAAGTCAAGGCAACATCATCGATTTGCGACCCACCAGATTCCAGAGAACACAGCGAAGGTTGCGAAAACGGAGAAGAATTCGCAGATTTTTTAAGTGATGCTTGACTCTGCAGAGGGAAATGCTAACATATTTAGAAACCATTTTAGTATGAAATGTCAAACATACGTTTGTTTTCGATAATTCTCATCAGGACTTTACAGTTATATGGTAATTAAGTAAATAAACTATGCGGGTTGGTAGAAAAAATGAAACGGTTTCCAGGACAGGGGGGTGAGGGAAAACGGGGTCAAAATCTGATCAACGTTAGGGGGAACTGGCAGTCGGCTGAGGTGCTAAGCTGCTGGCTGTTGGATAAGCAGCTTTAGACCATGGTAACTGCGGCGCCGCGACAAAGTTCTTTTAGGCGCCTAGGACCATTCGGTGTAGCCTGATGGCGGCCGCTTCTGCCGTAGCCAACAAACGCTGTCCAAGAAATTTTGAATAGCTTGAGGGTACCTTGTAGATCACCCGGAAGTCCTCTCTGACATCCACCCGATTGTCTGAGTGTACCAGATGCGCAAGACTGGAACTGTTTACACCCTTTAGTTGGTACTTCCCTAACAATGCTGGAATGTGTTCTCGTACTCTTTTGGACAAACGCCGGCTCGTGCAACTAATATATCCTGCCCCATAGGAGCAGGTAAATAAATATATGCACATAGATATGGTCTGGGCTGGCAGTTTGTCCTTTATCTCTCCGTAAAGGATAGGAGTAGTCGAGAACAGTACACGGCCGTTAACTGGTGGGAAGGTGGTTGCTACAGCTTGAATCAGGCGCCTCCGTAGTAGTTCGCTTGGTCCGTCCCCTTGAAATGGTACCCTGCTGAATATTCGCTTCTCCTCGGCTGTTTAAACTGCGAACTTTGGTGGCCTTTCAGCGTCATTACGTTAGAATAGTGATTTCCTGCTAGATATTGCATTCTTAGTAAAAAATGCTGGTCCAGGCACTCGCTGAGTTGGAAACAGCGATACATAAATTTATGGTCGGAAACCGTAAAGTATTGAATTATTCATCCGCCAAGCAAATTTGACAACTTATTTAAACCCGTTTGACTGCACCATCCCCCAAGTTCTCGTCAAAAATAAACGAAAGCTGATTATAAATTTTGCTGCTGTGCAAATAATGTTAAATGACACAATAAGAGTGAACTCACGTAAGTAACAAATAGAATCCTATAGGTCACTGTGCATAAAATGCTTCGTTTTGCAAAACAAAACCCTTCATTTCAGTAATTTTTCTGCATAATTTCATATTCTTTCCTTTTAACTAACGTGTATATACACCAATACACGCGCGATAAGTAAGCAAGGCAAATTAAAGGTTATTCACACTTACGTCCGCATTATTTTTTTGTGGGTACGTTAGATGCTCGGTTAATCGCGTTCCAAGCGCGATCAGCGCTCATACAGAATACTAAAGTTTTAATCAAAACTAATAATGATGGCACAGCTAAAGCGATATGTTGGTCGCTAAGAAAAATGTGTCCAAATGCGCTTGCGCGCACAATACCTAAAAAACTGCAAGTATCTAGTGTGTTTGTTGTAGAAAGTCCGCTAAACATCGGAGCCAATGTTTAATATATAACCAGGACAAACGCAAAAGCAGTTGCTTTAGTATGACCGAAAATTAAATATGTAGCATCGACAACTGACATACGTTCACACTGCACTATTTAAAGCGCTGAAAATCCATTTCGAATAAAGTAGCGTTTATTTGAAGCTGTAGTCGAAAAACTTATGATAGGAATGTCAGCGGCATGATAGTAAAACTTACCAACGTCAATCCTCCTTACCAAGTTTAGTCTTGTTTATTTTCAAGCCATAAATAAAGAGCACACCAGCTGAACGTGACAGTTATGGCTAAAAATAATGTTATTATTTAAACCTACAGACGATGCGCATGAACGATTGGCCAATCTATTTTAGTGATAAATATACAAATATATTATTTAATTGACTTTCAAATAATTGGTTCAACGCCTGCTTACCTATCCTCCAACCTCCAACAGGCAGCCTACGTGTGTCTGAGCAAACACCACGTTGCACCAATGAACATTCTTCACTATTGCTCGGCCCATGCATGTTTTGCCCGTGTTTTTGTTGACAAAGAAATGCTCCTGTATAATGTATGACCTTGCGGAAAGGTAATGGAGAGAGGATTTGACCTGTTTTGTACAACAAAAAAGCATGTAGGTACATGTGGCTGAGTTGGCCCATGCGGTGTCTGAATGCAGGTGGAGCGCTTGCGTGCTGTTTTTTTAGCATTCGTTTCTTAGTCTTCCGCAGTCAAACGCAAACATGATTTTTTGAATAGTTTAAATTAAAATTATGGGAATTTTTTAATGTTCGCTAAGTACCTAAACTATACAGGGAAATAGGTTAGAAAATCAATGGTTTAACAACCTGAGGTTACGAACTTGGAAAAATCTTTTATTGTGGAAGTACGGCGCCGAAGAGGTGCTTTACAAATGAACCTTATCATTAAGAGCATGCTGAGACGTTTGGCGAGTATGGACTCACGTTTGCAGATGTTTTGCCAAAAGTCACGGTTTAGAATATCGCCAACTGACGGAACAATTCTGAACGCGCAACCAGTCTAGTCCGTCTGTTGTTTTTTGTTGAGTTGCTGACTGACGAATTGAGCATCAAATTGCAATTCCCCTATCTAACAGATTTTTGAAATTGAGTCGCCATTTTTTCGTCACTCAATTCGCATGTGAACGTTCTTATGTATACATCGATTGGCCTAATATGCTCATTAGAAATGGATGATCATCCCTGGTGGTTTATATGAACTACAGCAATGAGTTTATCAGCGCATGACACTAGCACCGATTTAACGGAAGTTCAATTTGCCCTTTATTTTGCAACATTTTCAATGAAATTTCTCCACGATTTTTACAATTGCATTCTTTGGTCATTGCTTATGATTCCCGGTGATGTGTGGTTTCTGTGACTTATTTTAATCATGATGAAGGGAAGACAGTTTTGGTTGAAAATTTTGGAATAATATTTTCAAAATAAAGTGTATCTCTGTCCCTTACTTTTGCCCTTATGGCGTTTCCACTGAACTTTGATCAAAGCCATCCCCAACTTTTAAGGGGTTTTCTTGTTTGCTGTGGCACAAAATGCACAAAGCTGAGACCTCTCCCAGTTCCGGCCTTATTGACTCTGTCCTGACATCGAATTAATGTGAGTGTGGGAAGCAGGGTGATTTAGATAAATCGAAATTTTACTCTTCCTGTAGTCTATCGCAATTCACCGTCCCTGCACGACAGTCTAACTGTCGTTTGGCATTACATTATTTTGCTTTTTCACTAAAACTAAAAGAATACTTCCAATCCAAAAACTCACTGATTAGGAGGCCTTAATATTTTGCGTGAACATTTTATAGGTAAGAGTTAGACCGATATTGGAGAATCCCTCGCATGCAAAAAAAATCGTTGTTCCTTATAGTAACTCTGACTTACAAGGTGGTATGGCTCGAAATGCTGCCCCCTGTCGGAAGTGAGGGACAGGCTAAAATCGATCCTTCTTGGGGCCGCTCGTTAAGGTGAGATACGAGTCACAAGTTTGATTTGCTATGGCTGAGTTTCGACACTCTAAGGCGTAGCGGTACTGATCGCTCATAGAACTTTACAGTCCTGTCTCAATATCCAACTCACTGGAACGGTTAATTTTGTCAGTTTGTTGGGTATACAAAAAGGCACAAAGGACCATCCTCATGAGAACCGAAGTCACTTTTGGTAATTACATCTACGAAATATCTTATTTCAGAGGTTCTGATAAACACATCGAACATAATTTTAATAAGGTATTTAAACGACGAAAAATCATGAAACGACAGCAGGATTATCACGGATGACCTGAAATTAATTGTAATCCCATACTGGAAACACCAATAGAGAAATTGGACAAAATTAAAGTAGTAGTAGATAAGGCGAGCCGAGAACTACTTGAGTCATGGTACACGGGCCCCCAATCCATAAACAAGTGCAACGATTTGTCAAATCCATTTTCGGTGCTGAGATTCAATTTGGCCGATGCAAGGCGCCGCTTGGGGAATGGACAGGCCACCGCGTCATCCTACGCGAAGACCGGAGGGCCAGATGGCTGAGCAGTCATCCCATCCGAATCCACCATGCTTGATAAATGTTCAGCAGGTCAGAGTCCACATGCTGTTCAACAAACTGTCAATACGCAAGAAGGCAATTAGGGTTAATTGTCGCTGTATGCTTGTAGTAATGACTGTGTCCTATAAATACTGCAAACTTCTGTGCATATGCTACCCGTATCTGCTACTGCTCTCTGACTATGTCTCTGATGACAAATCCACGACGAATCTCGAAATGTCAGGCGAATAAAGGTATTGTCCCAGCGATCGAGTCGTCTCCTTCTCAATTACTCCCTGGGACACGGATGTTTGCTTGTATTGGCCATGGCGTACACAACCAGGTTTGTTAGAAATGGCTACCGTTTTAACATCATTAAATAACGGAGCTCATATCTATTATGAGTAATTATTTGTCGGTTGCAAAAACCTTTATTCTAGACATACAAAATGAAAGAACCACACATTATCCCTTATAGTATGTCATGATGATCGAACTAGGGTACGAGGAACCTCGGTTACTTTTTGTGCAGACCTCGGCTCAACAATAATGTATCACTTCCTTCTTTCTCAGGTCATTATCTGATAATGGTGCTTATAATAATGATGACGATGAGGAGGAGAAGGAGGATGAAGAGGAAATGGTCTTTGGGCATATCATTTCACGCTCACATCTCTATAGTCATATAATATTCGAATTCGAAAGCAACTGTGCAGCTGCTCCTTTGGAGCAGTCCTTAAAAACGAAAATATTTGTTTTTATGTGTGAATTTAAAAATAACAAATACAAATATTTGATATATCACGGGAATAATCCAACTGCCAACGATTTGTAATTTTTTTGTAACGCCCGAGCGCGCTGTTGTCCTTTGGTAGCGTATCTTCTTCCTGAGTATGGCCGGTACTCGGTCATTCTTCTACGTCCGTTGTCTTCTGGCTGAATCCACACACTGTAATTCCACTAGAATGCTCGAACACAGAAACAGTCACTCGTCGAGATGATAAGCCGAGGGCAAGTGTTAACACACACATATTTATTACGAGTACAGTAGGATAATAACGATAATAAACTGTCATACAGGCGAACACGTAACCGAAGAAGACAATCGGGGAAGGTGGAGCTGGAGACTATCACAGGGGAAGGGAAGCACTCCGTGGGACCCTCGCAGGAAGGGCAACTGTTATTCACAACTGTCTACTAGGGAGGGTGGGGCTGAAGACCACCACCAGGGAGGGGACAACCAATACACCACTTTACCTGCGAGGCCACACCACCTACAACATCCTGGACTAGACTCGAAGTCACCGCGCCGAAGTAATTAAAACAAGGATCAATCTCATTGTTCTCTGGATACCACACTTTACCCAAATTCAGATGACCTTGAAGCTAACATGCGCTTTAAAGGTGCATTAAAATTACTACCATCACAAACCCGCTGATGTGTACATTGCAGCGCAGCAAGCGTCTTGGTAATAGGGTGCCCTCATTGCTGATGACTGTTCCTAATCATTAGTTGGTACGACAGCCTAATTGTGCACTAAGATATTCAAGAATCGTTCCAAGAGACCTGCGTAATATGAAGGGCTGCTGGCAGACTGCCATGACCGATAAGATGGCCTTTGAGTTTGAAAATGCCAACACAGAATGCGTATAACCCTGTTGGCGTAGAAAGCGAAAAATTAAAAATTTCAAACATTGCCAACTAGCTTCCAGCACTACAAATAGGACCTTGGTGCAATACGTTTATTTCTTCTTCAAGCGGCTGCCAAACCATGGACGAAGTGAGCCATACTTGACCTGGTGATCGAAAATACCAACGTGAATGCATGTTGTAGCATGGATTAATATTAGCGAAAAAGCTAGTAATACACACTCCGCCTTCGCTTATACTTCTAACATGGTTTTAAAGGAAGTTCGATGTGATAAAGTACACTAATAAGGCGTATTCAAGATCCTTGGAAAACAGGAAAAAATCTAAAGCAAACCCCTTCTTTCTGCCGCAAATATTGACTGTGTTTTGGTTTATGCTCAGTTAATTGTATGCAAGAGAGAATGATTGTTCTAAGTGAAAGGAAACCTGCCTACAAGGGTACAATAATATCAAAATGGAAACTAATAAGGCTGCAGTATAGATGTTAAAGGTTTCGAGGAAGGAATACTTCAGGTCTAAAAAAAGTCTACCATATATGGATTTTTGATTGATCTTTCAACAGAATTATATTCAGCCACGGTCAGTTCGAAAAAAAACTCATCCAGTTTGGATGCAGATAGCATCGGTCAAAGGTGTAGATTGGCCCTCTCTCTATCTAGCAGAACTGTAGACTGAAAGAAAAACCCTGAAGTTGTCGAGTTTATGTTCACGTAGTCGCCCCCTTCCCCTCTACATCCAAACCCCCACCCACCTATTTGAACGCGTGCGTCCTGAACACGGGTTTTTCACCCTAGGCATACGCCGGCAAAAGTTGCCTGAGCAAGGCATCCATCCAGGCACCGCATTTGGAGAGGAGGGAGGTGGCAAATGCAGAAGGCCTGCGTACGCGTAGGGTTTTTCTCAGGTGGACGTGGGAGCTTGTGTGTGGTTGTTTGACCATCGATTTCGATGACAGCTTGTAGACTACCCGGGCCTGTGCACGGAATACCGCCCATTTACGCAATCACGGCGCAGTGGGACCAAAGCGGAAACAAATTGGGACCTTTGGTTCCACTGGAACCACTTTAACCTTTGGTTCCGGAGCATTATCATTAGGGTAACTGAAATGCAACAGAGTGGCATACTATTTACTTTCTCCCCAGTAGACTGATTTTGGAAATTCAGGAGAGAACATTTGTGGGTTAATGCGGTAAAATTAATGATTGTCATATCAGTCATCAGCCCTACCAAAAGGGCGTAGATTTGAGCCCAGAAAGAAAAGTAGGAGTAGCTCACAAATCATGTAGTTAAACAGATCGGGCTCAAGAATCGGCTGCCAATCTCCAGGGCTCAAAAAATGCAACAAGATGACCATGATGCACACAAACGTCCGGTGTTTACTTAACAAACTGTATAAAAACAATTTGCGACAGAATTAATTAAGACACGGTTATCTGAGCGCATTGCATATTGATAAGTCAGAATAGAAGGATTCCAACTTATCCACATTGATCGAAGTAGATGTTATGGGTCGGGAAATTACAACGTTTACATGAGATGGCATTGACGCAGAAGTGGCCTTCGTATCCTGCTAACATCCACGGAATGTTACTGGAATTCAGTGGACTTCACTTGCAAAGTGGTAAGCTGAGCGGCTACTTAATTTTAATTTCAACAAATTCCAAGTCATCCGACTACAGTTGACTTACAGAAATATAACACGTTTTGAACATGAATAACCCGGTGTGTGCACAACGCCCACTGTCATTACATCAATTGACTTTACCGAAATTACAATCAAGGCCTTGGAGGCGTTGATGAACGTTCACAGATAGCTAACTGACCTTACATGTCTCACTCTGCCTTGGGCCTTCGTTCTCGGGCCCTGATAACAGCCATAGTGGCTGGTAGACTTAGGCAGATAGTATTATCGGGAAGGAGAAGGGAAAATGGAATGGCAATTTCTGGCTTATTAGCCAATGCCAACCAGTCGTACCCAGTCATGAGTGAGGCACCACCTGAGGCTCAAACTCACGATCATTTCGATCAGAGTCTAACCCAATAACCATTGAGCCATAAGCTCGTTTTCTTGCGGGACAAATGAATTCCGTTTGCTGTTTGGGAACGTTCATAAATGAGTATCAATATATCCCGGCCTGAACCGCAGGACAATGAGTTCGTGGCTCAAATATTAGGTTATTAGACACGGGTGGGGCATCAATTGCGGCTCGTGGTGATAGGCTGACAACAGCTTAGTCATAAAAAGTCAATTTATTAAGGGAAGAAGGCTTTTGCCCTTGAGCTCCCTATTCATAACCCAAAATCGCAAAATAGGTACACCGTAACAATAGTAAATGGTAGAAATATACAAATATAGGCTTAATGTCAGCGATAAGTGTGAGTCACCTGCAAAGTGCTGCTACCAAAACATTTGGGTGGATAATGATTGCTGCAGTGTACCTGAACGGCAATGTAACATATAAATTCATTGTCAGAATCTACCCGTAAATACCGCTATCAAAAGCTCAGCCTACCTGACTTACGCATACTAAATTATAAATAGAATGTTGCAACAGGGTACTGATATGATTTATGGAAAACCGATTCAAGTGAACATGCGAGTCTTAGGAAGTAAGAAGACGATTCGATCGCTGGGAGAATACTTTTATTTGTCCGACGTTTCGAAATCCATCGCTGATTCGTCATCAGAGACATAGTCAGGGAGCAAAAGCAGATAGGGTGTCGTATACATACGCCACTCTATCCAACGTAGACATGCTACCCTTCCCGATACTGCTGTATCTTCTGTGCAACTTGTGCGATAATTTGAACCTTTTAGGCTTTTTTGATTTGTTTATAAATAACGAGAGCTTTGCAAATTCACAAATATGGGAGAATAAAATCATCGAGTAGTTTTGTCCTGATCATTTGCATAAAATATGATTAGAATTCACGCAAATTTTATATTTTTCAAGGATTGGCTGATTTTCGATCCTAAATGATTATCTTGTACTTTAAATGAAGCACTTCCCTTGAACATCCATCAATCGCGGCAGTATAAATTCGCTGGCATCGCTGCTGCTGACAGACCTACAGCAGTATAATGGCAAGCGCAGTTCGACAAAATTTTCACGAGGAATGTGAGGCTGGCATTAACAAGCAAATAAACATGGAGCTTTATGCTAGCTACGTGTACATGGCCGCTGCGAACCATTTCGATCGGGATGACGTCGCTTTACCTGGCTTCCGAAAATTCTTTTTGAAATCCTCGGAAGAGGAGCGGGAGCATGCACTTAAGGTATGAGGTCATTCGTTTTTACCCTGTTAAAGCTTATGAAATACCAAAACAAACGTGGCGGCCGTATTGTGCTGCAGGACATAGCCAAACCTGCCGTTACGGAATGGGCGTCCGGCCGGGAAGCTATGGAGACAGCTCTCAAACTTGAACGGGAAGTAAATGAGTCGCTGCTAGAACTGCACAGAATTTCTCAGAAAAACGATGATGCCCAATTTTGTGACTTTTTGGAATGTGAGTCCTCTCCCCTCTTCCTTTGGTGAAAGTGTTTTTGCTGATTTACAACGATCCTTTATCGGTAGGAATCGGATTAACCTAATTAGTTTCCGCCGGCTTATTTTTCCTTTAGAATAATAGACGTTAGCATACATCAGCCCTTCCTCGACGTGAAAATCGCTTACATAGGCGCTAAGATTCGTTTAGATTTTTGCAGGCGCCATGAACAACGAACTACCTATATCAAGGGCAGGACATGTTGAAATTCGGGCGTAGTGTTTTGTAACCCCGATGATCCAACTGATCATAAGGATACTTAAAAGATTCTCGCTAAAATACAGACTTATTATTGTCCTTTTGCCTACTTTTGTCCTAGTTTTATAAAAAAAGGAATACCTCACTGGTATATTTAAAATTATCCCGATACCTGTTATAATTTGACAATCTTAACACGTTTTAGCTGAATATCTTGGAGAGCAAGTCGAATCCATCAAAGAGATATCTGGGTATGTCACCAACCTCCGAAGAGTCGGTCCTGGTCTTGGAGAATACATGTTCGACAAGGAGACGCTTCATGGCGAAGATGACTAATCAGGGAAGCCTTATCGTTGGCTAGAATCCTCATTACTGTTTAAACTATCACACTGGCTTATTTCCTCCTCATTTTACAAAACATCTTCAATATGACTTTTCATAAAACTGTATTCTTTTAAAGTTGCAAAAATTCCTACCAGAGAATTCAGATGAATAGTTGGCGAGCGTGAGCAAACTCTAAATAAATTAACGTCGGGCCTTTACGTTTATATGGGAGCAGATTGCAACCCTAACATGCGGTGAAGAAGGCTAGTTTGTCTAATTAGGCGGCGGGGACTGTTTGGTAGAGGAGGAACGGACGGAGGTTGCAGGTATTTGTCAGCATATGGTCTGCAATTGTCGCTTCTGCTGTTGTTAGCAGTTACTGAGTCAACGACCCGACACAGGACGTTATAAATCACCAGAGGACTTGATTGGGGTTTACACGATGTCAGAACTCAACAATGTGAGAATAGCACCGTTTATGCACCTGACTTCACTTTTCTTCGCCATGCCGGCATTTATTCTTTTGGATAAGCGTCCATCTCTTGCGACTAACCTGCTCCACAACAGGAAGTAAATTAATCTATACATATGGAGGTGGTCTTAGCTGGCAGTATATCCCGACCTTCCCCATGCAAGACCGAGTAGGCTCGTGATACGGCTTGGTCAGGGCGTTTTCGCCGCATCTGCATGAAAGAGTTTAGGGAATAGAGTTTTCATATCCGCAGTAAATTTGGCGGGTTTTGCTTGTCTCACAGCCATATTCCTTGTAATTTATCTCCCAGAATATGCGTTCACACAAAGCAGGTCGTGGACCTGCCTAAGCTCTTCCTCAATAATGTCCGCCGAACGAATTTTTTAGCCCTTCGTGTCAAGCAACGAAGTAGTTTAGCTTTGTGGACGAAAGTGCTCAGGTTCGTATTTTGTTCAGATTAGGTTTTCTTTCGACAAAATCTCCTTCGGAGGACAAAAGGAAAGGATGTGCTTGTTTGGTAGCATTTAAGCGTGCCTCTACATCGGTTGCTGAAGCGATCGTTCACCACTCGCGCGATTCAGGCTTCGATGAAGTCGCCGAAGCTAATCGGACACGTAACACTTTTATGGCAGGGTTTTATTTCGTTTGCAAGTACACATTGAAAGGGGTCATAGAGAAAAGCGTAAAATCTAGGGGGATGCGGCAATTTGGTCGCGGTTTACTGCTTCCAGTCTGTTGATAAGTTCCATCCAGGCTGTAAAAAAAACACGAAAAAGGTTGATTGCAGTGATTTTCTACATTTGAGAAAAGCAAGTAACGATAACAGAGTGCGGTTGATGCATCGGCGTCTCCAGTCTGAATAATTTCGCTTCCGATGTTTGCTTACCTCCACACTGCGGTAGTCCTGCAGATCGCATAGACACTAACTACAAAATCAGCATCTCTGCAGCTATATCACATAAATAAATGAAAAATAATCCGCAACATACCTCTGTCGTACTTTGCAAGGCGACTATATTTGTTATTTGGAGTCAATCAAGAAGTCGCAACCAGGGTGACACCGTCTTCAACCACAACCCTCGCATCTCCCCGCCGTAGCTCGAAATCTGGTGAGGGAAATGTGGCGCGTCGAGACCGGAAACCCAACACGACTGGAAATTCAGAAGCTCTGGCACCCCTTGTCCGCAAAGAGGATTCTCCAGTTTACATTTAAGCTTAATTAGGCCTTACAGTGGCACTCTCTGCAATCCTGCGCGGATTTTATAAACTAGGTTAGTTCAGGATCTATAGTGTAAAAGTGGACAAGTTTAGCTGGTCGGACCATAGCTGGTTGAAAGGGTTAAGAATCTATAGAAGCGCTATGTCCGGTGTCTTCTGCCAGACAACTTGACGCGTACAATTGGGTAAGTTTCGCTAGCACATTTCGGTGCCTGTTCGTAGGTCGTGCCCGCGCAAAACATGTTGGAGATTTGTAAAAACTCTAGCAGACACGAGTTAGAAAAACCAGGGCACAGGTGGTAAACCATGTTAAGCGTTTAGCCTGACCAAATGCTAGCAACATTGTGGGCTCTCCTGAGGCGTCGTGCCTGCCACAAGGTCTCTGTGTCTTCGCTCTGACCGCCTTCACGCGACAATCTTAAAGGCTGGACCGGAGACACGCATGCGCGTAAAGGCGTGTACCCCAACTGGTCGCAGTCTCTCAAGGTCCCGCTTAGGCGCGCCACGGCCAGTGACCTTATTCCGAGAACGCACCCAATGAGGCCACAAGCGAAGGTGCTTGACAGTAACTTGTAAGCCATTGTCACCTCTCAGACAGTGATTTGAAACACGGACTGCGAGGACACCGTCAGTCCGCTCCCAGTGCTGCGGCTAGCTCCGAAGCGGGAACATTTAGTGCGCTACAGCGGCTACGGCCACCCGAGAAAGCAACCCCGAGTTGTGTACACAATAAACCCTCATCCGGGTGGATTCCAAACTTATGGCCCTTCTTATTGTGTTCTTCTTTGGGAATTCCATCGGGCGTAACTAGACGGCGACACCACACAGTTTGGCACCGCTACAACAAACCATAAAGCAGCAGCAACAGAAAATAGCACTTGCTTTAAGATAACTTGGAAATCTCCGCCTACAAATCAGTACACGCCGGGGGCCTTATCTCCGTGTTGGGATTACCACAGTTGCACAGTGCGATTAGTCGGGCACTACACGGGAAACAAACCTCAAGGATACCGCAAGAAAGTCAAAATCGGCCTGTTATAAACGATACGGAATAGTAGTAATGATATACGCATGCATGTGCTTGGAGAAAGACAAATTAGCCACCTCTTTTACGTTCATCACTCTCGTCAGCAGAGCAGACCGTAGCTTCAGTAATCTCCTCACCATCGACAATCTGCCGAATCTCGTTGAGCACCCGTAAGCTTGCTTCGGTAGCTTCATCCGTCCAGCTGGGGGCAGCTGCAAGGGTGGTTGGACACACCTCTGGATGCCAGTGTTGAGCCTTGTTCATCTCAAAACAACTTTCCTCGCCGGAATCGGTGGTCAGCATCTGTAAGGGCAGTAAGAAAAAGCCTCAAGTCCAGTACACAATGAAAATAAAGTAGCCATTTCAAAAATGTAATGCAGGTAAGTGAGGACTCGCAGGTTGCGCGGTTTGGAAATTAACGCACCAGTCACCTGCGCTTGATCCCACCTCCGGCCTTCTCGATTCCGTAGCGAACCCAGATTGATGGGAGAGGGAAGGGAGTGTGTTAGATGCTGCCCAAGTTCTGTTGCATTCACAGGCAGGTCATCGCTCCCGTGACTACCCCGCTGTGAGGCACATGGTGAACTTCGTCAGAATCTGCGGCCGACCCATCGGTCATAGTGTGGAGGGAAAAGACGGAAGAGCGGAGGCATTGGGTGTTGATTACCAGCCTCCCTACAGTAGGTTTCCAAGTGCCCAACGACACTCATGTGTGACTGCCGAAGAAAAGGTCGCAACGCGGCAACGATTCTGCTGCTGGTGGTGGTAGTTAGACTCCTCGGTCGTCAGGATTTCACTGGCCACAAAGGTATCCATCCAGTGAAACAGGCCGGTTCACAGCGTTGGTTGGTTGGTAGCCCTTGTTGGATCAGGGGTTCCCGCCGGAGTCTAAACTGGGTGCAGTTGGGAGACGGAGAAAAGCCGCGACCTCGGCCGGCTTGAGCCAAAGGTCCTCGGGGTGAGTTGGGTACCTGGCCGGGAACTGCAGGCGAAGAGATGACGGCAGTCATGCGGCGAGACGCAGCAGTCGGGTATAGACGGGTCGAGCCGGTGTTGGTACTGGCGAAGAAGCATGCAGTAGCCACTGCGTAGCTGCGCCAGGGTACAGCGAACCATCCTTGAGAGATGTCGTTCCGAGGTGGATAGCCACCCAGAAGGACCGGGGAATGGTAGCTGAATTTTGTGTCCACAATGGCTCTCTGGTGAAGGCGCTGGTACCCTGTCTTGATGGCGGAGCCATCAGCGGGTAGATCCGAGAGAGACGAGGTGACACCTGCCTTGTGGAGAGCTCGGATACACGAGCGAACGTTATGACTAGGCTCAAGAGCGTTGCAACGATGGTGATTCGGATGTACTTGTACTTGTACTTACTTGCAACGGCATTCACCTCGGGCAGGTTGAGCCGGCATCAGTTTTGACGTTGACTGCTTCATGAATCACAGCTGTCCAGGCGCGTCGATCTTGCGCCTGTTCACACGAGAGCACCATCCATTCACGGTTCCACTGGCGTAGGCCGTAGACGCATGGGCCGGAAACCGACGACAGATCCTGCTTGACCGTTGCTGTCCAAGTTTTCAGCTGCCCGCCGCGACGTTTGTGCCAGGTGGGGGAGGCGTCGCCACAAGCAGGTCACGAATCAGCTCACCATCATCACGCCGGGACGCATGCCCGAACCACCGAAGACGTCTCTGAAGCAGGAGTGGAGGGAGAGCGTCCAGGTGACAGCGTCGGCGGAGATCGGAGCAGCGAATTCGGTCGACGCGTCGGTGACGAAGGATGCGGCGTAGGCAGTCATTGTCAAACACCTCAAGGCGCCTCATGTCCTCAACACGCATAGGCCATGTCTCCGCCATAGAGCAGGGTAGATCGAACCACTGCTTGGTAAACACCGGACTTTGTGCGTAGTGATATTTCCCTTCTATTCCATAGAGGAGCGCACAGTCGGTAGAAGGCAGATCGGGCACGGTTGACGCGTGATACAAACTCGCCGACACCTTGACCTGTTTCCGTGACCAAAGAGCCTAAGTATCTAAACGAGTCGACCTTTTCGAGAGGAGCGCCGTCGAGAACAATAGGAGTGACAGATGTAGGGGGCACACAGGAGAGCATGACTTGAGTCTTAGTCGCGTTTAGGCGTAATCCGATGGATCGGGCACGCTCATTAACTTTGTCCAACGCCTGCTGAACTGCATTACAGTTGTCGCCAAAGAGGACGACGTCATCAGCATACGCCAAGTCAGTCACCCATTTCGAGCGATCAAACTGCACTCCCGGGAAGTCATCCAGTGCTTTGGTCATGATCCAGTGCACCGCATAGTTGAACAGGGTTGGTGAAAGGGCACAACCTTGGCGGACGCCCGTCCTGACGCTAAAGGCTTCCGTGTCACCGTTCTGCGTCCTCACCCGTGTGGAAGTGCCACGATAGTATGCCTGCATGAGATTGAGAAGCTAAGGTGGTAGGCCGTCCGTCCTCATTATGTTCCACAGCGAACTGCGATCAACAGAGTCAAATGCGGCAGCAAAGTCGATGAAGCATAGAACAGTGGGTTGTTGGTGACCCCATCTCAGTTCCAGTACACGGCGGAGATTGAAGATCTGGTCGGTGCAGCCACGACCTGGTCAAAATCCACTCTGGTTTGGGCGGGTGCGCTGGTCTCTCGCAGTTTGGAAACGTTTGAGAAGAAGAGACGTGAATGTTTTCGCCGCTACATCGATAAGGCTAATGCCTCTGTAATTTCTGCACGCTCGTCTGTCGCCTTTTTTAAACAAGGGGAGGATCACTGCTTTTCTCCAGTCAGAGGGCACAACTTCGCTGTCCCATATCTTGGCAAATATTTGTTGTAGCCAGGGCCCAATAACCTCGGGTGCACATTTAAAGAGCTCCGGCGAAAGGTCATCCTCACCAGGTGCCTTGTTGTTGCGTAGCCTCAAGAGAATGGAGACAACTTCCTCTACACTGGGTGGCACTGTGTTGCACTCATACAGATGGTGCGGATCGTCCGCATTGGGCGACAGGTCAGACATCACAGGGGGATCATGGTTAAGGTGGTCACAGAAATGCTCGCGTCATCTCTCTAACCGGTCATCGATCTTAGTGATAACAGCACCTTTGCGATCCAGTAAAGTCTCGGTGGTGTTCCCCGAACCTCTGCTGGCCTGCTTTAAGAGTCGGTAGAGCTTGTGGGTGTCACCTCTGGTAGCTGCTCGCTCCGTTTCCGTGGCAAAGTCGCTCCAGTAGGCGTTCCTATCGGCTCGGATGGCCCTTGTCGTTTGGCGCCGCAGCTCTCTGTAAGTGGGGGAGCCAGTGAGTCTGGCTCGGCCGGCCTCCTCAGCTAACTCAAGCGTGGGTCTAGTGATCCAGTCGCGATGTCGCCGTCGGGTTTTGCCCAGATGGGTGTATGCCAGCTCTGACATCGCGGCCTTCAGGGACTGCCACGCGGGCTCTGGGTCCGCTCGGGCGTCAGGGTACAGGCCGTCGAAACGGTTCTGGAGTGCTAAGTGGAAGGCGTCGCCAGCAGAGGACTTCAGCTTTGCAACATCGATCCGCTGTGGTCGGGAGGGTCTGTGAATAGCTCTCAAACGCAAGCGAAGGGTTGCCCGCTGTAGGACATGGTCCGATGCATGAGCGTTTCCTGTATCAGCACCACGGTAGGCTCGACAATCCAAGACCGAGCTGGCCCAGCGTGCTCGGACAAGGATGTGATCTATTTGGGCCTGGGTATGCCCATCATTTGAGTACCAAGTGAAAAGGTGGTGGCGCGGATGATCAAAACGGGTGCTTGACACAACGAGGCGGTTAGACGATGCGAAGTTGACAAGGCGCTCACCGTTGGCACACTGCGCTCCGATAGCAAATTTGCCTAGCACCTGACGGGTTCCAGCGTCACACACACCTGGTCGGGCGTTCCAGTCACCGGCAATGACGAATAGATCACTTCTTGCGATGCGGTCAACTGTTCGCTTGAGGTCACCGTAGAAGTCATCTTTTATGCTGTCATCAGCAGCCAGAGTAGGCGCATATACCGAGATGATGGAAACGTTGACTGGGGCACTTTTCAAACGGACCCAAGCGATCCGCGGTGAGACAGCCTCTCACTCTAGCAGACTCGAGTTAAATTCATCGGCCAAAGCTATAGCGACACCATACAGTCCAGAGTTGTCGGACACACCACTGTGGTAGAGATGATACGCAGAGTCAGTTCTTGGTACTTGCAGCAGTTTGTGGCCAGTGCCAGGTAGGCAGACCTCAGAGAGACACGCCACACCAACACGGTATTCAGAAAGGGATTTGGCTGTTAACAGTTGGGCGCCGTCATCCCTCAAAGTTTGAACATTCCAGCCTACAATTCGCAATCCGGCATCAGCTCGCAGATTTAACACCCGTCCCGCGATGCCAATAGGATGGGGCGCGTCGGTTCCCGCGGACGCCGTAGCAGAGATCGTATGTTGCGTATAGTTGTGATTCATGAAAGTGTAGAAAGTCAAGAAAGTCAATTCCGTGTTTCGTGGAGAAAAGGGGATAGGCGCTAGGTCCCCGGTCTTGCTCCCCCACCAGAGCCCCGTTAGCCAAGCAAAAGCAAGTTTCCGGCGCGCACCAGCTTGGAGGTGGGGTTGGATTTTACGCACCTACGTGATTCGGATGGCCAGGTTGTGAACAGGTCCACCAGAACTGCTGGCTCAATAGTTTGTTGTGCGGGGCGACCGGCAGGACAGAAGCCTCTGTATGAAGGTGATCGATGGGCGACACTTTATAGCAGCCCTTGATCGTGTGGAGGGCACCGTTCTGTGCTGACTGGAGGCGGCGGAGGCTGGAGGAGCTGATTGTGGGAGACCCGACTGGTGCCGCATAGGTGAGATGCGGCTTGGCTAGAGGTTTGAACGTGGTCGCCAGCGTCTCTTTCGAGCAGCCCCAGGATATGCCCTCGAGAGCCTTGAAGACCTTGGCGCATCGGCTCACTTCGCTTTCAGCCTCCCTCGCATGGTCCGCGAACGTGAAGAGTAGATCTAAACGGACGCCGAGGAGCTTGGGCTTTCGGACCAACGGTAAAGCCTCACCGTTGACGATGATAGCCAGGTGAAGATTGAACGCCTTCAGATCCAATGTGAAAGCAGTGACGGACGACTTGGTTCATAGCGTCGAAGGCCATGGTGAGGTCCACAAAGGTTGAATAGTCTAGTCGACGCCCAACATTGCTTTTTCTTGCGTCTTTGTTCAAGGCCAGCTGCCTCAAGGTCATCCACCAATTCAGGGCGCGCCGACCTGCAGACACTTGACAGATTTCCACTCGGACGCACACACGTGCGTCGAGGTAGTCGCCGCTGCCCAAGCGCCACTCGGATACGCCCTTTTGCCCCATACTCGGCCTACGCCAGCAGACACGAGACCCCTCCCGTGGGAACCACAACAGACTCGTCTTTGACCACGTTCCCACCCACCCCCACGGCGGCCAAGGTCTGCTACACCAAACCTCCCTACGGTGGATCTATCTCCCCATCTGTGTTTTTCATGACGGAGCAGCCCCTCCCGACAACGCTGCTCCGACTTCTCCTCCTGGCCGCCGGGATTCGGGCTAACTCGGCGAGGCTCCTGATCCAACAAGGGCTACTAGCCAGCCAGACCCCTCCCGTAATGTTCCACGCCCCACTTAGATAACACTTGAACCTGCTCCGCAATCCTACTAAAGCAACTGTCACCACTGTCTCATACTTGCTCCCAGGCGGGAACCACAGCAGACGCGTCTCCGTCGCGTTTCCACCAGCCGTCACGTCGGCCAAGGTCAGCTACACCAAACCTCCGTACGGTGGATTAATCTTCCCTCCTCTGCATCGCTGTTTTTGATGACGGAGCATCTCCTCCCGACCACCCTGCTCCGACTTCCCATCCTCGCCGCCGGGATTGAGGCCAACCCGGCGGGGCTCCTGATCCAGCAAGGGCTACTAGCCAGCCAACCAGCTGCTACGACTGTCGAGGCCCAAAGCAGAGTGGTACAAATGAGTTCCGTTATTGGTCAGATGCACGTTCATCAACGAGTGGTGCTCCGACTCCTCCTCCTTGTCGCTGGGATTGAAGCCAATCCGCTGGGACTCCTGATCCAACAAGGTCTACTAGCCAGCCAGCTAGCCTCGTGCTAATACATAGACATCGCATATTTCCACGAAGAAAATCGACATTAAATAACTTGCTCAACTTCAAATTCAAGTCTCTTGTCCACGAAAATCACGGCATGTGAGATGCTCAAAGCACTTATTAACTTTTTGAAAAGTGGCACAATGCTGTGTGTCCAGAAAGTCCTAAATCTGCAAATCCGAGAAAGGGCTGTGGCCAAGGACTCGGGGGCAATCTCAGCAGATAGGGTTTGTTTATAAGTTGTAGTCAGTGCCATCGAAGTGACAGTGCAGTGGCGTGCTAGGTGTCTGCAAGGTAAGTTCAAGACTGTCATGATTAATTTATGGTAGAGAGAAAACTCTGCGTTTGTCGTTTGAGAAATATTTTATGCGTGGGATGGTTACCCAGTCCACAACTGGCAAAAACACTTTCTCCAAGGACAACTTTGATTGATATATGCGTTTCGGATCTGTGCCTGATAGACTAGTTTCGATAATCATAACATACAGGCGGAGTAAACTCTGCCAATTAACTAAGAAAAACAACAGTTGTCAAGTGTCCATTGACATCACAAGGACGCTGTCAGAAGCAACGGCCTTCAGCGATGACGAAAAATAAAGAGCTTCTGAGCATAAGTGGAAACTGCTCGCATGCTTATGGTAAGCAAGAATGTAGAGTGCATTGAAAAACTGATGAAAAGTGCCGATCAAAATTTGAGGGGGGGGGCTTAACACACATTTGATATTATTTATTTTGATTGCTGAGTTGACTTGAGACGCAAAATGCTGTTTACTAGAAAAGAATTCAATTCAAATCAACACTTCAAACACCACCACCCCCACAGTAGGGAACCACAGCAGACGCGTCTTTGTCGCGTTCCCACCCGCCCTCACGGTGGCCAAGGTCTGCTACACCAAACCTCCGTACGGTGGATTAATCTTCCCTCCTCTGCATCGATGTTTTTGATGACGGAGCATCCCCTCCCGACCACGATGCTTCGACTTCCCCTCCTGGCCGCCGGGATTGAGGCCAACCCGGCAGGGCTCCTGATCCAGCAAGGACTACTAGCCAGCCAACCAGCTGCTACGACTGTTGAGGCCCAAAGCAGAGTGGGACAAATGAGTTCCGTTAGTGGTCAGGTGAACGTTCATCAACGAGTGGTGCTCCGACTCCTCCTCCTTGTCGCTGGGATTGAGGCCAACCCGGCGGGGCTCCTGATCGAGCAAGGGCTACTAGCCAGCCAGCCAGCCAGATGGATGTGAATAACGAAGTCACATCGCAGTCACGTCCAGACGTTCGTCACTGACAGTTAATTGGCGTACATCCCCTAGAATTGCCCGCATTTTCCTTACTGACGTCCTGACATCACTGATAGTTAATTAACGTATACCCTTATAATTGCCCCCTCGCTGCCTCTGACAGTTAACTGGCCCACACCCATTATAATTACCCCCCCTTTTTGTTGCTGTTTCTTGCCTCGTGCAAGGACGTGTCAGAAGCGACCGAGCGTATTGCCGCAGGACTAGGCGTTGGAATTGCGCATCGTCCCAAGGGTACAATGCGCAGCCGGGTCATGAGGATCAAAGATCAGCTAAATCCCAGTGAGCAGTCGGGTGTGGTGTATCGCATACCGTGTCTAAACTGCCCTGTAAACTACACGGGACAAACTGGACGCATGCTAAGTTTGCGCATACAGGAACACAAGGCGGCTGTTCGACGGGGTGATGACTCTTCGCAAGTGGCCACCCACACCTACGGAGCGGGTCACGAGTTCAACTTCGCAGCAGTGAAGATAATTGACCACGCAAGCAGCAAGACGGGCCGAGAGCTAATTGAAGCCTGGGCGTCGGATGACAACTCAGTTAACCGATGCATCGAGCTGGCGCCCTCATATGTTGCCCTGCGCGGGTATCTCCGGACTCATGGCACTGGTGGTCCTGTCCCTCCTTCCCTCCCTGCTACCTTCCCCCCCGCCCCTATGACGGATAATTAATCTCTCCCCCTACACATTTTGGTTTCCCTCGTTAACAGTTAATTACCCCCCCCGTTATATGTTGGTTGCTTTCTTTAATGGTTAATTGGCCCCTTTCCCCTGTAAACATTTTGCTTGCTTTCTTTGACAGTTAATTAACCCCCCCTACCCCTGTTAATTTTGACTGCTTTCGTTGACGGTTACTTGCCCTCCCCCTTCCCCCTTTATATGTTGCCTGCTTTTGTTGACGGTTTTATCTCTGACGATGGACTCTTTCAAGAGTTCTAAAAGCTCAGAACAATAAAACTCCGATTCCAGTGATCAAACCTGCTTCTTCTCAATCTATGCACATACCTGGAATGCGAACCTTTGCCTCAATTCGTGAGAGTTTGAAAGCTCAGGACAATAAAGAGATTGCTTTCCTGTTCCACAATCCTTCTTCCTTATCCATGCAAATACCTGGGGCACGAATGTTTTCATTCAAATTTGTAGTTTCAGTGATCACGCCTTCCACATCTGAACTGCCTGTTCGCTTCTGTCAGTGCAAACTGTATCAGTTGGAACCAAGTTAGTAAACTTCATTCGAATTATGAATGTAAAAGACTGACTTTATCGACATAAGCACGCAGGCAGAATTCATAATTCACACACCCAAAAACCGAAGGCAAAGCAGCAGTCGATACAAAATTAACTTATTCCCCTGTCACTTAAAGTCACTTGACTTCGGCGTCGCTGTCGCCGTTGCTATGAATCCAGGAACATCCGTTTCCAGTACTTGTTTGCACCTGCATGACGTGCAGTCGATGATCACGTTTTTATCCGATTTTAAAGAGAGAATCCGAAGAAAATAAAAACTATGGCACCTGACAGCTAAGAACTGCAGACAATATATTTTATTCGGAAAGGTACTTGTACTTGTTACGGCTGCGATCATGCCTGATCTAGCCGGCCTCAATTATGTCCTGCATGGTGCTTCTCCACGCGCGAGGGTCCATGGCTGCAGACCTGGACAGTTCGAGCCATTCTCTTCGCCAGCGCCGGAGACCGAATACTCAAGGTCCAAGAACCACTTCCATGTCCTGACGGACTGAGTCGAGCCAGGTTTTGAGCTAGCCCCCTCTTCGACGTTTCCAATTAGGCAACGGTTTCAAGTAGAGGGCAGTAGCATTGAGCTCCTGAGGTTGGCGACGAAGAACGTGTCCAAACCACCTGAATAGTCTGGGATATCCTTGTGATTTTGTCACAGCGAACGCGGACTGTCTCATTTGAGACAAAGTCAGGGTACGTCACTCGAAGAAAGTTCCTTAGACAGTAGTGGTCAAAAACTTCCAGTTTCTGTTCATCCTCCACGAGCGTAGCCCAACATTCGCATCCATATAAGAGAACGGAGCGCACAGATGCACGGTACACGCGGATCTTTGTTGAGATAGAAATATCGCGTCGGGTTCATAAGCACTTCCGAAGGCTGGAGAACACTCGTGCTGCGTCAATTCGGGAGACAATGTCATCCTTACTTTGTCCATTCGGCAGCAACCTCGCTCCCAAGTATTTTAAACTGTCGACTTCTTCAAGTGGACAGCCACTAATCTCGAGAGGTGCCTTCTCTTCGGCAGTCAACAAAACAGATGGCTGTCGGTTGCTGTTAAACATGGCGGAATTCAAGAACGCGCCTCAGTGTGAATGACTGGCTTACGTAGCCCGACAATCTGCTTCTTCTGCAGCTAACCTGCGCTAAAGGCCATTCCACTACCTACCACAACTGAACGCGTGACCCAGACAGCAGACATAGCTGAATTTAAGAACGACCCGTAGTGTGAATAACTGGTCCGTGCATTACCTGGAGTCACCAACACACTAGCCGCAACGGTGAGGACCCTCACAACAAATCCTATGAAACTGGTGTTAGGCTAGCTCTCAGATTTTCACTTGCCTCTCAGTCCAGAAGTCAGGTACAGGGATACCTGCACCCCAGTTCTCAGGAAAGTATCCATCTTTCTACGTTTATTCAAACTCTTTATGGATTTAGGGCACCGAAACGGCGACATGCAATGCATAGACTTCAGATGCAATAACTCACTCTCCGGACGCCTTGTTGTTGCTGTTGTTGCGTGGCCTAATCATCATACGCACAAATTCCTCATCATAAGGGAGTCACGTGACTTTCAGCAGTCCGCTTATTGTGTCTTAATTGGCGGATTCGACACGTTGCAGCAGGCGGGGGGCCTTGATAGCTCAGCTGGCTAGAGTGTTTACTGTTCTAAAGCCTTTGAAGTTGTTTCGGAACCATACAAAAGCAACTGCCACCTGAGACTTGACCCGTTGGTTGTAGTGCTCTAGAAGAAATGCTGCTTAAACCCTGCAGACCACTGCGATGTGGGAATTCCGCGAGTCTGAAATTCCGAATCCAGACAGACAGACAGTAGACGGCGAAGATGCATTTGATGATGACAGCGTGGCCCCAGGCTTGGGGTGCCAGGGTATACGACGCTCGCATAGTTCAGCATCCAATGCCAAGAGTTCGTTTCCGATTGAGTATTCGGGGCTCACACCACCAGACCAGCGTGGTGGTGGAGGAGCGCTTTGATTCTCACGGGCCCGATGACACTTCAATGAGACATTGGAACCTTTTGAATACAGGTGAGCCCACAACAGTCGCGTTGACTGTTCTTTGTTGTCTCTCTTCTAGCGCTTTGGTCCAAGCTAACCTAGCTGCAAGACAACGATGGCAAACAAACATACTGAGTGACGGTTTAGGGTCGTCAGGTCACAATGCCGCCATCGGTCAGGGCAGTGTCTTACCAGACAGTTGGCATACCAGACCACAGTCCATTTGACCGTTGTTCTGCTACGGTTTATTTGCCAAGGGCCGAGAATTTGCCTGTTTTGCAGCTAGCCTACGCTAAAGGAGCTTTCACTGTTCACCTGATGTTAACGCAGTCATGGCGAAACCCAAGAATGCGCCTTCGCGCAGCCCGACAGTCAACCTCTTTTGCAGCTAAACATGGCTAAAAGCCGTTCCACTGCCCACCACCTGTGAACGTGTGGGGTATCTGACAGCCAATCTAACAGGTAGGTCTGTGAGGTGGGGCGATTTACTGAGGGGTTCCACAAAACCGCATCTCAGAGAGAGGTTCAAGAGACAAGCAGGGACCTCGGGCGACGACACTAGATCAATTCATGTCTAACAAAACTTAAGACATAACCGCTTTAAGCGAAAAGACAAAATTCACAGTCCTCGGATGACCGCTCCATATATTTTCCTTGCTTAAAAATCTGCATTTACGAGAAGTTGTAAGGGCAGACAGTAATAAGAAATGTGAAGGGTCTTTTTGGCGCTTCGTTTACTAACTTTTTTTAGCCGCCTCATGTTGATCCCCTGTTTAACAGATCTGGAAGCGAGTGTATTACACTTGATATTTACGTCTCGAGCCCGTATCTCGACTCGTCATGGTTGCGGTTCCTGTTCTGTTAAAAATAAGCCACTATTAAAAGCCCCATCCTACGCATGCATTCTCTCTTGTCGAGGACGTTTCCCCTTTCTTTCTAGTTGATATCATGACTGGAACGGTCAGATATCTCGGCGACTTAATTCCCATGCCTTTTTCCTGCTAGACATTAGTTCGTTACATCCCGGTATGGCGTTCGAAAAATCGCCTTCATTTATCCGGTCATAGCAGTGATATGCATTTAGAGGTAAAAGTAAATGTAAAGGGTCTTGCTATCACTTTGTCTGCTAAGCTTTTGTGGTCACCTCATGTTGGTCTCTTGTGTATAACACTAGATATTTACGTCATTTCCACACACCCCCAGCCTGAATAATCCCTCTTTATGGTTGCTTTCCATCAAGATTTTTTCCCTATAATACTCAGAAAAGACACTGCTATTTAAAGACCTATCCTACGCAGGTTCTCTCCCGTCGAGGATGTATGTCTATTCTGTCTGGCTTATATCATGACAAAACAGTCAGCTATGTCGCCAGCTCAATGCTCATGCCCGTCCCCTGCTAGAAGGTGGTTCCGACCTTTCCGGCGTGGCGTCCGACATATCGCCTGTCATTCGGCCGGTCAGAGCAGTGATGTGCATTGAGATCAAAGAGGATATGAACTGTCTCTCTAGTGAGAAGCTACAAAAACGCGTATAACGCCCAGATTCTGAAGTTTCTGTCATTGGAATAGGCTTGCATGGGAAAGGCGGGGCAACTCCTAGAAACGCCCAAGCGACCATTAGATAGCGATAGGCTAATTAAAGTACTAGATAAAAATAAAAGTCCGGATTGTCCGCGTTGGCCGAAAACCTCATCGAACATGGGATATCCCGCTTGTACATCAAGTAACTCGCCCTCACTAAACACCTCTTTCTCGGTACCTGGTGGGTGTTGAACTGCAAGGAGTTTGCCTCGGAAACGGGAGCAGGCAGTCGTGTCGTGGTGGAGATAGATAGATAGATGACTGGACAGAGTCAGTATACTAGCCCTGCCCCGTAACCGGCAGGCACTGCAGTTTGAAAAAAAAAACAATGCAAGAATCCTCATTATGGTGCCATCTGCTTTTTTTACCTTCAACCCGGGATTTGGCCCAAAGGTTGTAGTGCTCTAAACGCAAACGCTGCTTAAACTCACACTGACCACTGCGATGTGGGACTTCCGTAAGCCCGAGTCTGGAATTCGAGCAGACAGCAGACTGCAGAAAGTTGGCATACCAGACCACAGTCCATTTGACCGTTGTTCTGCGACGGTTTATTTGCCAAGGGCCGAGAATCTGCTTCTTTTGCAGCTAATCTGCACTTAAAGTCGCCCCACTATCCAGCACAAGTTAACGCGTGGGGGGCAGCTAGCAGTCAAGCTAACAGGATGAGCCATGGGGTGGGGCGGTTTAGTAAAGAGTTCCACCAAACCACATCTCACAGAGCGATTCGAGAGACTAGCAGAGAGCTTAGCCGACGACACTTGGACAAATAATGCCTAGAAAAACGCAAGACATCAGCGCTCTAAGCAACAGAAAAACTACACAGGGCTCAGAAGAATGCCCATGCATTCACCGTGCTTGAACATCTGCTTTCAGGAAAGGTATATGCTTTTTTCCATGACAAAAGGTAATAGTAAATATGAAGGATCTTGCTGTCATTTTGTTTCCTAAGTTTGTGTGGTCGCCTCATGTTGATCCCCTGCTAAACAGATCTGAAAACTTGTGCATTATACTAGATATTTGCGTCATCCCCT
Source organism: Ligula intestinalis (assembly GCA_036362985.1). Classification (NCBI taxonomy): domain Eukaryota; kingdom Metazoa; phylum Platyhelminthes; class Cestoda; order Diphyllobothriidea; family Diphyllobothriidae; genus Ligula; species Ligula intestinalis. The sequence goes on from JAYGXS010000007.1 coordinate 25,972,356, forward strand.
CACACTTCGTCATGTTTGCTTTTCATCAAGAACTTGTCCCATTTTGCTAAAAATATACTCCTATTTAAAAGGTTATCCTATGCATGTCCTCTCCCGCCTATTCTGTCTGGTTTATATCATGACTGGAACGGCCAGCTATGTCGCCGGCTTGATTCTCATACCCATTCCCTGCTAGAAAGTCGTTCCGTCTTTCCCGGCGTGGCGTACAACATATCGTCTGTCATTCGGCCGATCGGAGCAGTGATGTACATTGAGACCAAAGGGGATATAAAGTCTCTCGCGAGTAACGCCCAGATTCTCAAGGTTCTGTCTTTGAAATAGGCTAAGGTGGGAAAGGCGGACAACTCCCGGAAACGCCCAAGCGGCCGTTAGCTAGTGATAGGCTAATTAAAGGATTAAGGGTGGATAGAAGTCCTGATTGTCCGTGTTGGTCGAAAAACTCACCAAACATGTGATATCCCGCTTGCACATCAATCAACTCGCCTTCATTCCCCACCCCTTCTCGCTCTCTCTCCCTGGGTACCTGGAGGGCATTGAAGTGCGAGGAGTTTGGTTCGGACGGGGGGGGGGAGGGTAGCCAGTCTAGTCTCCGATGCAGTCTCTCGACTGTTTCAACCCGCTGGAGTAGGCATAGCCCATCGACCTCAGGCAACAATACGCCGCCGAGTGATGCATCCTTAAGACAGACTGCCCCCTACTGAAACCTCCGCAGTTGTCTACAAAATACACTGCAATGATGGAGGCTGTAATTACGTTGGATAAACAGGGCGCAAAGTGCAGACCCGTCTACAGGAACAGAAAGCGGCGGCCCGGAGACTAGACCCTAAGTCACAGCTTGCAACGCATATCGGAGGGGCTGGCCTCTATTTCGATAATCAAGGAACGACCATTGTAGGCCGAGGAACGTCAAAAGCTGAAAGATTGACGCTTGAGGCATGCTACTCAGACGCCAATTCTGGCAGCAGGTATCTGAACCTACCCACGGCCTACAAAGTCCTACGTCATTACGCAAGTAAAAGACAGGACACGGTCAAACTGAAGTCGCGATTTGCAGACGAAGACGGCTCCGTGACAAAACCATCGGAAGAGGGAGCAGGATGACCAGCATCCTCTACCGTGAAGACGAAACAGAACACTAAATGAACACTTTATTGTGAGGGAAGTGATTAAGGAATATTAAAGTAAATTATAGTTGTTTTAACAAGCTGAATAGAAGAAGCTCCATTAACATAAGCTCCTTTTACTCAGGCTACTGATGTCTATTGATGGAAATGGAACCTTATGTTGGCGGAATTTAACGAAAAAAGGGGAAAGTCGGGCTACTGAAAATGGACTGAAAGTACGTTACTAGCATCAGCCAAAGGCAAATGAGACCGCTAAAGACAGTCCTACTGAAAGAACTTACATCGAAATCGCAGTAGAATACGGTTGGTAGCTGCGCCTTCGGGTCATCAACTGCTGCAGTGTCAAACACGGATTTGAGGGTAGCCACAGTGAGGAGGGGTGCGGAGGCTGCGGTGAGGGACGACGCTGTTCCGGCCGCTGATGACGACGGCGGTTTATGCACTTGGAGGCCGTGTGGTTTACGCACTGCTTTCCTTTCCCTACAAGGTTCAGAAGGAGACGGTGTAGCAATAAATAACTGACGGGCCATTTCACGAATGCTCCTTCGCTCGCCCACTCGCTCTAGACGCACGCCTATGCGCATGGGTTTGCCCCGTGATTCGCGAGGCGGTAACAACCGACTAACCCTCAGGGCTTACCGACACGGATACGCCGAAAGGAAGCAGGAGAGAGCGCGCACCGGTCAGGTGACGTGCCTGTCATGCCCTTCATCACTATAGATCCCTCATGGGCAGTCCCTCGTAGCATTCACGGTCAGTAGTATATGCGTGGGAGTGGGATGATTAATTCTAGCCACTTAGGCTTCATTCGACCCCGTTGGTGGCCATTTGGGCAAAAGTGGGCGGTCCTAATAATCCTAAGTAATCATCTAGAATCCACCGGGTGGACTACCAGCCTAACCTTGATTATCAGGGGTTTGGCAGATTTGAATAATTCATTTGACCGAATTGTGCAAATGCGTAGACTCGGTGGGATTTGAACTCACATCAGCAGGGAAAGCTTTAGTGCAGCCCAGCCTACTACGCGTATGGAGTCCACCAATACGGATGCAGTGAGGTGACTGCCAGGGAGGATTTCCCAAGTACTTATCTAGAAGCTACCGGATGAATTACCAGGCCAACCTTAATTAATAGGGGCTTGCAGGGTTTGTAGCTTAGCGGTTAGAGCGTTGGCAGCCAGTAAAGGCCTTCTCTGATACGCGGGTTCAGATCCCACCGAACGCCTCGAGTTTTTTTCACAATTGGGTCAACTTACATCAGGGGTTTGGCAGATTTGAATAATTCAATTGACCCAATTGTGAGAAAGTCGGTGGCTTCAGTGCGATTGCACCTTACACCAACAAGAGAAAGGCTTTGGTACAGCCAACGCTCTAGTCACCCGAACTGCCAGGCTCAGTGAGCTCAATCACACTTGCGTCAATTCACCCGCCCAGCCTACTGCGGAACGTGTATGGAATCCACCAATTCTGATCCAGTGCAAGCTGACTGCCCAAGCGCGATTTCCTAAGCAATCGCCATCTAGAATCCACCAGATGACTGCAAGGTACACATGAAACTCACGACTCTGAGTAGGGGTCCCGTAGCTCAGTTGGTTAGAGCGTTGGCCTTCAAACCCCGATGGCGTGGGTTCAAATCCCACCGAGTTTCTTTTTTACAATTGAGTCAAATGAATGATCAAACATCTGCCCAACCCCCCCTACTTATAAGCCTTCGTCAGTCAGTCACAACACTCGTCCATGTGAGACGTTTTTTGCCTCGAGACGCCCTATTCAACAAAGGCGATCCCCTGTGGGCTGGGGGGATGAGTCATGACTGAATGTCAAAGGATCTTGTAACACGGGAAGGATGGTAACAGAGGTGTCTGAAGGGTGGGGCCACGCCGTGAACAAGCAGCAAACTATGTGCCAGAAAACGCTAAAAATACATGCAAATTTTCGTGAACTTTATTCCCCTTGTCTGATATATATAGCGACGGAATTGAGCGGTATAATATGAAAGTAAAGGAACAGCAACTCGCAGTGATTAAAAGGTATGTGGATAGAAGTAGGAGATGCGATCGCTGGAATAAGAAGTTTACTTGCCTGACGTTTCAGGTTCTGTCGAGAACCTTTCACCAGAGGTAACCGTAGAATAGGGTGAAACATGCACAGATTACACAGCATATCAACCTATTCTACGATTCGCTCTCATTAAGGGTCCTTGACAGAACCAAAAAAGTCAGGCAAATAAAATCCTTCCAGCGATCGCATCCCCTACTTCAGAACTGCTTCGTGGAACTCGCCTATTTGCTTCTAACGGTATGTGAATAACAAAAAAAAACAAGGTTTGACACGAAATGATATAATTGCAGCAGTTAAGACAGAGAGGGTTAATTTCCCCAGCTATGCAATAGTAAAACGAGCAAGACCTTTTAAACCGCACCCGACGAGACCCGGCCACACACTCAAATTTGATGAGGTCAAAACCCCCACGATAGAGGTGGGAATCGTGTGAGAAGCGAGTTGCTTGAATCACGATTTGTGGGCTTCCTGTCTGTAGACAAGTGCAGCGAACTGCATAACCCAGTACGGTTTTGAGGTTTAGTTTGATCAGAGCAATTAGCGGAGTGCGCAGGTGAACGCGTCTTCTAACGCTAGCGTCAGAAGGCCGGATGGCCGAGCAATCATCACACCAGAAAGTTCAGCAGGTCACGACCCGCACGCTAACCATCAAGCAATTAGCGTACCCGCGGACAACTTTTCTCGATAGAAAAGGGAGCCGTTAATTGTCATCGGTATACAGTAATATAGCGACTGTATCCCATAAACACTGTAACTCCCTGCGTAAGAATCGCCCGCTTCTGCTATTGTGTCTGATGATGGCTACGCGACGGAATCCGAAACACCAACTTCAAATCAAATTTTTCAGCGATCACATTCTGTCTAGCACCCAGCCTGTTCTGGATGCCGGACGAAAAAGGCGTCCTACCTCACTGCAGATCGGCTGGGCATAGACGGAATATTATCAAAATAAACCTGGATAAAAAGATGTGTGTTCGACCATCGATCGCGATGAAGACCACCAAGTGCACCAACAGGTTGGTACAGACGGTGCCAGTCTCAAGGGTTAGGTTTAAACTGACAAAAGGACGTAGTTAGCGGCTCCGTATTCTTCACCTTCTACCGGAGTCTTGAAGACTAAACGGGGTTCAGCGTAGGCTGCTTTATCAAATGCAAGCCAAAACACCGCCTAACTTGGTCTTAAGTGACATAAAACTTTGCGCGGGTACTACTGTACTATCTACCCTCACTCACCCCTAGTGGGTGGGAAAACAGGCCCAAGGAGGCCGAGACTGATACGGTTACTATACGGCGATACCACTACTGACTATCAATGTAATCGAGTCTTAGTAGTATCAGTACGATCTCTTACGCTAAAATTTGTCAGAAGTGACGCTGATAAAGCCAACACTGAGATACAATGTCTACCTATAAAAAACAAATATCGGAGGTAGACATCCCAGTATTTTATAGTTTAACGTCCAGTTGATGATCATGCTTCCTTCACCCGACTTTAAAGACAGAAGCCAAAAAAATGCGGCACATGACAGCAAAGAATGGCGTACGACTGCAGATAACCAGAGGAGATGCCCTAACAGGGGTGTAGTGGTTTAAACCTTATCTTCTCCTAACACGAGACGCCACAGACGGGGTCACCTAATGACAACCTTGGTCGCCCAGTCAGCGCAGTGGCACCTGTCCGCATGCGACGCGCAACCTTTGCCCTCGGGCGACTGGAGCGCTCACACGCACCCCAGACAGGTCGTGCCAATCATCGCCCTGACGCTGACTCACACACAAAGCCCGCTCTGGGCTCTTGTAACAATTCCCGCGCTGAAGGATACACCAGAGCAGTGGGCGGACGCAGGCACCACGTAATAGACGGCTCTCTCTTTACCTCACCTTCGAGAATCAGCATTTAAGTAAACACCCCCGTATCACAATCGGAAAGCAAGTGCGCGCAAAAAAGACAGAGAGGAAACATGTAACTGAATATCGTTCAGTTCAGCGCGCGCATGTGTAGGTAGCGGCGGGGGCGAAGCTGACGATGGAAAAGGAACTAAAAGTACAATCGCCTGGGAAAAGTACACAGCAGGGAAAAGCTGATGTAGCTGAGAATTAAAAGTTAAGTTGCTCGCCAGCCCTATATACACTTAGGCCCAGGGTGCTGCCTTACTGAACCGATAGAAACAATAGTATTTAACCGACAAACAGAGAACACACTCACGAAGCTTTTCCGCCTTATTGGGCGTCATCACGTGGTGGTAGCTCAACTCCAGTGTAGCAGCGGAAATCGCCACTACACCCAAGTTTCGAACTCGCGTCTTTCCGGCCAAGGGCGAACGCTCTAACCCTTGAGCCACGGGTCCGCCGTGTTAAGTTTATTATTTAATTTATTAGTTTGATTTTGGTTTAAGTTAATTTTGCTTACTTTAACTTAGTTTACTATCTGACGGTTATTTAAGCATATTTATGTAGCTTTGGTGGTCTCTGACTAAAATAAAACTAATGTACTAAATAAATAACTAAACTAAACTAAGAGTAAAAGACACTACAGGACTAGGGGACTATGAGTATCTGAGTTGGGTAACCGAATTACATGACTTCAATAATTTTTGCTGATCTCGTGAGCTTCGCCTTGTTCGACTTTCTTCTGGGACAATGCTGTTTTAACTTAACCTTTACCGAAAAATGAGTAGAAAACAAGGCGGAAAGGAGAAGACGCTACCAGAGTTCAACTCTTCTGACACCAAACGAAGACAGATGAAATAAGCTGTCGAATAAAATGCCCTTGATGGGCAAGACTCTATGCTGTCTTAAAAATTTTCTAAATCAACTCAGATTTAGTTGAATAACACTGCGAAGAATATTCTCATGTTTAAAAACGCCATTAACAGGGGTAAACTAGGGATGGTTTGGACGAAGAAGCATAATCGTATGGTAAAACAATGGGAATGGGAAACCGGTAGTAAAACACTCAACGCTTTTGAAGACGGAATCGGAAAACATTAAGACATCCGACAACTAAGAAAAGCGTAGGACTGCAGGTAAGCAGAGGAGATATTTTATTGGCAAATGCCTTAACAACTGTGCCTTTCTCCAAAACCGAAAGCAAGTGGGCGCAAAGGGGGCCATGGAGGAAACATGTGACTGAACACCGTCCAATTCAGCGAAGACAACAGCAAAAGGAACGTTAAGTACGATTGCCCAGGAAAAGTACACAGAAGAGGAAAAGCCGAGGTAGCTGAGACGGAAAAGGGGATAAAGGTTAATTGAGAGAAAGGAGAAGATACCATCGCTGGGACAAGACGTTCATTCGCCTGACAATCGCAGGTTCTTCTTCTACTCAATTATTTCCTGGGTCTTGCATGTTCGCTTGCATTGGTAAAAGGTAAGTGGATCGCCAGCTTCAGATACACCCAGCCCCAGAATCCTGCCTTGTAGCGCCGATATTATTAGTTTGGTTTTAGTTTAATATTTAGCTTGTTAGTTTACTTTTGGTATTAGTTTAGTTTAGTTCGTTTTGCTTAGGTTAGTTAAGCTTAGTTTAGCTTCGTGTATAATAGTTATTTAATATCAGTTGACCCAACTGTGAAAAACTCGCGGCCTCGGTGGCAGTCGAACTCACATAACAGGGAAGGCTTTTGTGCGGCCAACGCTCTACAATTTGAGCTACGAGGCTCACCATGGGCCGCGAATTTAAACACACTTGGGTAGATCTGCTTGCTCAACCGTATGGAATCCACCAGTAGGGATACAGCAAGCTGACTGTCAGACAGGACTTCCCTAGTAATAACCGAGACCGAGGCCGCGAGTTTTTTACAAGAAGGTCAACTAAACTTATTGGAATCTGCCAAACACCCAGTACTTATGGTAAGTCTACAAGACGGCTCCTAAGAAAAGTACACAGAGGAGGAAAAGCCGAGGTAACTGAAACGGAAAAAAAGGGGTAGAAGTCAAATTGATCGCTAACTTTAGACGTCCCTTGCTCTCAAATTCTGTCTCACGATGGCATGAGTAAACCTTAGTTTTTAGTTTATTATTTTGGGTTGATTTTAGTTAAATTAGTTTTGGTTAGCTTACTTAAGTTACTTATACTTATGTAACATTGGCGGTTTCTGACTAAACTAGAACTACTTAAAACTAGAAGTAACCACACACTAGGGGCTGGGGTTATCTAAGATAGGCCAATAACGAAGCGGAAAGGAAAAGACGCTGATGGTCATCAACCCTGCTTACTATAACCCAAAGCAGGTGAAATTCGCCGTCGAATAAAATGTCCTCACTCTTGACTGGTACCACTCTATGTCGTCTTGAGCATTTTCGAAATCAACTCGGATTTAACTAAATAACATTGCGGAGGATTTTCTGATATTTAAACTTTAATTAACAGAGGTAAACTACGGACTTGAACTCACAAGCACAATTGTACAGCAGAAAAAAATAGGGTTTGGGAAAGGAGCAGTACAGAAAAGCAGGGTTTGTTAAAAAAAACTGCCCCCCACAGCAAACAACACTTTTATCGCGCATGGAAGAGGACGTGCACGGCTCGCTTTACGGGGTTTACTCGTTGCGTTGTGTCCCAATTGTCTGTTGTTTAGCGACGAATAATATGCGCAGGATGATTTCAACTACAGAGGCTAGGGAGACTAGAAGGCTCATTTCTGGTTTATCAGTGGTCATCAGGCAGCCATACTCAGGCTCACGGTCGCAACTGCTCAGACTCGAACTTGCTTTGTGCTGGTTGGAAGCCCAAGGCTTTAACTGTTGTGCCACGGGCTTTTTACCATGTGGGTCGCGCAACTAATCGCTTATACCACCTAGGTTGCAGGATGCTCCTTAATAGCTTTTCGTCCCCCATTGGGCCCGTGGACTCGATCTGGAACCTCGTAGGTATCACGGCATTCGGTGAGCATTGTCAAAAGACTGAATTTATCGACATAAGCACGCAGGCAGAATTCATAATTCACACACCCAAAAACCGAAGGCAAAGCAGCAGTCGATACAAAATTAACTTATTCCCCTGTCACCTGACTTCGGCGTCGCCGTCGCCGTTGTTATCAATGCAGGAACATCCGTTTCCAGTACTTGTTTGCACCTCTATAGCGTGCAGTCGATGATCACATTTTTATCCGATTTTAAAGAGAGAATCCGAAGAAAACAAAAACTGCTGCACCTGACAGCTAAGCACTTCAGCGTAGGACTGCAGACAAGATATTTTATTCGGAAATGTACTTGTTACGGTTGCGATCATGACTGATCTAGCCAGCCTCAATTATGTCCCGTATGGTGCTCCTCCATGCGCGACGGTCCGTGGCCGCAGACCTGGACAGTTCGAGCCATTCTCTTCGCCAGCGCCGGAGACCGAATACTCAAGGTCCAAGAACCACTTCCATGTCCTGACGGACTGAGTCGAGCCAGGTTTTGAGCTAGCCCCCTCTTCGACGTTTCAAGTCGAGGGCAGTAGCATTGAGCTCTTGCGGTTGGCGACGAAGAACGTGTCCAAACCACCTGAATAGCCTGGGATATCCTTGTGATTTTGTCACAGCGAGCGCGGACTGTCTCATTTGAGACAAAGTCAGTGTACGTCACTCGAAGGAAGTTCCTCAGACAGTAGTGGTCAGAGACTTCCAGGTTCCGTTCATCTTTCACGCGCATAGCCCAACATTCGCATCCGTATAAGAAAACGGACCGCACAGATGCACGGTACACGCGGATCTTTGTTGAGATAGAAATATCGCGTCGGGTCCATAAGCACTTCCGAAGGCTGGAGAACATTCGTCGTGTGCGTCAATTCGGAAGACAGTGGCATCCTTACTTTTTCCATTCGGCAGCAACCTCGCTCCCAAGTATTTTAAACTGTCGACTTCTTCAAGTGGACAGCCATTCATCTTGAGAGGTGCCTTCTCTTCGGCAGGGATGCAAGATGAAAACACTTTGGTCGTCCCAGCCTTTATGGACAAACCGACCGATTTCACGACTCCTAGGGTGGATCCATCTCTTCTCCTCTCCATCGGTTTTTTTATGACAGATCAGCCCCTCTTGACTATGCTGCTCCGACTCCTCCTCCTCTTCCTCCTCGCCGCCGGGATTGAGGCCAACCCGGCGGAGTTCCGGATCCACCAAGGGCTACTTGCCTGCCTGCTTGCCTGCTAGTAAAGCGATATCATCGGCGTAGTCGAGGTCAGTCAATCGGCGTCGGGGTGCAAGCTCAATACCGCCGCTTTCTTGAAGGGCCTTCCCGAGAACCCAGCCAATGGCGTACTTAAAGAGGATGAGCGACAGGACACAGCCTTGCTGAACGCCTGACCGAATAGCGAGGGGTTCTGAGAGGTTGTTGTGGACTAAAACCCGCGCAGTGGTGGAGCGGTAGTATGTCTTGATCATGACAATTAGTTTTGGTGGTAAACCATCAAAAGCCATTATCCGCCATAGAGTGTCATGATGGATAGATATTCGGAAACGGCCTAACCGATGCCTCTCTCTGCCTCCGTCACCTTCAAGAATCAGTATTTAATCAAACACCCCGAATGGGCGCAAAATGGGACAGAGGTTAACCAAGCGATGCGAATACCGTTCAGTTCAGCGCGCGTTTTTAGGCAACAGCGGCGACGGAAATGATAATGGAAAATAGGATCGCCTAGGAAAAGTACACAGAAGAGGACAAGCCGAGGTAGCTGAGAGTGAAAAAAGAGAGTAAAAACTAGAGTGATCGCCAAACTTACATACCCCTAGCCCCAGTATGTTGTCTTGAGGGACGGCTGAGATTAGCTTATTTTAGATTATTATTTAGTTGACTAGTTTGGTTTCAGTTTATTTGAGTAAATTTTGTTTAGGCTAGCATACTGTAGTTGTTGAAATTTGCGAATCCCGAGTTGTTGGCGAGCATACGTATACTTTCGATGAATTCACATCGGGCCAATACCCAGCAACTGAACTCCTAAGCAAACGCCTTAACCAAGCCGTGTCACGAACCTTCCCAGCAGCGAAAGCTCGGGTGTTATTCTCAACCGACCCATTTTTTTGCTCTCCCTTCACGTGGGGATTTATTATCCTATACCATCCTTTCTAATCGTCTGCTTTGTTTGTCTGCATTTGTGATCATGAGGTTATATCTACAGTACACTGCTACCTTTTTAAATACACGAAAACAAGTTATTCTATTTACAACATATCACCATCCCAATATTTGTCAAATGCGGCCAATCTGTCGCATATGCAATTCACCAACAACACCAAGATCGACAATTCTCCGTAGGATGACAACACGAAGAAAAAAGCGTGTGAAGAAGCTGAAATGGAGAAGTTGAAAGCCGATCTGTCTCCATAGTTGATGTAAATGTCGTGAAAAACTTGACTTGTGAGTATTACATGACCTTTTACCTTTGTCCTTTTAGAATGACCCTTTATTTACCTTACCATCTGCTGTCCGTGAATGGAGCCATTTTTGCTGAAAATTCAGGTTTGTTACATCCGCAATATAGTATTCTTTTTCTTCTTCATCTATGTGCATTTACTTGTTCCTGTGGAGCAGGTTATATCGATCGCACGAGCCGGCACTTATCCAAAAGAATACGTGAGCAGATCTCAGCATGGCTGAGCAAAGGTGAAGTCAGCAGTATCAACAGTGCCATTCTTGCCCACATGGTTGCCTCCGGACATCGTGTGGACTCCAACAAAGCCTTCCAGATGATCTACAAGGTCCCACGAAACTGCGCAAAATCCTCGCGTCAGCGGCTGCTAGCAACAGCAGAGGCAACCGCCATCCGGTTGAGGAAACCAGTTTCGTGCGCGCAGAAGAACACCCTGCAAGCTCCGAGCCTAGCATGGCCAACAGCCACATTACTACCGGCATTTTCCACGCTCCCCCTCTCCCCCTCTTATTAACACCTATTATGAACTCCCACCTCCTCCTCTATTCCCATGGCTAATTTGCCTGTATCTATGAGCAGAATTACCGGCAATTTACCATGTACCTTTCTACCCCCTCCCCATATAAATATATTGGCCCGATGAGAATTTATCGAAAGTATACGGATGCTAGCCACCAAATCTTCTGAATAGTTGCCTAAGTATATTTATCTAGCGTTGGCGGTTTCTGACTGAACTAAAAGCTGAACTATACTAAAACTGATTAATTAAATAATAAACTGAAAACTGAACTAAAACTAAGAGTAACCAAATGACTGGGGGTATCAAAAGTAGACAATCAACTGAAATTTTACCGAAAAAGGAACACAAAATGAGGTGGAAAGGAAGAGACGCTGCTAGAGGCAAACCCCCCTTTCAGCAAACCAAGGCATGCGACGTGACTGTTGAATACGTTGTTGGTAGGGGGTATTTCGCAGAATTGCTTAATTCAGTTGACTCAATTGGGATAAATTCCCGGACCACACAACAGGGTAGGCTTTTGTGCAGCCAACGTTCTACCATTGAGCTACGAGGCCCACCGTGCGCCGTCAACTTAATCACACTTCTGATGGATTCTAGATGATTGCTTAGGAAATTATGCCTGGGTAGTCAGCTTGGTGTTGCGTAATGGTGGATTCCATACGAGCAGTAAGTTGGGCGGGTAAAATCGACCCCCCAGTGTGATTTAATTCACGGCCCACGGTGAGCCTCGTAGCTCGAGCGTTGGCTGCACAAAAGCCTTCCCTGCTGTGTGGGTTTCACTCCCACCGAGGCCGCAAATTTTGCACAACTGAGCTCTATCTTGTCTTTAAAATTGGCGAACTCAACGCGGATTTAGCTAATTAATACTGCGAATGATCTTCTGACGTTGAAACACTAATCGATGGAGGTGCAACTTGGCGTTTGGACTAACAAGCATCATTGTATGGTAGAAAGATAAGAATGGGAAAGAAGCATTAAAGAAAAGCAGCGTCCTTTTAAAAGACTCTTTCAAAGCAAACAATGCATGATCTATGTTGCACCCGATATACTCGTTGCATCCAGTGCCATAGGCAGTCGTACGGCGACGAGTAATATAGACAGAATGAGACATAGGCGAGGGAGACTACAAGAGTCATTTCGAAATTATTAGTCGTCATCAGGCAACTAAAGTCAAGCTCAAGCTCTGAGACTCAGAGCTGCGTTCTGCTGGTTAGAAGTCCAACTTTTTTTCCGTTGAGCCAGGGACTTCTTGTCATGTCGGTTGAAAAAAAACGATCGCTTACATCACCTATGCTACAGGGTGCTCGATCTTGGTACCACGATGCCACGGCCTTTCGTTAAAACTGTCAAAAAACCGAATTAATCGACATAAGAAACAGAGACAGAATTTCTAATTCACATCCAAAAACCCAGGGCAAAACAACAGTCTATAGAAATTAAACTATTCTACTGTCAGTCACCATCACCTGACTTCTGCGCCGTCGTTATCAATGCAGGAACATCCATTTCCAATGCGTTTTGCCCCTGTCTAGCCTTTTTTAAGCATCAGCACGAGGATCAGGCGACGAAATGGGACCCAAATAACAAACTAGGCTTGCGCTGCTTTTTTTCCTGCGGCTAAAACGGAGACATGTTAATTAGTCAGGCGAAAAATAAGCACGATCTGCGACTGGCAAACCCTGAAGACACATTAGCGGTGATAACTGAGAAGAAACAGATGTGATCGCTGGGATAAGAATGCTATTCGCCTGATGTTTCGAAATCCATCACGGATATATCATTAGAGACCGTAGTACAAACGGGTAATTCATACACAGGGAGTCATTATGTCACTGCATACCTACAATGACTATCCACATCGAGGATAATTGCTCACTTATATCACCTATGTTACAGGGTGCTTATCAATAGCTCGATCTTGAGCCTCATAGGTATCAGGGCGTTCGGTTAGCATTGTCAAAAAACCAATGTTATCTACATAAGCACAGCAGACGCTCCTTCGACCGCGTTCCCCCCCCCCCTCCCGGAGACCAAGGTCTGCTTCACCCATCTCCCTACGTTGGATCAACCCCCCCACCCCAGCCCAACCCGTGTTTTTGATGACGGAGCAGCCCCTCCCGGCCACGCTGCTCCAACTCCTCCTCCTTGCCGCCGGTATTGAGGCCAACCCTGGACCTCTCTGGTACTGCTCGTTCTGCCGAATCCGCCTAGGGCGCCGCGACTGGTCTGTACGTTGCGGCTCCTGCAATGACTGGTGCCATCTCCACTGCAGTGGCCTCGCAAAAGTTGCCGATTGTTCACCCGCCTTCGCGTGTCCCAGCTGTCCCGTGCCCCCTCCGGTCTCCACGCCTCCAGCCCGCCCGATCCTGAACCCAAAGTCTCTGGTCCCCGACCTTGTCTCACCGCCTGGTCTAAAGATCCTCCAGTTAAACGCCAACGGCCTACTTACCAAGCTTGACCAGCTCCTGGCCTTCATGCGTTCGCACAGCATAGCTGTGGCGGCTATCCAAGAGACAAAGTGGTCTAACTCCACTAAGGTCCCGTCTTGTGCCGATTACACGATTGTCCGTTGCGACGGCGGCCGCAATAAAGGCGGAGGTTTGGCCTTCCTGGTGAAAAAATCCATTGCCCATCACCAGCTACTCCTGCTTGGAGCCGATCCCACGGAAGTACTAGCGATTTCCCTTGAAATTGGCCCGGCGCCGCTAACCGTCGTGAACGTGTAAATCCCTCCAACTTCCAGTTGTCCTCCCGGTTTCACCGTCTTTATCGCTCCCTACTTATCTTCTGGAGACAGTTTGGTACTAGGTGACTTCAACGCCCACCATGACCTGTGATGCTCTAACTTGGCAGCCGATTCCCGGAAAGAAGTCCTGGCGGATGAACTAGAGAAAGATCCCTTCGCAGTCCTCAACGAGGACAGCCCAACGTGGCTCCCACCCAACGGTGCCCCCAGCTCTCTCGATGTCTCCCTTGCCAGTCTCAGTCTGGTAGCCTCCACCACCTGGAGGACGGAAATCAGCCTAGGGAGCGATCACCTCCCTAAAGTGCTCGAATTGGCCATCTCTGCCGACCCTATCAAGGCTCCAAACAGGCATTTTATCAACTTCAAGAGAGCTGACTGGGCAGCGTTCACCGCGGAATGCGAAGCGGGAACCGATCAGCTACCGCCCCCCCCCCCCACCTGTGTCCACAAGGCGGAGCGGGCCGTTGGTCACCTGCTTCTGGCAGCAGCAGGCCACCATATACCGAACGGTCGCATCCCCATACTCCGCCCAAATTACTCGAGCGAAGTCTCCCGACTGGAACGAGAGCGAGACGAGATCCGAGCGCGAGACGCAACTGACCCGCGTATTGGCGAACTCAACGGCTTGATAACCAAGACCGTCAATGACGACAAACGGGAACGTCGGCGTGAAGAAGTTGCAGACTGTAATCTTCGCGGCAACGCAGCTGCCACCTGGAAACTTCTACGCAATTTGACCAAGCCCCAGACTGACACACCCAACCAGTCTATTAGCTTCGGGGACGGCAAGTTCATCTCCAACAACGGTACGATAGCTGCGAAGATGAACAAGCTGTTCTCGCCCCGCTCGGCGCCTAGTCCCAAAAGCCAGCGCCCCCTTCTTCGCCTCCTCCATAAAGCCCCGCCCCCAGACATCTTCTCGGCCGATGCTATCCTCATCGCCGTCAGGAAAACGAAAAATTCGAAAGCCTTAGGACCGGATGGCCTGGCTCCTATCCATTTGCGCCATATCGGCCCCAAAGTGGCTGTCTACCTGGCAGCCATTTTCAATCTTTCGCTGGCCAGTTAAATCATCCCAGATTGCTGGCGCCAGTCCGCCATCATTCCCCTGGTCAAAGCTGGCAAGGACCCCAGTCAAGCGACGTCCTATCGCCCAATCGCCCTCCTCAGTCCACTGGCGAAAATTTTGGAGCGACTTCTTCTGCCGATTCTGACGTCTGCAGCGGATCTGTCCAACCACCAACATGGTTTCAGGTCGGGTCGTGGCACAAAAACGGCTCTTTTCGAGCTCAGCGACGCTATCCTTGAGAGCTTAAATCAACAGAAGCCCGCTTCGCGGACCGTGGCTGTCTCAATTGATCTGTCGCGAGCCTTTGACTGCGTCCGGCACGATCAGCTCCTGCAGGACTTGGTCTCCCTGAACGTCCCGACTGGCCTGGTCCGATGGTTGGCGGCTTACATCTGTGCTGCACAGGTCCTCTCGGAATTCATGCCTAACATTGTGGACTACCTCACTCAGCGCGGGATGTCGATCTCGGCTGCCAAGTCATCCACCACTGTTTTCACGCTGGATCCGAAGGAGTTCAATCGCCACCCGGATATCATCGTCAACGGTGAGGCTTTACCGTTGGTCCAAAAGCCCAAGCTCCTCGGCGTCCGTTTAGATCCGCTCTTCACGTTCGCAGACCATGTGAGGGATGTCGGAAGCAAAGTGAGAAGGTGCACCAAGGTCCTCAAGGCTCTCGCGGCACTTCCTGGGGTTGCGCGAATGAGTTGCTGACGACCACATGCAATGCAATGACCAAGCCGCATCTCACCTATGCGGCATCAATCTGGTCTCCTACAATCAGCTCCTCCAGCCTCCGCCGCCTTCAGTCAGCACAGAACGGTGCCCTCCGCACGATCACGGGCTGCTATAAAATATCACCCATCGATCACCTTCATGTGAAGGTTTCTGTCCTGCCGGTCGCCGCACACAACAAACTCCTTGGCCAGCAGTTCTGGTGGACCTGCTCACAACCTGGCCATCCGAACCACCATCGTTGCAACGCTCCCGAGCCTATCCGTAACGTTCAGACGGCTATCCGAGGTCTCCACAAGGCAGCTGTCGCCTCGTATCTCTCAGACCTACCCATTGATGGCTCCGCCATCAGGACAGGCTACCAGCGCCTTCACCAGAGAGCAGTTGTGGACGCAATATCCAGCTATTGGGTGGCTATCCACGTCCTATTGCCACCTCGGAACGTCATCTCCCACGGTTGGCTACTGCATGCTCCTTCGCCAGTACCAACACCGACTGGACCCTTCTATACCCGACTGCTGTCCTGAATGCGGAGGCTCGCCGCATGACTGCCGTCACCTCTTCGTCTGCAGTTCCCGGCCAGGCACCCAACTCACCCCCGAGGACCTTTGGCTCAAGCCGGCCGAGGTCATGCTTTTCTCCGCCTCCCAACTGCACCCAGTTTGGACTCCGGCGGGAACCCCTGATCCAACATGGGCTACCAACCAACCGAAGGCAAAACAACAGTTTGGAATAATTAACGTATCCCACTGCCACCCAAAGTCATCTGACTTCTGCGTGATCCTTCTCAACAATGCAGCAACATCCGTTTCCAGTGCTTTTTGCCCCATGTCTGGCCTTTATGTATCAGCACGAGGATTAAACGACAAAATGGGACCTACCTAGCCACGCGCTGTTTTTTTCTGGTTTTATGGAGGCATGTTAATTAGTCAGGCAAAAAGCGCGACCCTCGACTGGCAAAGCTTGAAGACGTATTAGCGTGAGCCACAGTATGCAGACTGGGGTTTTTGCCGATACCGTGAACAATTCTGCTCCTTAAATCCGAAACCATGACTACTGAGAAGACGCAGATGAGATCTCGGGGACAGGATTCCTATTCACCCGGCGTTTCGAAATCCATAGCAGATCCATCATCAGTAAGAATAGCAGAAACGGTTGATTGACTCACAGCGAGTTGCTATATTTATAGAATACAGCCATTACGCTACTGCATGCCTATAACAATTAAAGGCTCCCCATCAATCAATGTTAGTTGCCCGCGATTGCGCTAGTTGCTTGGTGGTTGACATGCAAATCGTTACTAATCAGTTGCTACTGTCTCTGATGCTGAGTCCGCGACGGATTTCGAAGCATAAGGTGGATAACAGTCTTGTCCCAGTGATCACATATGCTTCTTTTCCATTTCTCCCTGGGACTCGTATTTTCGCTTCTATTGAGGAGGATTCCTTACTACACTGAAACAAACCTAAGGATGAGTAAGTAAGCTAGTGAGGCAGGA
This sequence comes from Ligula intestinalis, assembly GCA_036362985.1. NCBI lineage: Eukaryota > Metazoa > Platyhelminthes > Cestoda > Diphyllobothriidea > Diphyllobothriidae > Ligula > Ligula intestinalis. The sequence continues at coordinate 25,989,457 of JAYGXS010000007.1, forward strand.
GACCTTGACCGCTAGTACGCCGATGCTTCCCGATCTGGAATGATGTGGCAAGGAGTTAGGTACTGTTTTGGAGCCCCGGTCGAGAGACATCCCTGGCGTTCGCACAGCGACGAACAATCGCTACTCGGACAAATTTTTCAACAGGCCACAGGCCTCCCTGGTAAATAAACCAAAAACGGGCTTTGCAGTCTCTTCCCTCAAGCCAGCAACGACTTCGTAAGGCCAAGCACAGCGGGAAACCGTAAAACATGTAGAATAATTCCACCACAAAATTATATTTTGATATTTTCGGGGGTGGAACGGACTCATTTTATTTCCACTATATTAAATGGGGAAATTCGTTTTGCAAGATGAGCATTTCACATGAAAAGGTCAGTACTGGAACGGATTAAACTCGTTAACCAGGACTCCGCTGTAGTGAGAAGATACGACTGTAGATGACTGAGGCTTCCGTGAAGACATTCATTCCGCATGGCAGTCTAGAAGGATGCCATTTCCTCCAAATTTGTTCCTGACTGAAGACAAGGCAGTGATTATTTGTGGAAGACCTGGACAAACGCAGTGAAAACTGGCCTCGAGCACTAAACTTGTGCTGATATGCCTGTAACGCCGTTGCGCCAAAATTATTAGGAAATCCGCCGTTAGCCAAGTTCAGTGGGAAGAAGCGATCGACGGCCCTTCCCCGAGTCTGCTTACTGAGACAGGAGTGCTAAGTACAGGCATTGTTTGTGTTCCCAAAAGTGAGAGCTTCGGTGTGATACTCTGGGAAACGGAGAAGTCACTCACCGGGACAGATTTGTACTGTTACTGACGTTTCGAGGACACTGGTCAACCCTCTATTCTCAAGGCAATTAAAACCGACAATCGATGGCCGAACTATTCGAATTTGGACTAAACGTTTTTCTTTTTTTGTGCCTGTCATGGTCTTGGTCACCTGACAGGTGTTTGTTGGCTTCAAAGTCCGCTGGCGTTACGCATCGTCACCTAGATCGGGAGAGAAAACCGACCTAACCTTTCAAAAGTTGTATCAGCTGCTCTCCAATGGCCCCCCTCCTCTGGCGTCCGGCTTGGCTGCGGCGCCCCGCCAGAGCACGCAAGGCCCGTCAGGCTTGACCTACCAACTGCGTCAGTGTCTCTTTTCCCCCGACGTCCTAACGGCCGCGATAAGTTCGCTAACTAAAAGGCGTTCCCGCAGATTTGACCTCAGCTTGGGCACGGTCAAATCTGCCGGCAACACTACCTCACGCGCATCGGCCAACCTACCCGTGGGCCCCTGTGGTTGTGTCCCAGACTGGCATCTCCACCTAACCAATCACACGTCCAACACCCAGTAACTCTCGCCTGTCGACAAACACGCAAACAACACAACGCTGCTCGTCAGCTCCCGAACAGGGAACCACAGGAGACGCGTCTTCATCGCGTTCCCACCCGCCCTCACGGCGGCCAATGTCTGCTACACCAAACCTCCCTGTAGCGTCCCTCAAGGCTCTGTGCTCAGCCCGACGCTCTTTAACATCTACATGCGAGAGCTCCCACTCCCCCGGGCACCTGTGCAAGTGGTATCCTACGCAGACGATGTTACGTTCTTTTGCCGGCACCATGACATCGATCAGGCTGCACAGCTCCTCACGGAGTTCATGCCTGTTGTCGAAAACTTCCTCACCCAGCGCGGAATGACGATCTCGGCAGCCAAGTCGTCCGTAACTGTTTTCACGCTTGATCAGAAGGAGTTTAATCGTCAC
>JAYGXS010000007.1:25991598-26053998 GCA_036362985.1 Ligula intestinalis
TGCGTTTTGATCCGCTTTTCACGTTCGCAGACCATGCCAGGGAGACCGCAAGCAAAGTAAGCCGCTGCACCAAGGTGCTCAAGGCTCTAGCAGGCACATCCTGGGGCTGCGCGAAAGAGCCTGCGTCGACTGCTTTCCAGGCGCTGGCCAAGCCGCACCTCACTTGTGCGGCATCAATCTGGTCTCCTACGGTGAGCTCTTCCAGCCTCCGCCGCCTCCAGTCAGCACAGAACGCTGCCCTCCGCACGATCATGGGTTGCTTAAAATGTCGCCTATAGATGCTCTTCATGCGGAGGCTTCTGTTCTACCGGTCGCCCATCACAACATTCTCCTTAGCCAGCAGTTCTGGTGGAGTTGTTCGCAACCCGGCCATCCCAATCATCACCGTTGCACCGCTCCCGAGCCCTGCCGCAATGTCCGGCCGTCTATTCGAGCACTCCACAAGGAAGCTGTTGCCTTGTCTCTCGCGGATCTACCCGTTCATAGCTCTGCCACAAAGACAGGCCTCCAGCGTCTCCACCAGAGAGTCGTTGTCGAGTAGAAACGAGTTAACGTCCCCCGGTCCTTTTGGGTGGCTATCCACCTCCGATTGCGGCCTCGGAACGACATCTCCCGAGGGTCACTCGCTGTACCCTGGCGCAGCTACGCAGTGGCTACTGCATGTTCCTTCGCCAGTACCAACACCGGCTGAACCCGTCTATACTCCACTACTGTCCCGACTGCGGCTTCTCGCCGCATGACTGCCATCATCTGTTCGCCTGCAGTTCTCGGCCAGGCACCCACCTCACTCCCGCGGACCTGTGGCTCAAGCCGGTCGAGGTCGCGGCTTTTCTCTGTTTCCCAACTACTCCCAGTTTATATTCCGGCGTGGATTCCTGATCCAACTATGGGCTACGACACACACACACACACACGGTGGATCTATCTCCCCCTTCTCTCCATCTGTATTTTTCATGACGGAGCATCCCCTCCCGACCACGCTGCTCCGAATCGTCCTCCTCGCCACCGGGATTGGGCCTAACCCGGGGGGAGGGCTCCTGATCCAACAAGGACTACCAGTCAGCCAACTCCCGAACCGAGCCATTCTTCAGCCACGCAAGCAAACAGTCACGGCAACCTGCCCCGTATACCGAATAAATCGCTCCTAACGGCTGGCTGACTTCTTCAATTAGACGGAACGAGCTTAGTGCGTGCGGGGCTGTGGTTAAAGAAGTAGAACTCACATCCCCGACCGCGCGACAAATGTCAGCAACAGTAAAAATCTGTTCCGATAAGCGACTTTAGTGTTCTAGATACTCCTCAACGAGTTCCGTTCAAAACCACCTGCCATAACTCGAAATTTTCGCAAGTCCATAATCAACAAACCCAAATGTTACGCGGTGCTATACTGTAGGCCAAATTTACGGCAATAATTCAGCATAGACACAACCTTTCTACGCTTATTATTTACTGGAGCACAACTAACAGAAATTGGACTTGCGGTCATCCTCGTTGGCCTGTCTGTCTGAAAGGTCTAAAGTTAAAGAGTTCGCAAGCAGGGTACTGTCTGTGCTGTCAGAGAAGGCGACCGCGTCAAATCAAACGTGCAGGAGGGGTGGAGGGGGAGTAGGCAAAAGGCCCGATGAATTACCAGAGTACTACGGTTGACACATGTAGAAGGAAATCCAGGCCGACAGACGCTCCCCTCTATTGATGGTGGTGGTCTTTCTTTTCTACCTACGGCAGCATGCTCGTCTGCATAGTTGTGCTGACCCTAACGTAAACATGACTCAACCTGGGGTTTGAAGACAACCGACGTCGCACTGTCTCAAGGTCAGACACGCACGCACGCACGCACAGATGGCAGGTGCGTGCGTGCCTCTGCGCAGACAAGACCACACAGACATAGAATAGGTCATGCAAGCAGACTGTGTTCTCGGCCTGAATGGGGGAAAGCCCGCTGGGAGTCCGTCGCGGACTTTCAACCTGCCAAAATTCAGATAGTGAGCGGTCGCGCCAACTAATGCGGACGCTTGAGGCGAGCGCTAGAGACGAGCGAAGCACAAAGACGAGCTTACGGTAGCTAACTTGAGGAACAAACGGAAAGGCGGTGACAGGGCGAAGAAAAATAAGGGCAACGTAATGCGACCGCCGCCCAACATTGCTCTGCTCGGCGTCCTTGTCCAAGGCTAGCTGCCTCAAGGTCATCCACTATCGCAGGGAGCGATTTCAGTGAAGGTGAGCTGCTCGACCAATTAGCACGCACACGTACGTCCAGGTAGTCGCGGCTGCCCAAGCGTCACTAGAACATATCCCTTGGCCCCACCCGCGGTCGGCCGACACAGCATACGTCACCAGACACGCACCAATTGGAGAACACTTGAACCTGCTTCACAATCATATGAAAACAGCTGCCACAACGGTCGCACACTCTCTCGGGCTTTACTGGACACAGTCAACACTAGCCCTGGCTTTGCCGGTTGCCACTGCCACCTGAGAGTTCTGTGCACAGGTGCCTTCTTCCCTTTACCTACATCCAGGGATTTCAACCTGATAATTAGAGTGCTTTGAATACACCTACTGCCGAGACCAGGGGTCGGAAAAGTATGGCTCACGAGCTAAGTGTGGTTTTTTTAGGATTGCAGATAAAATTGGAATTAGAAACTTCAAATTTTTTTGATTTTGGTTCTTCCAACGAATAAATCCAGAGGCTTATTATACTCACATTTAATTGTATTCAATCTTAAGAAATATATTCCATGGCTCTCACTGAAATATATTCCCAAATATTTGCTTTCTTGACTCTCTGAGCCAAAAAAGATCCCCAATCTCTGGCTTAGACGCTACAGTAATAAGCAACGGGGTCGCCCCAGAGCAACTGTCATTTACGCGAATGCAATGCCCCCCCTCCCCCCCAGTGACGTTTACGTCTCAGGTGATGAGAATATTGATCGTGGTTTCGGATCCCACTCAGGCTGCTCCCGAGATCTTCACAATTGGGGCTATCCAGTCCAGTTGACAGCAGTAGCACCAGATATCTCCGCAACAATTTGTGTTACCACCACATAGGGAGGTGCGCAGATCGCGTTACGGGACATACGCGTCTGGTTGTGCGCGTCTAGACAAAAGGATGTGTCTGTTAGCCTGCAATGTACCTCCAAAACGGCGGGGGGGGGGGGGCAGTGAGACTCTATGTGACAGTACCGTGAGCTGCTTTTGGCTGAACTCTGTCTGGTCCAGACACCGTCGTGATTGACATTGATTACTGTGTCGGTTTGCGATGTGACAGGCAGCCACCGACTTACAACTAGGAGGGGATTGGGCACGTCCATTAGAGGAAAGACTAGTGTGTTCGCGGGCTCCCACATACACGGAGAGCCTTTATCGGGGGGTATGGGGTGTTCAGCTGGGGGCTGAACGTGAAGGTTGTGGCAGATCACATCATCTTCATCGCGTAGGTGGTGGCTACGCCTAGCGTCCTTGGCTGGCATCCAACTCTCACTTGTGGCTCCCCGGAGTTAGGCTTTGCCTGACGGCCACCCTCCGGCTCCCCGCCTTGATCAGCGGGCTAAACCAAGTGAGGGTCTCCGGTGTGTGTGTCCCCACGCCCGGTATGCCTCCGGGTTGCAGCGGTAAGTACCCTAGTAGACGTAGCTGGTGGAAGGAAGTTTCTTACTTTATACCGTTCCATTGTCTGTTTGTATTTTATCGTTTATTTTCCCTTACTCTTTATTACCCATTTGCTACACTTGCTATCTCTAGTTGCTTTATCGTTACTACCATTATTACAACCTTCGCGATCAGTGCTTACCTCACTAGTTTACGCCTTTCAGTACTCTCGTAACGTTGCCGTATCTGCGTAATCTACTCGATATCCGGTAGCCTTAACATAGCTTCCATTGTTCTTTATGCTTATGTATGCCTGACTCGACATCTATTTTATCTTACTATTTTTTGTCCAATTGATATTTGTTATCTGTATCTCTACCTGCTATTTCGCCCATGTTATCTCTACTGTCATACCTATACTATTCCATTACATTACTTTTAGTCACCTCCATTGTAACGATGCGTACCCATATAGTCATTCCACCGTCATGATTAGCATTCTTAGTCCTAGCAGAGCTTGCCTCCTTTGTAACATCAGTGACGATACTACTCGTAGCAGTAACTCTAACAGCAATCAGATGTCACAGCACTAGAATGCGTAGAAGCATAAATGGAGAGACTGTCGCGTTCACCGCTACAGCTACTAAGGCAGAAACTGCTGCCCTCCCCCCTACTCCCCAAATACCTTCCCCCCACGGTCTAAAAGTCCTATGGCGGCGCGACAGGAAAGTTGCAGGCGGCTCGTAACCAAGTGGTCGTTCGACACCAAATCAATCGTGGCCCACGGTGTTGTTCGGCGGCAGTTACTTGTGACAGGCAGTCCTATTTAGGAGTAGCGCTGCCGCCCCTCACGAGAGGGTTGATGGTCCTATAAAAGATGGTTCCGAACACGCTGGGTCACGACATCTGCCAGCTGACCGTGGCTGTCAGACTGCATACACGCGGTCGAAACACTACAAACGCAAATCAAAATTTCTCTCTTACCCACCCTCCCACTAACCCGTTTCCTTCCCGCAGGCCAGCTCCCAGAGCTCGCAGGACAGCTCAGGGAGCCCAGGTAAGTCCTGTCATCTTCGGCGCTTGGAATGTTCGTTCCATTTGAGATAACCCGAGGAGCATCCGACCGGAACGGAGAACAGCGCTAATCGCCCGGGAACTGGCGCGCTTCAAGGTGGACATCGCCGCACTCAGTGAAACCCCCTTCTCCGGCGAAGGTTCCATAGAAGAGGTGAGTGCCGGCTACACCTTCTTCTGTGTGGGCCGTCCGACGGCAGAGCGACGCGAAGCCGGCGTCGCCTTTGCCATCCGGAAGGACATCGTGGGACGACTACCCTGTACGCCGCAGGGTATCAACGAACGCCTGATGAGTCTCCGCCTGCCTCTCTGGGGTGGCAAATTCGCCACCATCGTTAGTGTCTACGCTCCTCCGATGACCAGCTCTGACGAGACAAAGAACAAGTTCTACGAGGATCTGCACGCCCTCCTGGCCTCTGTGCCGAAGGCAGACAAGTTGACAATCCTTGGTGACTTCAATGCCCGCGTCGGCACAGACCACGCCGCCTGGAGAGAAGTGTTCGGACGCCACGGCCTCCGCGGACTCAATGACAATGACCTACTCCTCTTTCGAACCTGCGCGGTGCACCGTCTCATAATGACCAACACCTACTTCAGCCAACCGCTGCAGCACAAGGCGACCTGGATGCACCCCAGATCTCGCCAGTGGCATCTTCTGGATTATGTCCTCGTGCGGCGGTGCGATCAGCAGGACGTGTTGGTGACAAAGGTAATGCCGGGTGCCGACGGTGATACCGATAATCGTCTCATCATCTCCAAGATGCGGATCCGTCTCCAACCACGCAGGAGACCTCAAGGTAAGCGACCCCCCGGTAAGTTGAATACTGCTCTGTTAAACTTGCCTGCCAACCGTTTGCGTTTCAGCAACGAGCTGACCCAACAGCTGGATAACCTCCCAGTCGCAGAAGAGAACACCCCTGTAAAGACTTGATGGTGTAAACTACGGGACGCTGTTTAATCCACTGCAAAACGCATCCTTGGACCCGCGCCCCACCAACACCAAGACTGGTTCGACGAAAATGACGCAGCCATCAGTACTCTCATCTCTGAGAAGAATCGCCTCCGCAACGAATATGTCGCTCACCCTACCGACGCCACGAAAGCAGCCTACTACGAAAGTCGCCGTCTTGTACAGCAGCGGCTGCGGGAAATGCAGGACGCTTGGATGGTTCGTAAGGGTGAGGAAATCCAAGGCTACGCGGATAGCAATGAATGGAAGAACTTCTTCGCAGCACTCAAAGCAGTCTACGGCCCCGTAGTGAGGGGCACAGCCCCACTTCTCAGCGCGGATGGTACCACACTCATCACTGAGAAGACGCAACTTCTGAGCAGCTGGGCCGAGCACTTCCAAAGTGTACTCAACCGGCCCTCTACCACCTCTGAGGCTGCAATTAAGGGGTTGCCGCAAGTCGAAATTAATGCTGATCTCGACCTCCCACCCACCCCTGAGGAGACCATCAAGGCTGTGCAGCAGCTGTCCAGCGGGAAGGCGCCCGGGTCCGACGGGATCCCAGCGGAGATTTACAAATATGGTGGCCACCAACTCATAACTCACCTCACCACCCTGTTCCAAGAGATGTGGCGACAGGGTCAAGATCCCCAGGATTTCAAGGACGCCACCATCGTCCACCTCTAAAAGCGTAAGGAGAATTGCCAGGTCAGTGATAACCACCGCGGCATTTCCCTGCTAAATATTGCCGGAAAAATCTTCGCACGCATTCTCCTCAATCGTCTGAATAGCCACCTGGAACAAGGGCTTCTGCCTGAAAGTCAGTGTGGTTTTCGACGTCACCGCGGCACCACTGACATAATATTTGCCGCGCGTCAGCTGCAGGAGAAATGTCAAGAGATGCGGACCCACCTCTACACTACGTTCGTAGATCTGACAAAAGCCTTCGACACGGTGAACCGGCCCGGACTTTGGAAAGTTATGCAGAAGTTTGGCTGTCCGGAGCACTTCACCCACATGGTTCAACAACTCCATGATGGGATGATGGCGCGCGTCACGGACTACGGAAGGCTGTCTGAAGCCTTCGCAGTGACCAATGGAGTGAAGCAGGGCTGTGTCCTCGCGCCCACCCTCTACAGTTCCATTTTCTCTGCCATGCTGATGGACACCTACCGTGACAAGCGTCCCGGAATCCCCACCAACTACAGAACGGACGGAAACCTCCTCAAAATTCGTCGGATGCAGGCCCTCACGCGCGTCTCCACAACCACAGTCTATGATCTGCTGTTTGAGGACGACTGCGCTTTCAACACCACCGAAGCGGACACGCAGAGGAGCATGGACGTCTTTGCAGCAGGTTGCGCCAACTGTGGCCTCACCATCAACACGGACAAGACGGTGGTTTTGCATCAACCGCCGCTAGGTGTTGACTCGAACCCCGCACGCATCAACGTCAACGGAGCCGAACTGCAGAACGTGGACAACTTCACTTACCTCAGCAGTACGCTTTCCTGCAACACTAAAATAGACGACGAGGTTGCCCGCAGAATCTCCAAAGCCAGCCAAGCCTTCGGTCGGCTCCAAGCCTCCGTATGGAATCGTCATGGTTTTCAATTGTCAACGAAATCAAAGATGTACAAGGCTGTTGTGCTGTCAACACTCTTTTACAGAGCAGAGACTTGGACTGTTTATGCTAGCCAAGCTCGGAAACTGAACCGCTTTCACATCAGCTGCCTACGCCGCATACTGAAGGTGAAGTAGCATGAGAGGATTCCGGACACGGAAATCCTGGAGAGAACGGGCGTTCTAAGCATCCAGGCCATGCTCAGGCAGATACAACTGTGCTGGAGTGGGCACGTGGTACGTATGAACGATGAACGGCTACCCAAGCGACTGTTCTATGGCGATGTCAACGTCGGTACTCGTCGCAAAGGAGGACAGAAGAGACGTTACAAGAATACCCTGAAGAACTCCCTGAAACGTCTCCAAATCAACACGACAAACTGGGAGGAGCTGGCACAGGACCAATCTGTGTGGCGAAGAGCAATGAAAACGGGCGCCGCAATCTACGAAGCCAGTCGGATCGCCGCCGCCAAGGCAAAACGGACGGCACGCAAGTCTCACAATCCAAGGATGCACACTGTCAACACCCAACCCCTCCCAACGTGCCCGCGTTGTCAACGCACCTTCCGTGCACGCATTGGCTTGGTTGGTCACCTCCGGAAGCCATGCAACCCTCTGACAGCATCCACGTCTACTGCACCAAACACTCCACCAGACCCTTCTCTGCCCTCCACCGACTCCTCCACCCCTTCCGACACATCACCGCCCGCCACAACTCGCATCCCCACACCTGAACCCCCCACCAGCTCTGAGGGCCTGATATGCCCTCACTGCAATCGCACATTCACCTCACGCATCGGTCTAGTCGGTCACTTGCGAATCCATCGCACAGAGACTGGTGAACTTGTGCCTGGAGCACCAACACACAGACGAGACCGCCGTCTTCACTGCTCACACTGCCCTCGATCATTCGCTCATCGCATGGGCCTACTAGGTCACATGCACATTCACGACAGCGACACTGACCGTGATGTCGGCACACCCAGCATCTTCCACAACCCCACCACCAGCCTCAGCCCCACTCACTAGTCGCCTCGCTTCACGATTGCGTCGTCAAGTTTGTCGGGAACTCAGGTGAGGGTCTCCTCCCTCCAGGTAAGTGGAGGCTGTTCTTGCTGAATTTGTCGGATACTGTCTTGCCTTTTACTACCCTATAATAGCTCCGGTCTAGAATTAATGAGCCTGGTTTAGTGGCAGTATCGCTTCTCTCAGTGCGTGTATGTCGTCACCCAACTTAGTTTCGGACTCTTGGCAATAACCGCATTGGGTACCGCGTCCTTTCCTGAAGTACTCAGGCAGCTTCGGGGGACCTGATACTAGCATTCCGCGTATTACGTCTTCAAAACTGCTGTCTTATATCAGGGGATTTTTTCGAATTAGCAACGACCACGAAACTGAGGGGTCATCCTCTCAAATTAAAGGTGACAGGGGCCAGGCTGGACGCACAAAAACACTTCTTCTCAAAAAGGGTGGTCGGAATCGCTAGAGGGTTTTAAGCGAAAACTGGATTGATATAGCAGTGCACGATGGATGGGAACGACAATTTACAATAATAATACTACTTTCAATTTTTCAGTAGTATTAGTTTTTATATCATACACGTCTGCTATTTATAACGCCCTCCCACGCATAGCCTCATGCGAAGGTCTCCGCGGTCTACCCTACTTGGCTATCTGAGTACCGTGATTACCCCGCTAGCGATCTTATCAGCCAGACCTGACGGCCTAAACATTCATCCTTGGTTCGACCCAAAGCGGACTTTCAACGACCTGGACGGATGCCCCCGTTTTTCCAGTTCCGTTGGCGGACTCTGCAATCAGGACGCGGCTTCCACACAGTGATGATCCTGGGAACCTTTGCAATGCCCCCCGTTGGAACCCCCCGTTCTTCTCCTAAATCCCAAGCATTACCCCCACAAGAGCGACAGTTTTTCTCCTAAAATCCCTGAGGAGTTTTTTCACTGCCTGCTCCTATTTTCATCCTATGACACAGGACAACTGGCCTCGCCAACAGTCTGATAAACAAATTTTCTGCTACCACTGCAAATATGTACAAATGGGGCACTCAAAGGAATTTTTCCTACACATCCCTCAATATACTGATACTGATACTCTCCTTCGTTCTGTACCTCAACTGAGCCGTCAACTTAGCATTGGCATACTCGCTCTGTGTGCAGCCGCTTGTTATCAAATCCCAGGCAAATAAGCACGCTGTTGGACGTCCCCAACGGCTCGCCTCTCATACGACGGCATGGAAAAATCAGATAACGATTTTATGCAGCTGCATCGTTCAGGGGGTAACACCATCTGGACTGAATCGTACTGAAGCGCCCTTAGAGTGTATGCGCACTGAAAAGATTAGCAATTTCACACTTCTCTACGTAGACCGCATCAGTCCAATTAACACTAGGCTTGCTGACTCTATTCGATTGCTTCTCTTTGCCGCACTTCTAGCATACTGTAGTTATATCACTCTCTCCATTACTGCACTCACACTCATAATAGCGGCGCCTACAGTTCTATCTTTAGCACAAACGTCAGCCTCAGTAGTTGCTGAAGATTATCTGCTGCAAAGTAAGCTGAGATTTTGCTCTCATTGTTCTTTTCTAGACTTTATTTCCTCCCCTCTCTCTCGGCCTGTCTCCGTTCCTCCCCTCACCTCCTCACCCTATCTCCTCTTTCAATCTCTTCTGCTTCCTATCCCTTTCCAGACTGAATAACCTCTTTGTTAGTCAGCTCTTTACTTCTTCTTCTTCTTCTTCTTCTTCTTCTTCTTCTTCTTCTTCTTCTTCTTCTTCTTCTTCTTCTTCTTCTTCTTCTTCTTCTTCTTCTTCTTCTTCTTCTTCTTTTTCTTCTTCTTCTTCTTCTTCTTCTTCTTCTTCTACTTCGTCGTCTTCTTCTTCTTCTTCTTCCTCCGCTTCTTCTTCTTCTTTTTCTTTTTTCTTCTTCTGCACGCCCACAATTGCAAAGTTCACCAGTTGTCTCTTGCTCTCCTTTCAGCCTCGCCCACGGACGCCGACCGGCAACGGAGCATGGGTAGTGCTTTTCAGTCGTTGACTGACTGGTTACCCCTCTCAGGAGAGTGTTGGCCCAGGCTTCATGCAGGGCTGCTCTCACCCTTCTGAGATCCAACGGTCTGTATGCATATGCAATGCCAGTCCTCAGCCAACCACGGTCCCTGCGGCCTGGAAGGCGCTGGCACTTCTCTAACTTCTGATTCCCTGTTGGTTACTGCGTTCGCGCTCCCACAGGGTCTCAGGCCCCACCTCAGGTGCCCGAAAAGCTAGGCGGTCACTATGCGGTGGGGGAGAGAGTGAGGTCGACCTCGGCGCGTTTCTCTCTTCACTATAATAAATCCGAATGCGTCTGAATCTATCACGGTGCACTAAAAGCCGTGGCTTGGAGGGTCTGCCAACTGACGGGAAAACTCGGGCCCCCTACGTTCCTGCTCCTTCTGTACGCGTGTGTCGGTGTGTGCGTACGGGAGGAGAGGGAGGACTGAGAATCAGGCTGCAAAGGCTCTCTCTTCATGTGGCCTCTATGGTGCTCCCGCGCAGTCGGGAGCATACCTAGCGAGATGGCTGTGTCAAGTGTGCGCGTGCTGAGTGTTTATCGTGTCAGCCATCGACACCCTCCCTCATCCCCGGTCTTATTGACTTTGTCTTTACACCGGATACGGAGGTGGGAGTGGCGAGCGAGTGGGTAGATTCTGCGCGAGTCTGCCTAAACTCTTGTGTTCTCTCGCACGAGTTCTCTGCGTTGCTCCCGCTTGCTGTCGCTTTCGTGCTGCTTGACCAGCTTGCCTCTGTATATGCTGCGGCTTGCTTCAGCGTTTGCTGCGGCTTGCTGGAGCGCGTGGTGCCCATCGTCGACATCGACGGGGGAACTGTCATATGACTTGTCAGCCACTGCGTCTAGCCGACTTGGTTTCACCTTGTCACATCGAGGTACTGCAGGCTCGGAAAAAAATGAGTGCAATCAAGTCCAACAACTAAAGTTAAACTATTAAGTTGGTTTGGCAGATTTGGTTAATTTGGTTGAGCCAATTGTGAAAAAACTCGCGGCCTTCGGCGGGATTCGAGCCGGCATACGAGGGAGGCCTTTGAACACAAGCAAACGCTACACCCACTTGAGCTACGAATGTCGCACTTCACACCGTGAGTTTAATCACACTTGGATCGATATTACCCGCCCAACTTTGCTGCTCATAGGGAATCCACAATTGGGTCAACTAAATTAACCAAATCTGACAAACCAACTTAATAATTAAGTCAGCCTAGTAGTCATTCTGGTGGATTCTAGGTGATTGCTTAGGAAATCCTGCTTGGGCAGTCAACTGGCTGTCCCGTACTGGTGGATTCCATATGAGCAGGAAAGTTGGGCGGGTAATATCGATCCAAGTGTGATTAAAATCACGGTGTGAAGCGCGACATTCGTAGCTCAAGTAGGTAGGGCGTTGGCTTGCGTATATGGCCTCCTTCCTATGCGGGTTCGAATCCCGCCGAATGCCGCGATTTTTTTCACAATTGGGTCAACTAAAATTAAACTGCTGCGCGCAGTCAGTTAAGCACCCTGTCCTGACAGTGGCGAATGCGCGGTGTAACTAGGCTGCTGCTGCCACTAGCTTAAAGCACCAGACCGCAATGGTTCACATACGACCATAATGATTCGAAGGCGAGAGGTAGTCACCTCGATGTGAGTGACGGGAATGTGAGACAGCACAGCTAACCACTGCAACATGCTACCCTAGTAGCAAATGCAGACCAAGTAGACAAAATCCGGTATAAGGCCGGCATGTGTATCCGGCTTTTTCCAGGACGGAATCCGCTTGAATTTTCTACTAGGCCCCTCTAGCACAGGAAGCGGGAACCACAGCAGAAGCGTCTTCGACCGCGTTCCCACCCGCCCTCACGGAGGCTAACGTCTGCTACGCCAAACCTCCCTACGGTGGATCTATCTCCCCTCCTCTACATCGCTGTTTTTGACGACGGAGCAGACCCCCTCCCCCCTGACCACGCTGCTCCGACTTCCCCTCCTCTACACCGTCGGGATTGGGGCCAACCCGGCGGGACGCCAGATCCAACAAGGGCTACTAGCCAGCTAGCACAGGAGACTGTCATTATTCTCCCTTCTCCTTCGCTCACGAACCTAACATGACTCACCGTCTCACAAGTCAACGGTTCATCTGTCTTGTCGCGCCAACCAGTCTAGTGTGACAATCAAAATTTCTCACATGTTTTACTTTCGTCTGACGACGGTAAGGGTCATTGGTGAGTTCAAGACCGACGATAAAATTATGATTGTCCCAGCAGACGAAGGATGGACAACCGTAAGCATGGGGCAAGTCCGCAGTCTACTTGATCCACGTACGCCCTAGTAGCAAATCCAAGCGGATTCTAACATGAAAATCCTACTGGAAAAAGTCGGATACATATGCCGGACTTATACCTAATTTTGTCCAATTTGCTACCAGGGCATTAGAGGGAAGGCCTGTATATGAGTGATAGGTCAGTGCGGGTCTAGTCGTTTTGACTTAACTCCTCTCACATCGAAACACTGCAGGCTTAAAAAAAACGGAGTGAAATCGAGTCTTGAACTAAACTTAAACTGCTGCGCATAGTCAGCTAAGCACCCTGCCCTGCCCTGACAGTAGCGGAGTGCGCGAGGTAGCTAAGTGGATGCTGCTCGCGCATGGCTATGGTGATTCGAGGGCGAGAGATGACAGCGGTTCGATGCGGTTGAGGGGAGGGCGAGACAGCACAGCTAACCACTGCATCTTGCTAGGACATTTGGGGTGGGGGGACGACAGAGAGACTCGTGCAGCACAAGGTCATCTGCCATTCGGGACTCGTGTGGTCTAGATAGGCGTGACGGCGGATAGTTGTCACAGGAGAATAAAAGAACGAATGAGCCAACTGAAGTAGTAGAACATGAAACGACTGCAGTTCTGAGGGGGTTGTGGCAAGACCTCGAGTCGAGCAGAACCATTCGGCGTGGATGAAAGCGTATGCTGACAGCATCCTCCCCCCCTCTCCCTCATCATCAAATTTAGGAAAGCGCGGGCTCAGTCTTGCGTGCGTGCGAGCGAGCGAACGGATGAGTGTGCCTCCCCCCCCCCCTACGAAGGGCCACGTGGCAGATGCGGAGGCTCAACACCGGGGCGAGGAGGGTTGGGGGGGGGGAGGGGGTAGAGCGGGGAAAGGAAGGGGTTATTGGGGACGCGCAAGCATAACCAATGTCATAGAGGGGTGTTTGATGGCACAGCCGATCCCGTCTACGGGCATCTCGAATCTGTCTGGACACCTGGCTGAGGAGAGAGCGCGGGAAATGCTGCGCATACACCAGTTAGAGAACACTTCAACCTGCTCTGCAATCCTACTTAACCAGCTGCCTCCATTGTCTCACTCTCTCTCTCTCCGGCCTGACTGGAGGCAGTCAGCAGTAACTCTGGCTTCGCTAGTGGCCACTGCCGTCTGAGACGGGAACCACAGCAGATGCGTCTTCGTCACATTCCTACCCGCCCTCACGACGACCAAGGTCTGGTACACCAATCTCTCTACGGTGGATCTATCTCCCCTCCTCTCGAACGGAGCAGCCCTTCCTGTCCACACTGCTCCTTCTTCTCCTCCTCGCCGCCGGGATTGAGGCCAATCCGGCGGGGCTCCCGATCCAACAAGGGCTACTAGCCAGCCAGCTAGCCGCCTGAGACAGCTACTGGGAGTTCCGTATAAGACAAATCGCGCTCAATCTGTTGCCTCCTGCTTTTTCCCTACTACTAGGAAGAGGGTGGAAAAAAGATGGAGGGGTGGAGGGGGGGGGAGAGAACGGTTCCAGGACGAGGGAAAAAAGACAGATTCGCAGGAAACACGAGTGACCTACTTGGCCTGAGAGTTCATCGGTGGTGGTGGAGGATGTTGGTGTTGGCTGGGAGTAGCATCCTGAAAAATGTGGAGAGTCCCTCGACTACCACTGGCTGGGGCAATTCCGTTGTGTGCAGTCGGCGCCGAAAAGCCCAGGGCGGCAGTTTGGGGATTTAACTGAAACAAGAGCAGGAACGACCTGGCATAAGCACACAGTACTATGCATGTGTCAAATGCGGATTTTTGCGTACTTCCGCAAAAATATTCAAATTTGTTGAGTGATGGAGCGAAGGACACGTCGGCCGGAAGCAGAATTAAAAGATAAATGACGGCCGGCCAGACAGGCAAAGAGCAATATAACGGAAAACTTCAAAACTCTAATTCTTAGCATCTAGTCGATATCGAACACCAGATAAGTATGAAATCCGGTGCAGGACTGTAAAACATGTAGCCAACGTCCAATATTGATTTGTCCAACGTCCTTTTTCAAGGCCAACCACCCAAGGTCATCCACTATTTTACTCAGCACTTTCAGGCGCGCTGACCTACATACACGTGACCGACTTCCACTCGGGTACACACATGCGTCCAGATGGGCGTGGCTGCCCGAACGCCACTTGAATACGACCTTTTCCCCAACAGCGGCCGACGCAGTCTACGCCATGAGACACCGGTAATGTCCCACACACCAATTGGAGAACACTTGAACCTGCTCGGCAATCCTACTTAAGCAACTGTCCCCACTGCCCAACCGGCGGGGCTCCGGATCCAACAAGGGCTACTAGCCAGCCATCACTTGAGACAGCGACTGAGAGTACTGTACACAATAAATTTCCTTCACAAGTGCCTTCAGCCCTTTACATACTATTTGACATTTTGGTCTAATCATTGTAATGATCAGAGTACACTCATAACTTAGACGCTACGCACGCACAAAGTCATAAAAGAACAGGAAACAAGTGTCCCGTGAGTATAGAACTCAAAGTACGCCGGCGTTGCGACAGCATTATCGGTCAATCGTGAGGCAATAGCACCATAACACCTTGCACGTGAATGGGTCGACCAAGAAATGGTTTTTAGCGGCTCGGTAGCCCTATTTCCTTCTAACGCTTCCAGCCACACATGAAGTCACGTGATGACGGCAGGTTGCCCGCCCTCGGGATTGAAGTCTGTCGGAATACATACTCAAAATTTGGGCTGTTCAGTAACATTCATACGCTATATTGCACGTAAAATGAAAGCATATGTATGCGAAAATTCTACAAAACGATAATTTTCCAACGAAAATTTAGCTTACATAGTACGTCCGATTCTCACTTTTTCGGAATTTTCCGTTTTTACAAAAACGCTGGTATTTCAAAACAACGCAATATTGCTTGATAAATCGCAGTATGCCCTATTGTGAATAACGACCATTACTCTATTGCTGTGGATTTTTGGCGGACGCAAGGTGAGCTACGTTTTCACAACAGGGATTTCCTTGTGAAAAAACCTAGGTTTTATCAGATAGGCAATCCACTTTAGTTATCTACGCCGCTTAAAATCATAAAAAATTGATTGGATGAAATGTTGTATGATAGTCGTACTAAATTACTTGAAGCTAGCTTGAACGTACTGTGATAATTAGGGCGTTACGAAGTCACATAAAAAAGACAAAATTTCATGGAATTTTACCAGCTGCTTGTTAGAGGACCCGGGTGTGCCCTGCGAATTGGAGTGAGCGTCTCTTGAGCGTGTACGCCGCTATCTCGTATCTCAGACTTTTCAGGCCATTTTGCAGTCATTATTTTCCGCGAACTTTTCAAAGAATTCTGTAAATTTACCTTCACTAACTACCTTGGTGCACAGGTGCTTAAAGCATGCTAAAACGTTCAGTCCTCAAGCCCTAATCTATCTAAAAGTTTACTGTTTACGCAAAGCACACCAAACCGTCTGCGTTAAAGGCTTAATTACTCTCCGTTTTTAGCGTTTGGTCAAAAAAAGTGACTGTATAATTTTTACCATAGCTTTAGACTTTTAAGAAAAAAAATTTCCTGCTTGACCTTCCTAAAGCCATGCTCGAAAGTTTGCGCTTATTCTTCCTTCCTGGACAACCGCTTTGTTGAGCCACTTGGATTTGGCCTCGTACGCAGACCGCAGGTCAGGTAATAAGGCCAAAAGACCTGTTTGTGGCGAGCCTGCGTCTTTATTCATGGTGCACTGGCTTAACGCCATGCAACTTCGCAGCGCGCGAGCAGGTTCAGACTCGCTGACTGACTGACTTCCGCTCGGACACGCAAGCTCCCCCCCCCCCCTCCCCACGGTATCACATTGGCTGAATTAACACCATCTAACACTGGATGAAGCCAAAAAAGTCAAATGGCTGGTCGGTCACAAAGTATCCATTTGGTACCCGATTTAGTGGAGACCTTTCTTCAAACCGACAGTTCCCTGTCGATTTCGACGATGGGCAGCCGCGCACTCCAACAATCCGCGGCAAACGTTGGAGCAAGCCGAGGCGAGTTGAGCAAACAACACGAAGGCTACAGCAAGCTAAAAGCAACGCAGCGAACTACCACGAGAAAAAAAAACGAGTTTAAGCAGACTAGCGGAGAAGCTGCCCCCTCATTCGCCGCTCCCACTTCCGTTTCCGGTGTACAGACAAAGTCAATAAGACCGGGGAGGGTATAGATGGCTGGCGTGATAGTCACTCAACACGCGCTCACTTGACTCAGCCAACTCGCTAAGTAGGCTCCCACGTGCGCGGGAGCGCCATAAAGGCCGCATTAAGAAGGAGCCATTGCAGCCTGACTGTCAGTCCTTCATCTTCTCGCATACGCACACACAAACCCACGCGTACTACAGGAGCAGCAACGTAGGCGGCCCGAGGTATCCCGCCAGTTGGCAAACCCTCCAAGCCACGGCTTTTAGCGCACCCTGATAGATTCAGGCGCATTCAGAGGAGAGAAACGCGCCCAGGGTCGACCTCACTCTCTCCCCCACTGTTTAAAGACCGCCTAGCTGCTCGGACACCTGAGGTGGGGCTTGAAACCCAGTGGGAGCGCGAACGCATGCACCGAGAGGGAATCAGAACCGAGAGAATGTGCCAGCGCCTACCAGGCTGCAGGGACCGTGGCTTGCCGAAATGTAGCATTGTATATGCAGGACAAGAGAATGGGAACGCTCCCCCCCAAAAAATGTGGTCGTGTTATAATTCTCGGGACGTGGAAATATCCTCGTGTCTTATCTATACAGTAGTCGCCGGCTATGAAGCCCACCTCGGGCCATGAACAAATTCGGCTTAATAAGCGGCGGGCGCACTAACCGGAGAGTCCTAGTTCTTGATTAGCAAACACAGGAAAGGCACTATACATTACATACGTACTGCATTATGTGTAGAGTTTGGTTACTTACAAGAAAAGAATGCTGTTTGTCTGTATTTTACGTAATAACAAAAACAAACAAAAATGATTTGTGACACGTTTAAAAAAGCGGTCTAGTGTCAGTTGTTTTGGAGGAAACTTAACTCGCAAGTGCTCTTTGATGTCCTTCTCCAGGCACCAGAAATTGTCGGATTTTGTGAAATCTGATGCCTGTAGACCGCGTCGCAGAGTGTAGAATCTCACTCTATCCTGTTGGCAAGCTGGGCTTTGTAGCCGGCAACGGGGCTTATTAGCCGGCGGATTTTGCTATGTTAAATTCCATCCAAGGCTGATTTGAGCTCAATACGCGGCTGGGCCTATTAACCGTGGGCTTAATAACCGGCGACTACTGTAACACGAAATTCAACTGTGACCTTACTCCCAAAACGGGTGAAAGGTCTTGCTTCCCTCAGAAATGAATGTTTCAAGGAACATCAAGAAGGCAACACAAATCACCTAGATTGAAAGGTTAGTTAGCCATGTTCCGCTACCCTGACCTCTCTTTGTGGTGTATAACCGACTGGCGGCTGCCTGTCAATGGTGTCCGCTTTTCACTTCTGCATTTTTGCCCCTGAGGTATGTAGAGCTTGTTGTAATGGTGACTTTTTCCGCGTCACCTATTGTTGTACTGTCCGAGGAACAATCTCACCTGCGTCGCCAATGTTGTAACGGTGGCACTTTGTGGTGTCGTCGACGAACTACGCCCTTTGGAATTCCCAAGGAGTTATGCAAAAAGAAGGACGTAAAAGTGGAAGCCACCCGGAGGAGAGTTTATTGCGTACAAAACCCGGAGTTGCTTTCTCGCGGGTAGTAGTCGCCGCTGGTGTAAAGGCAGCGCAATTTACTGCCTGAGACGTTACAGTGGCTTATAAGTAATTGTCAAGCGCGTTCGCATGATTGGGTGCGTTGGAATAAGGTCACCTGCCGTGTAGGCGCACCTAAGTGGCCCTTGAGGAATTGCGATTAGTTGGGCATGCGTACGTCTATGAGCGGTCCACAGGATTAACGTCATCGCGTGGGCACAGTCACCAACGAAGGCGTATGACCTTGAGGCAGTCCGCATTGACAAAGGAATCACTGTTGCAGCCGGCCACCAGCATGACGGCTCATCCACCCAATTCTGACGTCTGTGGCGGAACTATCTTGCCACCAACATGGTTTCCGATCGGGTCGTGGAACTACAACGGCGCTTTTTGAGCTCAGCGACGCTATCCTCGAGGGCTTCAATCAACAGAAGCCCGCTTCACGGACCGTGGCAGTCTCAATTGACCTGTCACGAGCCTTTGACTGCGTCCGCCACGATCAGCTCCTGCAGGACTTGGTCTCGTTGAACGTCCCGACTGGCCTTGTCCGATGGTTGGCGGCTTACATCCGTGGCCGTCACGATCGTGTCCTCTTCCGGGGCGCTCTCTCTAAGCCCCGTAAGCAGACCTGTAGCGTCCCTCAAGGCTCTGTGCTCAGCCCGACACTCTTTAACATCTACATGCGAGAGCTCCCACTCCCCCGGGCACCTGTGCAAGTGGTATCCTATGCGGACGATATGACGTTATTTTGCCGGCACCATGACATCGATCAGGCTGCACAGCTCCGCACGGAGTTCATGCCTGTTGTCGAAAACTTCCTCACCCAGCGCGGAATGACGAGCTCGGCAGCCAAGTCGTCCGTAACTGTTTTCACGCTTGATCCGAAGGAGTTTAATCGTCACCCGGTCATCACCGTCAATGGGGCGTCCTTACCACTCGTCCGCAAGCCCAAACTCCTTGGTTTGCGTTTTGATCCGCTCTTCACGTTCGCAGACCATGCCAGGGAGACCGCAAGCAAAGTAAGCCGCTGCACCAAGGTGCTCAAGGCTCTAGCAGGCACATCTTGGGGCTGCGCGAAAGAGACTTTGTCGACTGCTTTCAAGGCGCTGGCCAAGCCACACCTCACTTGTGCGGCATCAATCTGGTCTCCTACGATGAGCTCTTCCAGGCTGCGCCACCTCCAGTCAGCCCAAAACGCTGCCGTCCGCACGATCACGGGTTGCTATAAAATGTCGCCTATCGATCATCTTCATGCGGAGGCTTCTGTTCTACCGGTCGCCCATCACAACATTCTCCTTAGCCAGCAGTTCTGGTGGAGTTGTTCGCAACCCGGCCATCCCAATCATCACCGTTGCACCGCTCCCGAGCCCTGCCGCAATGTCCGGCCATCTATTCGAGCACTCCACAAGGAAGCTGTTGCCTCGTCTCTCGCGGATCTACCTGTCGATAGCTCTGCCACCAAGACAGGCTTCCAGCGTCTCCACCAGAGATTCGTTGTCGAGGATAAACGAGGTTACCGTCCCCCGGTCCTTTTGGGTGGCTATCCACCTCCGATTGCGGCCTCGGAACGACATCTCCCGAGGGTCACTCGCTGTACCCTGGCGCAGCTACGCAGTGGCTACTGCATGCTCCTTCGCCAGTACCAGCACCGGCTCGACCCATCCATACCCGACTGCTGTCCCGACTGCGGCGTCTCGCCGCATGACTGCCGTCATCTGTTCGCCTGCAATTCTCGGCCAGGCACCCACTTCACTCCCGCGGACGTGTGGCTCAAGCCGGTCGAGGTCGCGGCTTTTCTCTGTTTCCCAACTACTCCCAGTTTGGATTCCGGCGGGGATTCCTGATCCAACTATGGGCTACGACACACACACACATGACGCCTTAGGAGAGCCTGCAAGATTGCTGTCATTCGATTAGGCTAGACTCTCAACAGAACTCACGGTCAGTGCTTACTGGAATGACAGGATAGCGAACGCACACCGCTGAAGTTAAATATGCTAGTACACAGGATATAGGTTAAATATTCTGAACCGCAAGAAAATCCCGTGAACGCACGTCTGTACACTGTAGTTAGCACTGTCGGACCGGAGGGGAAAAACTAGTTCAGTTTCCCCCAGAATTTTGACGGACGAGCTATAGCGGGAGTAGAGGAGATCCCAGCCCGAAGCAGTTTTAGCTTAGATCTTGTGTTTACCAAGACAGCCCTTTGCCGATATCTCAACAGCTATCATCTGACTCACCACCAGGTCTGACCACCTGGTGTTTTCAGCGTTCCGATGTAGGACAATTGATCTGTAGTGACCCTGTAGCGCCTTTCACCTCCAGAACCAAGTCACGCATGAGGTCGCATGATTGCAATTCCCAATCCAAATCTGGGACAGCCAATCACAGGTGCCCCAAACTGCGCCAACGCTCAACCTCTCACGGTGGCTTGCAAGTGCGGACGAGCTGTAGCAGCAGGGGCAGGGAAGATCCCAGCTCAAAGCCGTCTAAAGCTGGATCGCGTGCGTACCAGGACAGTGCCCCCCCCCCCTACGCCTTCTGACTTACCGTCAGGTCCGATTTCTTCGTGTTTTCAGCGTTCCAGTTGGCCAGGGGATCCGCCAGACGAGTGAGCGAGGCCACCTTTGCAGTCGGCGCGGGAGCGCGAGCAAGCAGAAAGCCATGACGGTCGTCACCGGCAGAGGCGGGTTCATCCCGAAACACCTGCAAACCACTGGCCGGTCGCTGGCGGACGGGGGCGGCCGGCTGCGTTTGCAGGCCTCGCAAACCGCGCTGAGAGGCTGGAAGAGGAGAGGAAAAAAGGAAGACTATAGGAGAGCAGAAGATTCAACTAAGGGCACACATACTTGGGTAGTATAGAAATGGATCTGCTATTGCTCTCTGACTATGTCTCTGATGATAAATCCGCGACGGATATCGAAACGTCAGGCGATAAAAAACGTATTGTCCCAGCGATCGAGTCTTCTTTTTCTCAAAGCAAAGGGAGACCGGAATGATCATTTCCGGCTTGTTAGCCGTCATCAGCCAGTTACACCCAATCTCAAGGGTTAAAACCCCCGAGATTCGAACCCGGGGCGTTTGGTCATGGAGTTGAACACTCTACCACTCTACTTGGGTAGTGTTTGTGGCAGCTATCCAACAATTCTGTTCCCAGCGTTCACAGTGCTCGCGCCCCCCAAGGTCAGACCTCGTCACAAAAAACTGTTCTAATGCTTCCTTTGACTGGCGCTTCACCGTCCTCCGAGGCTTGGCTTCGCAGCTGCTTCTGGCTCAACAATAACAGCTGCGCCAGCGTCCCCTGTCCTTCAGCGTTCCGGCACGCCTTCTCCCACTTTTGAACTCAGCTTATTCAGTCACGCACACACCCACGCGTCCAAACAAGCACGCCTGCCCAGGGGCCACTTCAATGTGCCCCCTTCAACCGATTCAGCAAGAACCTCAATACTCGACACCCCCTTGGGGCAATTGCAACACACCGACAGCAAACCACTTTAACTCGCTTCGCAGTCATGCGAAAGCAGCTGTCATCATCACCCCTCTCACAACACAACAGTCGACACTCTCGAGCGCGACCGGACGCAGGCAACACCAGGTTTGGCTTCGCCAGCGGCCGTTGCCGCCTGGGGGTTCCGTGCACAATAAATCCCTCCTGCTGGTGTTCTCTGTCTCTTACCTCTTACCCGGGATTCCACCTGAGTATTGTAGTGATCATAGTACTACCACTACTTAGACCGCTACATGTTCACACAAGGCACTGGTCAGATGTCCAAACTGATAGGGACGCCAAAATGTCAGGCCGCGCCAAATGTGTTTTGGTCTGTTGCTTTTTGAGTACTCATGTGGGTACTGCCTCCAGTTGGATCATTAACCTCAAAATGCCAGAAGGCCTGTAGGAGTCTAAGCAGTAGGGGTACTCAGAGCAGTAAAAGCCTCGGACCGAAATCCCCAAGTTGTAGGTAAAAGGCTAAAGGCACCTGTTGGAGGGATTTCTTTGTGAAAAGATGTTCTTTGGGATATAACGTAACTTTAATTGGTGAATTTTCGAGTTTGGTGCCCCAGCTCGTCTTCGAACTAACAGGAAATATGCAATGAACAAATAAAATGTCAAACGCGCGGAAAAAGTCAATAGTAATACGGGGTGAGACCTGATTGGTAGTTGTGGCCTCAGTCAGTCTGTATTGTGCGGACTTCCTTTCTTCCGCCGTTCTTTGAAGTGCTAATGATGCCATGCAATTGTATGCGCCGGTTGATGCATGAGTCGTCGGAATGTATGGTCTCAAGAAATGCTCGTCCATTTTTGGAAGGGCAAACTCCGACGATGCGTGTTTTATCCCATGCAAAGGTGTCTACTATGTCGAGGTAATATATAGCCACTTTGGACAAATGGCCACGTCTCTTCACGGCCAATGGGTGCTCGTGGATGCGTGTTGAGACGGATCTTCGTGTTTGGCCACAATATACAGTATTACAACCTCCGCATGGGATTTTGTAGATGTTATGGTGCATCAGGTCTCACTCCGTATAAATCATGTTTTTTTTTTCTGAATTTTTGAAATTTTATTTGTTCGTTGCACATTTCCTGCTAGTCCAAAGACGAGCTGAGGCACCGGACTCAAAAATGCAACAATCAAAGTTACGTTATATCCCAAAGAACATCTTTTTCTTCAAATGAAAATTTATTCAGATGCGTGTTCTCAATTTATACTAGTGGATTTTTGTGCACAGAAACCACAGCTGCTGTCTCAGCTGGCAGTGGCCACTGGTGAAGCCACGGCTAGTGTTGATGTCATTCATTCATGCACGAGAGAGAGAGAGAGACCGTAGTGACAGCTTTTTTAGGGCGAGTGTGGGTAGGACTGTGTTTATTTCATTAAATTCTGCCAACATAATGTCGAATTTCCATCAATAGGCATCAGTTGCCTGAGCAACAGGAGTTTAAACTGATGGAGTGGTTCATTAAAACAATCATGAGCGCCTTTCATTTAGTATTCTTTGATCAATTTAAACACCACCAATTCCGTAAGGCAGTTGGGCGGGGCGAACAGATATTCAGACGGCCCTAGAAGACAGTTTTGGCCGATTGTGCAGCAGGTTCAGCTGTTCTCCAATAGGTGCGTGCGGCATTGTCCGAGGGGTGTCGTGTCTGGTGGCGTATACAATGTCGGCAGAGAGCGGATAAAGGGGTGTGTTCAATCGGCGCTTGGGCAGCCGCGATTATTTGTACGCAAGTGTGTCTGCGCGCCTGAGAGCACTCACTGCGATAGAAGATGACCTTGAGGTAGCTGACCTTGAAAAAGGACGCCGGAAAAAGCAACGTAGGGCGTCGGCTACAGATCAGCTGTTGGAATTAAATGCGAAAATCCCGCAGCCTGGTTGTGCATGAGGCTATGTAAGGAAAGAGTTTGCGGGGTTGACAGCCCGCGGACTTGGCATAAAAAAAACTTATAACAGAAGGAGCCCTTTAGGGGCGTAGCGCCTCAGGCCAAAATTCCAAGTTGTAGGTCAAAGGCTAAAGGCACCTACGGAAGAGATTTATTGTAAACAGAACTCCCAGTTGCTGTCTCAGAGGGCAGTGGCCCCTGGCGAAGCCCGAGAGAGAGACCGTAGTGTCAGCTGTTTTAATAGAGTGTGTAGCAAGTTCACGTGTTCTTCAATAGGTGCTTGTGGCATTGTCCGAGGGGCGTCGTGTCTGATGGCGTAGGCTGTGTTGGTCGAGGGTGGGGAAAGGGGTGTGCTCGATTGGCGCTACTACTTACACGCAAGTGTGTGCGTGCGTGTACGTGTGTTCCCGAGGGTAAGTCGGTCAAGTGTC
Organism: Ligula intestinalis; assembly: GCA_036362985.1. NCBI lineage: Eukaryota > Metazoa > Platyhelminthes > Cestoda > Diphyllobothriidea > Diphyllobothriidae > Ligula > Ligula intestinalis. The sequence continues at coordinate 26,015,711 of JAYGXS010000007.1, forward strand.
TGCGCGTTCGAAAGCGCTCACTGCGATAGCGAATGACCTTGAGGTAGCTGACCTTGAACAAGGACGCAGGACACAGCAGTGTTGGGAGTCGGCTACAGGCCAGCTGTTAAAATTAACTGCGTAAATCAGGAAGCCCTCCCAAAGCCTGGTTGAGAATGAAAATGCGCAAGGTTGCGATTTGTAACAAAGGAGCCCTTTATGGGGCATTACATGTTCTCGGATCTGGTAAAAATGTGAACAATTATCAAATTAGTCGACCCCTTGATGTCGTGGGTTCAAAGTGCACCCAGGTCGTGGAACTTCTCACAAGTGGGTCAAGTGGTTTAAGTAACAACAGTCAGTTTATGCACCAATGTAGCCGAGATAGTGTAGCTTAGTGACTAAGTTTCGGTTCCGTCAATCAGTTGGCCACGACCTTCATCAGTGGGGACAATAATTCACCAGTCAATAGGTCCATAGCTTCATACACACGACCACGGCTTAGCGGCCACCTTGATTTGCTTGCACTCAGGTGGGGAAAAATGCGGGTTAGATGTCAGTTTATTGGAACTTGACCAGGACGACGCGTTATTTGAACATGCGGGTAGTTGCCTTCAAACGAGTCTCCTGACAACATGGTCAAAAGCTCAAAGACCTGAAAATAACGTCAAAGAAATGGCTAGTCATTACAAGGGCAGAGTTTCGGTAAATATTCCTCTCTGTCAGCCCTGCCTGAACGTCGATAGCGAAAAAAACGCAGTAAGGACAATGTGTTAGCCTTGTGCTCCCAACGAAGTCGATGTGGTCAATATCTTCAGGGGACAGAAACGAACATGCATATCCAAGGTATTGGACTCGGCTAGGCTTGACGTGTTCTCAGCGTGGGATCGCATCATCGATTGCCTTTCTCATAGGCTAAAGACGTACTGTGCAAAGTTGCGCCTTACTTAAAAGGGACACACTGAAAAGCACAGAATCTCCCAAGGAGTTTTTTTTTCACTGTCTGCTTTAAAAAACAGCTATGTACCACCTCATGGCTCAGGACAATTGGTCTCGCAAACAAACTGAGATACCATTTTTCTGCTACCACGACACTCATGTACAAATAGGGATCTCAAAGGCACTGCTTAGCCTCCACAAACCCGATCGATGAGCGACCTTCCAACATAAGTCCCGATCACAACCGACAGGATAGCGGACCCGTGGCTGAACAACATAACACTGCATTTAACATTCGATGAACAAGGAAGCCAGGTTGGAACCTCAGGTCCTGCAAACCTGGCCATCTCAGTTTCAATCTTCTCTGCGTGAAATCCTTTCAGTAAATGCGCTTGGTCGGCATGCGGGTGCTTGCAAGGACTCTGGATTGCGCCCCTAAGCCGCATGGATTACGATACCATTCCTCCACTTACTTACCCGACCGCAATGCCATCTGATTAATAATCTCGACACAGACTAAGTCTCAATGCATTCGCGAAATTAGTAGGCATGTTCGTTTCTGTCCCCTGAAGATATTGACCACATCGACTTCGTTGGAAGCAGAAGGCTAACACAACTGACGCTGTTCGGATAATCACCACACCGTCTCAATATTTGCAGAGTAGTAAAACTACGAATGAATGAATACATTCACGTTCCAGGTATTTGCACGGATAAGGAAGAAGGATTGTCGAGCACCGGATTAACTTGTTAACTATCCTAAGTTTTCGAACCCTTACAGGAGTCTATCGTGTACAAAAATCGATTGCTGGCAAATCATCTGTCCAAAATATGGTCCACTTGATACAGGCACCTGAACTGAGGGAGGAACCAATGATTTGCTTCAGTAGGCATTTTACGGAGCATAAGTTATACAGGTAGTTGGAACGAGGTGTTTATTCAAAAAACCAACAGGCTAGCGTCTCGGCATTGACACGGGATTTCACAAACCCTGTGAATCAGTTTCGTGCACAACAGCACGTGAGGAGCTTCCTTCGCCAATCGCAACCCAGTAGCAAAACCGAGATCGGTACCTCCTGCAAACTAGACCGGAAATTGCGTTCGCAGCGGGTGGAACACTACAGACATGTTGACAGAAAGGTTCAGCAAACGTGAGGATTGTTTACAGGTCAGTCAGCGTTCCTCACGGCGTGACAGACGTTGTTTAGACAAAGCAGGCAACGGTGATAACGAGAGAGGGGGGGGGGAAGGCGGTGTGACCCTGCAAACAGTGGGCATTCATACCACCGCGAACGAGCAAACAATGCCGTCGGACAACGAGGGAGGGGGGTGAGCGGGTACCGGACAAAAAACGCACCGAGGGAAACCTAGGAACAGCCCCCACCCCCCATCCGCTATTATGGACAAACCGCCTGACTGACCTAACCACGTGAATAAGGATATAAACAAAAGAGAATCCGTACCACAAGTTATTTGATTTGGACGAAAATCAGATCAGCGGTCTAAGCATGTGGGTAAGTCCGATGGTAGGAGCTAGGGCGATCTCGGAAGAAAGAGGCACATTTAAAAATTCGACAACGATTGTATACGTGGCTCCATCAAGACTTTGAGTAGGCTTAATTTAACCCCCCTCTCCATTTAGCTAATTCCTAGCAACGCCTCCCTTAAGCGTTACCATTAAGGTTAGCGTTCGGGGTAGGGTTAGCGGTTAGGGTGACGCTTACGAGGGGGTTAGAGTAACGGTTAGGCTAGCGATGGCATAAACTTCTACCGTATCATCTTCAGTTGCGGCCATTACGAGAGTGTGTGATTCAACGACATATTCCCTCTCAGTTGGAGTGGCCATCACGGGTTGGGATCACTTTGCTTCGAATGTATAACTAATGTGGTGGGTTTTCAGCTTTTAGACAGGTTTACACCTCACAACGTTCCTGTATTCCTCCCACCTGGCGTTCTACTTCTCTTCCGAGCCGAGCCTGAATATCGTAGCGGCCAGGGTCTTCCCTGTTCACTTAAGTCACTGCGATAAATGTTTTAACTATTGATCCCGGAGTTCTGTTTATCCCACCCATAGGTACCCCCTATTACCAGTGGGAACCACAGCAGACGCGTCTTCGACCGCGTTCCCACCCGCCCTCAGGGCGGCCAAGTTCTGCTACACCAAACCTCCCTATGGTGGATCCATCTCGTCTCATCTCCACCTGTTTTTTTTATGACAGAGCAGCCCCTCTTGACTATGCTGCTCCGACTCCTCCTCCTCCTCGCCGCCGGGATTGAGGCCCACCCGGCGGGGTTCCGGACCCATCAAGGGCTACTTGCCTGCCTGCCCTATTACCAGTATTCCCTTTTTACAAGAGCTAATGCTACCTTTTTTGAGTGGGACCAAAAACCTCGTTCAGAAAAATCAGTATGGCTCCACAAATAGCAAATAAGTACACCTAGTCATTCTACAGTTTCAGTAGGTTTGACCCCGGCTAGGTACTGTCAGATGACGTGCAAGCGAGGTTGGACGAATTTTTAAACTAGCACCAAGAATCGAGAGTCGTGGCTAGGAATGCTGTCATTGGAGGAAATATCCCGGACACTGCCCCTGCAATGAAGTTCAAATTGTGATGAAACCTCTTCAATGTGAACTTCACGGGAGTTGCTCGACGAGGTACGCTACATGCGGGGTTCTTACTTCCAATCAACCATTTTGACCTTGAAGGACGGTGGATGGGAGCAGACGGGGCGGGTTAGAACGCTGGGTTCGATCCCCATGCGCACCCATGACCTGCAGTAGAGTATGGTTGGCTAATGACGGGTAATAAGTCATAAATTGACATTAGGGTCCCCTCTGCCTACGCCATGCTCTGCAAAGATGTTTACACAGAACGCATGTCCGTCTGCCTACAGTTTGGTTCACAACGCGCTAATTACGGATGTGACCCTCATCCGTAATTATGGACAAACAAGCTGGGCTGACCTGATCAAAGGCAACAAAAATAAGACAACATAAACATAAATAATCAACAACGGTCAGTGAATGGCGGGTTAGAAGGTTTGTTTCGTTAACAATGCAATGTCGGCCAAGAGGACAGCGTGCTGCCAATGATCAGACAGAGACCACGATAAGTTAATCATGACGTGAAGCATCGTCTCCTAGAGGGTATTATATCGAAGTATTTTTGATGATGTAAGGTGGCTGGGATCGAATATCCTCCTCTGAGTTCAGCATAGCTAAAGTCGAAAAGCTAGAAGAGCAAGTACCTATTGATTCCTGCAGCCCGGTGAAATCGTAGAGGTAGATGGTTCAGTTAATGCTCAATAAGAACATTTAAGATGTACAAGAAGCGTTAGCGCAGAAAATCTGGTACGGGCCGGAACTGCAAGTAACGGACTCCGCTCCTGCATTTATCCGTGATGTCTGACGATCATTTCCCAATCATAGATGCAGTCAGGTTAGCTTTTCCGAAAGAAAAAAACGCAGAGCTCATTGGTGGTTGGCTAGGTAAAGCGAACTGAAGGTAGCTCCAACAAACGTCTGCACTAGTATAAATGCGATAGAAGAAATCTTTTTGGCAGGAGTTTCCTTGATAGCGATCATGGATACAACTAGCCGTAGGTTGTTTTCATACGGTAACCATGAGAAGGGTTTTTTTTAAGTTGATAAAACTGATTTATTAAAAAAAGGAGTTTGTGAAAATAAGAAAAAAAAGTCGCAAAATTTTTTTGAAATAATTTAATACGCTGGCTATAGGCCTACGGCGTTGGGCGCGTAAATCGAAAAAAGGCGCAAAAAACAAACGGAGCTCGAATTGAGCTCGAATCACTGTCGACAAACTTGGAAAAGTGGAGTTTTATCCCGAAAACTATTCTTTGCCCAAAACCTAGTAATAATTGATTTTTGAAGACTTTTTGCAATAGTAAGCAAAAACTTCGGGCTTTTTACATAAGATATCACTATCTCACACTGGACCTAACCCTAACCCTAATCGTGCTCGGATCGAGCTCGAATCGCTGTCGACAAACCTGGAAATGTAGAGGTTTGTTCCGCCACTACCAAGGAAACTCCTGCCATCTTTTTTTTAAATAAGCAGACTACTTACGAAGCCACTAATGTAGGATACCACCTTAGACTCGTGCTGGCACGGCGCTTCACCAACTCGAGCAATTTCGTAAGGAAGCACTTTCTTTCCGTTTTCATGGTCGTGTAGCGACCTCATGTTCTAAGCCATGCTTTGCTCGCACTCGTCTGTGGCATGTCACCCATGGCTGGCTTTCGTGTACACCTCCGATCAAGGTCACTGATGCGTCTGGCCTAACTGGCCAACCATTTCTCAAGGCCAGTTCACAAAAGACCTAAGAGTGGTGACTGCTTACGCTCAGACACTCCCGAAGCCGGTGACGTTAGGGTCGGTTGCAGACATCCGGACACGGCGACTACACCCGGCGCAATGCGACTCTGGACTCCGGCCCGCTCATGGCTGGACTGCACTCGTCTGGGCGTCACTTACTCATCAGATGGTTCTGTTCCACATGCGCCAAACAGATCTTCCCAAACCAAGCCTGTGTCCTGTGTGTGCCTTGCAACAACTGGTAACACTTCCGCGCAAGGGGCACTAATTGCTCGGATCTCACTTCCATCCATCAATACAGGGGTTCATCATACACGTGCATAACTTGTCGTCATCCACGAAACGTGCCTACTCACACGCCGGTACGAGTGCTACCTCCACCTGTTTCATCACCTCTTGCAAGTCGGCAATCAACCTAATTTCCGCCATCTCTTATGTCATTGTCCACGACTTCAGCCTCGCAACTACCCCCACTACCACCACCGCCTATGCCACGGTCCGCCACAACTCAGTCTGTCTCACAACAACCCTCAGTACCACCGCCGCTTATGCCGCTGACCGTCCCAGACGCCTCACCACTCTCTGACCTCAAAATACTGCAGCTGAACTGTAATAGCCTTTCTGGGAAAACAGATGAGATCATTAAACTCCTCCATGATCATAACATCAAAATAGCGGCTCTCCAGGAGGCAAAGCTGTCAGCAAAGTCGAAGGTCCCATGTTTCCCGGGCTTTGCCGTCATTTGAAGGGACAGAGCTCGTAACGCTGGTAGTGGACTGGTCACCTTGGTTCATCACAGCATCAAATACCAGGAGCTGACCTCTGCAACAATCTCCACGGACTTGCCTCTGGAAGAGCTCAATGTGCAAGTTACCATTGGACCGTCCAGTCTGACTGTCCATAACGTATACATTCCTCCACAAAGACGCTGTGGCGCTAACTTCAGGCCATCAATAGTCCACATGCTAACGGCTGATTCGAAACTCATCTTGGGAGACTTCAATGCCCACGATGACTTGGAGTTCTCTAACCTTTCCTGTACTAGAGGTGCTTCACTAAAAGAGGAGATCAACAACACCAACATTGGCGCCTTCAACACGAATGGAACGTCAACGAAACTTCCTCATTCAGGTACTTGCGCTAGCCCTGACATCTTCATCGTCAGTTGCGACCTACTACTATCAACCTCGTGGGACTGTCTATGCAAACTGAGCTCTGACCGCCTCCCGATAGTTATCACAATCAGCACACATGTTTCGCCGATTCGTAACGCTCGCAAATGCTTTATGAATCTATGTCAAGCCAACTGGCCCGGTTTCCTTAGTGAAACTGAGAATCTCTTTGACCAGGCCCCTTTCCCTCCAGATGTCCGCCAGTGTGTATCAATTTTCAATCGCATCATGCACAACATTCCTGCAGGCAAGGTCTTTGATCCCATCCCAGGATACTCTTCTGATGCGGCCACCTTATTAAGAAAACGTGACGTCGCCCGGGCTCAAAATCCTCAACACCCGTCGTTGCCGGCCATGACCTTAGAGATCTCCCGACTGGTCAATGAACACAAGAGGACCCTATGGCAAGAAAACCTAGCCACCTTCTCCTGCCGCACTAACACCAGCAAGTTATGGCAGACAATCCAATCCATCGGTAGAGGGGCGCCTGCACCTCCCAACCAGGTTATCAAATTCAATGGTATACCGATGAAGACCGACAGGGACATTGCCAACCAATTAAATGTGCAATTCACCTCGGTTGCAGTCCATAAATCCTCGAAGAATTCGAGGATCGTCAAACACAGGTCGCGCAAACCTTTATTGATGCCACTCCAATTCTCAGCTCATGATACCACAACCGCGACTAAGCGTGCTAAGAACTCTAAGGTGTATGGACTTGACGACATTACGAGGGTACACAAAAAAACACCTAGGCCCCAGAGGTGTCGCATTCTTAACCATGTTGTTTAATCTGTCTCAAGCAACGTGCCATATACCAGCTGTCTGGAAAATTGCCCATATCCTCCCCAGCCACAAAGCGGGTAAAGACTCCGCTGTCTCTGACAGTTACCGCCCGATCTCGCCCCCTTAGCCCAGCCGTGAAAATACTTGAGCGTCTTATTCTCCCCCCGCTCAATAGATACGCCAACCTCCAAGAGCACCAACACGGTTTCAGAGCTTTCCACTCTAAGACGTCAGCCCTACAACGTGTCACGGACCGCATTGCATGTGGTTTCAACAAAACGAAACCTGCGTACAGAACAGTAATAGTCGCCCTCGACCTTACTAAAGCTTTTGACTCGGTTAACATTGACACCTTGATGACATCCCTCATGGATTCGTCTCTACCGAACGAGCTCTGCAGATGGCTGAACTGCGATCTCCGTGGCAGGCAAACGCGAGTCGAATTCTCAGGCACGCTATCCAAAGCCCGAAACTCTAGGACAGGAGTTCCTCAAGGTTCTGTCATTTCGCCATCGCTATTCAACATCTACATGGCTGACCTCCCGAATCCCCCCCCTGAAGTCGAAATGGTGTCTTACGCTGATGACATCACCCTGCTGTCCTCTCACCCAAACTTTCGCATGGCTGCCGATGCCTTAAATAACTACATCCCCAGATTAGTCCGGCACCTAGACGATAAGCATCTGAAGCTATCCAAGCCCAAGTCCTCAGTAACTCTGTTTACTCCGGACCCCAACGAATACAAGTCCTATCCTCCAGTTAAGGTGGAGGGCGATGACATTTCTCTATGTCAGTATTCTAAATTCCTGGGCCTCACTCTCGACCCGACGCTGGCTCTACACCGCCATGCTGATATCCGAGCCAGCAAAGCCAAAGCCAAGCTAAACACTCTAAAAGCATTGGCAGGTTCTTCTTGGAGCCAGGACACTGAGACGCTAGTCACGACATACCGGGCAACAGGCAAGACAATGACTGAGCATGCATCAGCTATCTCTGCTCCACTGTTTAGCGACACCAGCTGAGCGAAAGTCCAACGCGTTGAGAACGCTGCTCTCCGCATCGCCACGGGCTGTGTTAACATGACCAATGTAGATCACCTCTATCAGGAAACTCAAGTCGTGCCTCTGAAAGTTCACTCCATCATGCAGGCAAACATCTACATTGCACAGTCCCATAACCCAGAACATCCGGGTAATCGTCTCTTAACACGCCCTCCACCAGCTAGACGCATGAAGCAATCTACCATAGACGTGCACCGCTCACATGCTTCGGTGTACCCTACTAATCTACCGATACCGGACCTCGTTAAGCGTATCCACACCGAAACTGTCGAGCAAGCCATTATCAGCTATAATCCCAACAGAGTCCCCAATGCTCCTCCGCCAATCTCCGACGTCATGGCCAGAGAACGTAGGACCAATCTGTCCAGAAACGCCAGATCCAGACTATCTCAGCTGCGTTCCGGCTTTTCCATGCCGCTGAATTCATTTAAATACCATCCCACCTCATGCTTCAACAACGTCACAGACAATTGTCCTGACTGCCTCCTGCCTTCCCACACAACGTGCCACCTATTCGACTGCCCGGCCAAGCCTACAGATCTCACGCCTGAGGACCTATGGCTTCACCCAGACAAAGTCGCCGAATTCCTTCATCTTTCTTAAAAATTTTATACCTTCATCTTTCTTCTTTACTCCTTCATCTTTCTTAAAAATTTTATACCATGTATTTCTAGCAAACTAAATTAAGGGAGTAAGTTAGTACAACAACAAGATGAAGACACGATGGCTGACGCACGGTGGCTCCTCGTATGGGCCACTAGCGGAGGAGCCAATAGGGAACACAAAGTAGCGGTCCTTAAATACGACGACGTGAACAGAAGGCGCACTCTGTTGCTGAGACGCGCTACCGCCGACCCGACATTCTGCTGCTGGGGACACAGGACAAGCTGCCGAGACGAGACCGACGACAGTAGACACGTTGCTGACGGACAAGACAACGCTGATGTACAAGCCTAACTAGTAACAGTAAAGTACTATCAGCTATCCTGTTCTGCCTCCTCTTCCTAACCCGTAACTGGGGGACATAACCACTGTTGACACAGGAACACACAAGGTTACAATACTACCCCCTCCTTGTATTATTGTATGGGCCTGATGATAAATAATCGAAAATGCTCGTTCGCCCAACTCGACTTAATGCTTACATGGGTAACACCACTGAAGTAGAGGTAGTGCTGATACCTTCAAACGATGACAAGACAACTCCTTCTAATGAATTCGTCAGCTAGGCGTATCATACAAAAGTAATCTTAATAGGTCTCACTCGGCACGGGAATATATAAACTCTTAATTCATGTCTATAATGCATACTTATTTTATTTAAGTAACCACGCTGGTGAAATTAAACGGGAGCGCCTGCGCAAAAGCTTTCACGCGACTAAGTAGACCAGGCATAGGAAACCGATTGAAGACGAGAAAATCCGTGGAAACGACAAGAGAGGGCGTAAATGGAGACGTCAGGTGTTGCCATTTGTGGTATAAAGGTGTTAAAGGGAGAAGTAGCAGGGAATAAAATACGAACGAATATATCCGATGTTGGCAACAACTTAGGAGGAGACAGTGGACACTTTAATACGACTGAAAGAAAACAGCGAATTAGTAAGATGCTTGCTAGCACTCAAAGTCCGATGTTGTTGTCCATTGGCAGCAAACTGACTGCGCACTGCGATTCCCGACCTAACAGGCGTACAAAACGAAGCTAGAAACGCACGGGCTCATTACAGCAATCGCATTGGAGTTGAAACGCAGGCCAGATACCGCCTGATAGCGAATTCGCCCCAAAGGAAGCAGACTAGACAAACCCACAGAGGCTCAACTAACGCCATCGAGTAGTAATTAATTGGTCGAACCCACCCGCCAATCGCCAAGAGTTTGAGGCAGCGAAAAAAAATCGTTCGATTCAAGACCGACAAACACAGCAACTTACTGGAATTGCTTTATGATCCTGTGCATTTGATGCTTTGAAAATGATGGGTCGACCAAGACCCCCGAGACAGCAAGAATATAAACCCGTTCGGCGGAACCATTTCTCTTTCTCAAATTATTACTGCGACCTCTCAACTTTGCCTATCTAAGAATTCTTGCTCTCGAATACATGCTAATACTTCTATTTACAGGGAAGTCCAGCTAGGGTAGAGAATGATCAAGCGAATGAATCACCTGTTACGCACTGCCATGTGATGTTTATATGACACAAACTTGGCTACTGACAAACGTTAAGTAGAAAATACAAGAAACATATAAATGCAACATACCGTCCAGGGCATTCCCTGTCCGAACGACTGGAACGTTCGCAGAAGCACCCGCGGCTACGGTCTCCACCACACACAGTGCAGCTAGCTTCTGCCGCCTATCCTCAGGTCGAGGCGGTCTCGCCTCCGCGGTTATTCGTTCAAAGTCCTGTTCCTCGCGTTGCAGTCGACCTTCACTCTCCATGAAGTGGAGAAATGACCTGGATGAGAGCAGGGAAACTAATAAGACGGCCGGCAGAAACTGCGGAGCGCAAAGTAATTCTCGCAGAAGCAAAACAGCGCTTACCTCACCATATAATGAATCTGATACAACTAAAACTGTATCCTAGCGCGCTCAGAGTCGCAGTCGGTAAGAATGTAAGCCGACAGGATATCCAGTTCCTCAGGGTGTGAAGAAGGACTGAGGGTCAGGCTGCGTTCTCTAGAGTATTCTTACTAATTTGAAAATCGAATCGCCCCCACGCAAGCCTAGTGTATGCATTGGGGATTAGTTTATGTGCAAAACGCACAGAAGGGCTGTTAAGCTTTGTAATTAACTGCGCAATAGCCAGCCACAAGTAGTCATGAAATTATCTTATAATCAAAGCAAAGTTAGTGATGGATGGGAAAGAGAGCGCTTGCTTATTTACGCTAAAGTCACTGTGCGTGCCACGCAATGAGTGCGGTCTAAGTACGCGGGGCGTTTCCTGCCACTTCAGCCTTGCGTCTGAATGGAGTTGTACCAATGATTCTCGTACGGCATAATCCAAAAGTATTTCCGTTATGTCGTGATGCCGGCTTTGGAATGCCCTTCGTCTCATCCCACCTGCGAAAATCGTACTTATAAAGACAAATTAATAGAGTAGTCAGATGGTACTGCCTACAAAGACAATGGAGGCCGGAATGACACTTTCTGCCTTATTGGACGTTGCCAGCCAGTCATACCCAGACACAAGTGGGCTCGAACTCGCGACGTCTTCTATCAGAGTCCAACGCCCTAACCATTGAGCCACGAGCTCAGTATCCTGCCGGTTTATATGGGGCAATATTGACACTCACTGATGAATGTCCACTGACCGCTAACGAAACTAACTTGTCCCGCTTCGCCTTTGCCTTAGGCCTCATTTCTAGTGCCCTGACAGCAGCTCTAGCGGCTAGTCGTTTAGGCAGATAGTAATACCGGCAAAGACAAGGGAGACTGGAGTAAGCATTTTGGCTCATTAGCCCTCGGCAGCCAATCATACCCAAACCCGAGTGGTGCACCACCGAGCCTCGAACACGCTACCTCTTGATCAGAGTCTAACGCCCTAACCATTGAGTCACGAGTTCGTCGTCTTATCGGTTTAGGTCGAGATATATTGACACTCACTGAAGAACGCTCACTGACCACTAGCAGAACTCACTTGTCCCGTTGCCAGAAATAACATCAGGGTCCGCAGTGTCCAACACAGTTGAGCACAGTCTATAACTTTTCAAAAACAACTGGACAAAAGGGATAGTTAAGGGCTAGAAAGATGGGTGTGGGGCACAGGACTGTCTAAATTGGGTCAATCTCAATTTGGCCAATACAAGGGCTCTGACATTATAGGCAGATTCTAGTCATAATAATTGGGGACCAGCGAAATGGGAGTGGGGGGAGGGGGAGGGAGAGGGGAAGGAGTCCGACAATTAGTTAATGTCGTCCCTTGGTCACCACCTCGATTTTTATTGGGAGGTGTGAGGACGCAAGGTGTCGACGTCTTGAGTCGGTGTAGGTAGCCTTTGGATGTTTGATGCAGGCTTAGTGACTTTGAGGCAGCTGTGCAAACACCGTTATAGCCCTCGCTACATTGGCGGGGAGGGGGACATTTCAAGCGACCGGGCGGCCTGGACGCAACGACCCCTTCCCCACCCCCCCCCCCACCCCCCGTAGCATATTCACATCCGGCTGTCACGTCGGGTGCCAATCGCGAGTCTGAAACAGCTGCCTGCCACCAACGCTACAGGGGGCAAACACGGACACAGCGACACCAGCACACCCTGTGTGATCGAAGTGAAGACTGGCGCGCAAAAGACGGGCGGCGCGTGTGACTAATATACGGACATAAGCGAATGCCCTGCTTGCGCGCGTGTGTGTGCCCACACTCCGTGCTCTACTCAAAAACAGATGCCATCCACCAGTGATAATGGAGGTCTACACAGAGGCAGGCAAGACTTTTATTAAGTATACATATACAGATAGAGATAATATAGAGTAGGCGATTGTCTCGAATTGGGCACTACCGGGCCTTTTTAATTATCGCGCGAAAATATAACGTTATTCAGTTATTTAAACAAATATTCCTATTCGTTGGCACTTTTATGAGATCTGCCATTTCAATTATTTTTTTCTCTAGATGTGCCCATACCATTTAACTTGCAGGAATATTGGGTTGTCACGTTCTGGTTGGGAGACTTAGTTAAACTTCTAAACCCATTTAGGTCATCGTACACCGGGCGTCAAGTGGGCGTGTTTAGAAAAGTCACGTTTTTTTGCTAAAATGAATGCAGAAGCGGCATGTTTTCTGTCCACACGAAAGCGTTGGCCCCATCTTCCTCCTCCGTGCTAACGTTCCGCAGAAACAAAGTAATGAGGCGGGAGATGGGAGGAGTGGATGGGTGTGAACGTCCCGAAAAGCCCACTTAAAACTTGTTTCACTCATGCCCCGCTACCATCCGCAGATAAAAGAAGCGTTTTTTTGCTGACAAGCAACAGAATGTAGCCAGCGTAACGTGCTCTGCAGTATTTGCAATGTGTTGCACGCTGAGTGTGTGACTGAGGGAAACTGCTTTTAAATAACACATAAGAAGAGGAGAGGGGAGGATGAGGAGGAGACAGCGTAGAGGATTGTGGAGGAGGCTGATAGCATTGTCGGCAAATGCAAAGGAGACTGGAACGACAATTTCCGACTTTTTGCCGCTCTCAAGCAATCATACCCAGACCCAAGTGGTCCACTGCCCGAGGCTCGAACTCGCGACGTCTTCTATCAGAGTCCAACGCTCTAACCATTGAGCCACGAGCTCTTTGTCTTGCCGGTTTAGGCTGAGGGATATTGACACTCATTGATGAACGTTCACCGACCGCTAACGGAACTCGCCTGAACCGCTCCACGTTCGCCTTGGGCTTCATTTTCCGGGCCCTGACAACAGCTGTAGCAGTTAGTAATATAATCAGATAGTATTGCCGACTAAGACAGGGGAGACTTGAATGGCCATTTCTGGTTTATTAGCCTTCGTCAGCCGGTCACACCCAGATCCAAGTGGCGTCACACTTGAACGTTGAACTCGCAACGTCTTCCATCAGAGTCAACCGCCTTAACCATTGAGCCACGAACTCTTTGTCTTGCCAGTTTAGGTCGAGGGGTATTGACACACATTGAAAAACGTTCACCCGACCACAAACGGAGCTCACTTGTCTCTGGGGGCCTGACAACAGCTGAAGCAGCTAGTAGTATAGGCAATTGTGTGAACTACTGACTATCTGTTGACAGCTTATGTTACAGAAACTGATGATGTTTTGGCTACTCCACTTTAGAGACTGAGCCTAAAAAGGGTTTGATTTACAGGATTTAACCAAAAGTGGCATATTCAAAAGCTAAAACGTTACAGTACGTATCAGTAGGTGCATGCGGAAAACTGGCATACCTAACGGTGCCCTTACCGCCTCCTAACTGCAGCATACACTATTACAACAGGATGAGCTGGTCTCGTAGCCCAATCGATGAGTACCCTTGCTACGATAATTTATGCTCCTAATCAAAACTAACTGGACAATCGGCCCGTTGTTCAGTGGCAGTGTTGAAATCAACGAAAATGAGAGACTTGGTTCGAGCGCCGAGGCTGGCTATGACTGACTGATACGGCTAAGAAGCCGGAAATGGTCATTTCAGTCTCCATATCTTCGAATATTCGAATCGCGGGATAAGGTATGACTAACTGACGACAGCTAATAAGCCAGAAACGGCAAAATATGTCTCCCTTGCCTTTCTCAGTTCCACCTTAGCACTATATACTACAAGTCATCACGCGACTGACTGTGTGGAGGGCACTAAAGTTAGTTCTCAAACAGACAGAATGCCCACGTAGTCCAGTATTTTCTTCTAAATCTATGAAATTGAGTCACAGAAAGTATGCTGAAACCCTCATAAAAGTATGAGGTGTGACCTTTTGCTTGAAAAGCTTAATTTCCTACGAGAGAATAAAGGTCAGGATTTTGTTTTTCAGTTCTAGAAGATACGATTGCATTAAAACATGCGCCAGGAACCAATCTAGGAAGGCACACATTAATTACTCAGCTATGCTTTTCAGGAGAAGAGAGAGAGACAGACGGGAACATGCACAACTGGAAGTCCCCGCGCTAGCTCGCATAAGCAACTGCAACTTTCTATCTGAAAGTTCCCTTTAAAATAAATCATAAGTTTTCCAGTTTCCACCGCCCACCTTAAGCCCCTTACTCTTCCTGCAGTGCTCTCATGGCTGCATTGCGATGCCGATTATATTTGGGCATTCCTGAGCCTATTTCGTGGCTTTGGTCTAGCAAGGTGATATAAATCTCCCAAATGCATAACTTTTAAAAGTCTGAGATGAGAGGAGCGGGGATTTGACGCTACTACGGCAAAACTTGACGTATGTATGACTTCAGCCCAGCAAATGGACCACATCGGTCGAGCGGGTCGACTCCAGGAGAGCGTTGGACTTCTAACTAACAAGGTGGCGGATTCGAACCTCGGGGAGGGGGGCAGCACTTGGGGTTGAGTATGTAAGGACGAGCCGAACAAGCAGATAGCATGCAGCGAGCAGCCGCTCTTACTGCAGGCTATCGATCGGCCTACACGAGGTAATTGAATACTGGCTGTCAAGAAATCGATAATTTAAAATTCAAGCTACAGCCAATCCTGCCACTACCCACGCCAGGACACAAGTTGATTGGGTCGATGGACATCGTATTACACGCGTTTGTTTTCCTAAATAACTTGTACTAGTTACACTCAAAGACTTCTGCTTCTGCCCTTTTTTTGTCGTGTACTTCCTTGAGGGACTCACACGAGACGTAACTAGGCGGTGACATCTCGGCTTTGGCTACCGTTACAACAGGGTATGATTGGCTAATACAGTAGTCGCCGGCTATTAAGCCCACAGTTTATAAGCCCGCCGCTTATTAAGCCCAATTTGGTCTGGGCCCGAGGTGGGCTTAATGGCCGGCGACTACTGTAACAGCTAACGAGCCAGAAACGACCATTATGCCATTCTGCCTATAGTAGACATGCAAATAAAACGGAAACACAGTAGTAACGAAGAAGTTTTTCATGAGTTGTAACGCTTGGTCCCGGTAGAAATATGCCGTTGAAGGAATAGACAAGGAAAAGCTTTCATCTTAACACCGGTCGTGTAAGACCTAACCCTGGGATTCAGGTTTGCTTTGGCGATACTTATAACCTACCCTTAGTCAATTTTTGGTCAAAAAATAGAAGGTGAAGCCAGCAAATGCTGCATTAATTATTACATTGCCGTGAGAATTTCAGGAAACCTTCCTTTTCTACAAGTATACAAGACGGAATTTAATATTTTTTGACTTCTAGAAGATATTATTGTAGTAATACATGCGCCAAAAACCCAAGTTAAGTAAGCACATATTAATTATGCAGCTATTTTTTGGAGACGGGAGGGAGAGCGAGAGAGAGAGACGTGAAGTTCCCGCGCGAATTCGTAAATAAATAAAACTTTCTCACTGAAATAATAAAAATTTCGCACCATTCCAGTGCCCACCTAGAGCATCCTAATTTCCCTGCTCTGCACTCGCATGGCTGCCATGCAGCGCCGATTACATTGCGTGTTCCCCAGCACATTTTGTGACTTCGACCTAGCAGTCAAGTATAAAGAGCAATATCAATCTCCCAAATGCGTATATTTTTAACATTTTGACGGAGGAGGGGGTGGTTAGGAAGGACCCGAAGCGACTCCAGCAAAACCTGATATATGCAAAACTTCAGTCCCCGGCAAATGGACAACATCAGTCGAGCGTGTATAGGCAACAGTAGGTTGAGTAGTGCACCTCATTTACTCCTAGTCTCGGTATTTTGTCCTATGGAAACGGTGGTTATAAGGATTTTATGGATGGAAAACTAGAATAGGCAGTGGAATATACTTTAATAATTGCTATATGCATTTTTACTTCATTGTTTTTAGAAATGTTGTTGATTTATGACTGTAGATATTCTTAATTTGCATTATCGTTTAACGTATTGCGGAAAAACCCGTTTAGCAAAATGCGGGTTTCTCGAAACATCCCCGCCGTTACATGTCCCCCTCCCCCCAACCAGCATGACATAGGAGCAAATGGCTTTGGCAACAGTCATTTATGTAGTGCACCTCATATACCCCTACTCCGAGCATTTTTTCCTACGGAAACGGTGGTTATAAGGATTGTATGGATGGAAAACTAGAATAGGCAGTGAAATATAGTTTACTAACTGTTATATGCAATTTTATTTTATCATATTTAGAAATGTTGTTGATTTATACCTGTAGATTTCCCTGCTCTGTATTATCGTTTAAAGTATTGCGAAAAAACGAGGTTTAAAATGCAGGTTCCTTGAAATTCCTGAAAAAATAGAAATGGTGGTTAGGAGGTCACCTAGTTCAACTTACCTGAGGTGCAACTTACCGTTCTGGAGTTAGATTAGTATAGTCTGTGACGCTAAGCGTCGCGAACACCTTCAATTTACATGCGGAACAACTTACTCCGAGCGGTCGAGGGACACAAATTCAACTACATTTTCCCACTTGACACCTACGTCGATAAATGTTCTTTCCTGCCTATCCTACTTCCCTATCCCGGAAACCCCTACAGCCACCGTTTCCGTAGGACAAATGCTGGGACTAGGGGGTATATGAGGTGCGCTACTCACACTACTGGTGCCCTGTTTGACCTAGCCGTCAAATGTTCAGAATGATATCAATCTTCCAAATGCATAACTCTTAAGAGTCTGAGGGGGATGTGAAGCGACAGACGTCCTTAACACGGCCTACGCATGTACAGAAGAGCATAAATGGCCCCGAAAACAAGTAACAGTACTCCACACGGTAAGTATAGGTAAGGTCTTACTCAGCATAAGATTCGAGCGTTTCGATTGGCTGCGCATTGGCACGAAGTCCATGAAGGAGGATGGAGGCGATCTGATTGGCCCTCTTGGCGTCCAAGTCACCCGAGGCCGCTGTTGCTGCTATGGCAGCAGTTCGCTGAAGACGATCCACCCAGGCGAGGTAAAAGCGGGCAGAGAGGGTGCCGACACCGTTAGTGAAGAGGAGGGAGAACAGCTCCAGCGGATAGTCACAGTAATCAATCTAGGCAAGAGCAGACACACAAACAAATTGAAGACGTGAGTTTTTTCTGGCGCACCTAGACTTGCATACGCAAGACGCCAATCACCCATCGTCCCCGTTGGAACTGATTAGGAGATAATCGACAGTCTCTGCATCGTATGTCGAGAGTGATCAAAGCAGGCGGAAGCAATTTTGACAAGCCTTATTACACGCCCTAGAAGAGCGGTGACTTTAAGTCAACCAGCTTGGAGAAAATTGGGATTGCATGACTGTAGGGACGGCTGAATGGCGGACAAAAAAGCCCCAGTAAATGACTAAGAAGTCCCTATAATAGTTCAACTTTTATTTAGAGTAATCAATGCTTGGATCAGAACTGGCGCCCAGAACTGGTACCCTAACCCAACTCTGGAGAAAACCCATATTCTGTAGCCTATGTCCAGAAGGACCAAAACAGTTAGAAGCAGTGTTGAAAAGCCTCTGGAAAAACACGGTGGCTTTAAGTCTCCCAGCTTGGAGAAAATGAGTAAATTGGAATTTGTTGGGAATGCCTCCATTCCCATAGCACAGACAGGCACCTGCGCGGGCTGCCACCACGAGAGCGCGCACCGTGACCGTGGCTATCGAACCCTCGTCAGATCTGATTGGTCCATGCCTCCGACACTTGGGTCAACTCAAACTCTCTCATTAAGCGGGTCAATAAATATAAGCAGCCTTTCTGCGGGAATGACTTGCTATTTGGGAAAACAAATCTCCTTGTGGTCGGTTGCCTTCACTTCCTCTCTCTCTCCCATGGTAAAAACAGGCAGGCGGAACATAACAGGACTGCAAGAGTAAGGGCGGCCGAATGGTGGCGAAAAAGAGTAGCATACAGTAGTTGCCGAAAATCACGCAACATGCCGACAGATGCGAGCGATTGATTTTCTTTCGCTGATGGGCACTGAATCAGGTTGTGATACTGATTATCGTGGAGTCTTTTCTGAAGTCATTTCAGTCATGATAAGACGCGGGCTACTTAAGTAGTAGTAGTATAACTTAAGTAGTATGCCTTCTTAGCATTTATTTTGACCACCTTTATAAATTCAACATTGACGAAAAAATTATTTCTTGTACTTGTTTGATAGCAAATTACGCGCACTTTAAATGCAAAACTCAAAGAAAGGGTAGCTTTCGGTTATAAAAAGTTGCTAATTATGAGCTTTTTTACAATTGTGAGGTGTTTATTCATAATACATCGTATCCGTCCACTTATTAATGCTGCCTATACTGTATACAGCATGTTAAACACCTATTGGAACATTTTATGAGAACTATATGACATTCCCCTCAAACTGTAGGCGAAACGTATTTTTCCTTAAGCAGGATGTACACAGTGCGCAGTTTTTAAACCTTAAATTCGATTGTAACAGTCAGTAGGTTAGGAAATTATTCGGCAATTGACAAACTTTTTTAAAACCGAAAGATACGCTCTTATTTAGGATAAAATTTAAAGAAGGCGTAATTTGCTACCAAACAAGTACAAAAAAATACTTTTTTTCGTGCAGGTTTTCCAAAAAATAAATTTTTCATAATAAATGATAAAAAGGCATACCACTTAAGTAGCCAGTTTTTACAATGAATAGGTTTTACTAGTGGTCAGAAAGAAACCCGTTAAAAAGCCCGCATCCTATCATGACTGAAACGACTTCAGAGTAGACTACGCGATAATCAGCATCACAACCTGAGTCAATGCCGAGCAGCAAAAGAGTATCAATCGCTCGCATATGTCAGCATGTTGCATGATTTTCGGTGACTACTGTAGCAGGTAGACGATCAAGAAGGGTGCCGACACCGTTGGTGAAGAGGAGCGAGGACAACTTCAGCGGGTAGTCACAGTAATTAATCTGAGTAGAAGCAGAACCAAAAAAAGCGGCAGACATTAGTTTTTTTCTGGCGCGCCAAGACTTGCATACGCAAGATGCCAAGACAACCGGCCTAAACGCCAATCCCCCATCGTCTCGCTCACCCTCTCCTCCAGCGTAGAAACTCATTAGGAGATAACCCCAAAATCTGTATCGAGAATGAGCACAGCCGTTTTGATAAGACCCGCGCCCAGAAGAACGGTAGCTTGGAAGAAATTAGGATTGCATGGCAGTGGGGACGGTTGAATGGCGGAGACAAAAAAACAGTAGTATGGCGGGTAGGTGAGATTAAGAAGTCTTTATTACTGTTTACAAACGTTCCAGTAACAGAAACAGTCGACTATATCTGCGACTTCGCAGTGGCAAATCAAATAGACGTAGGAATACCATCTAGAGTATTAAGGGAACTATTACTCAAATGCACATTAAATGTGCAATTCCCTTTTGACAACCAACTATACAGACAAATAGACGGCGTCGCTATGGGCTCGCTTCTCGGGCCTCTCTTGGCCAACATCTTCATGGGCAAACTGGAAAAATTTCAACTCAACAAGCAGATCCATGAGCTAAAACACTATGGCCGATATGTCGATGATATCTTCGCCATCGCCCCAGCAGATACTGATGTAAATGCACTTCTACATACTGTTAATCAAGCACACCCCTCCATTAAATTCACCTTGGAGGTGGAGACGGCAGGTTCGCTTCCTTTCTTGGATGTCCTAAGTCGAAGACCTGACGGTAGCATCCAAAGGAGCGTTTACCGAAAGAAAACCTGGTCCGGACAGTATACAAACTTTAACAGTTTTTTACTTATCCAACAGAAGCGTAACTTAGTCCGCTACTTAATGCAAAGAGCCAGAAAAATCTGCTCAGCTGACACTATTGAAATGGAGCTCCAGAAATCCCAGGACGTGCTTCGAGAGAACGGATATCCGGACAGATTCATCATAAAGAATATGATGGAGAAAGGAACAAAGCCCACCACACCCACGGTGGAATAGAAGACGCTATTCCTCAAAGTTCCTTTTCAAGGGGATGCAGCAGGCGAACTCTTAAGCAGACGCCTCAAGCAAGCCGTGGCACAAACCTTCCCAGCAGCGAAAATCCAGGTGTTATTTTCAACCAACCCGATACTGCACGGTGAGGGTAAGGATAAGCTGCCAACTCAGACCACTTCTATGTGTATCTACTCATTTACTTGCTCCTGTAGAACTGGTTATATCGATCGCACGAGTAGGCGCTTATCTAAAAGAATACGGGAACACCTCCCGGCATGGCTAGCCAAAGGCGAGACCAAAAGCATAAACAGTTCGATCCTCGCACACATGGTTGACACCGGACATAGTGTGGACACAAGCGAAGCCCTTACGGTATATTACGAGGTCTCACCAAACTACCCAAACTCCCCGAGTCAACGTCTGCTGGCAACAGCAGAAGCAACCGCAATCCGATTGAGGAAACCGGTTTTGTGTGCACAAAAGAATCTCGTGCAAGCCCCCAACTTGGCATGGCCAACGATTACCTAACTGGCTGCACATTTCCGCGCTCTGATCGGACCCTGCATGTAAAGAAAGACAAACTATAGATTTTTAAATTTAAACCTCCTTTGTAACTGTTTGGCCTGATGAGAAGTTACTGAAAGCGTTCGCTCACCGAAATTGTGTTCTGAGTAGTTAAACTCTTGTTGAGGGTACGCAATGCGTGTATCAGAACCGGCGACCAAAAGTACGGACCCTAACCTGGATGAGAGCTAGCAAAACTGTCTGATTAACACTCGAAACTCGACTAACCCTCTAAAGGCACAGACCAGCCTAGGCACAAGTGCGAGGGTTAATACTGCAGCCTCCTGGCGACCGAGACGGTGAAATCTGGGGGCGCGGGGGGGGGGGGAGAGGGGAGATCCTTCAAACGACATCACGGAAATTCGCAGAGGCGAGCAAAGTCAACAGACAAATCTATGGTCAGAGGTGGGAGGAAAGAAAAAAGGAAGGCGCAAGCTCTAATCTTCCTCACGTGTCATTAGCGCCAGCGACACTCGCTAAAAGAAAAATAACAAACAAGGTGTGACAACACATAATTGTCAAGAGAGACAATTGCGTGCAGAAAGAAGTGACACCCGAAAACAAAACAAAAAAGCAACGAAAACAAGGACAGAAGCAGAAAAAAAAACACACTGGGAAGACAGATAATGAGGGGGAGGAGGAGGAGGTCTGTCATGCAGGCCAAAAGAGATGACAGACATGTAAAAAAACTGGTAGTTAATACCTACTCTGTAAAAAGAGGCAAAAACTGGGTGTTTACTGTCGCTGGGGAGCGATGGCTGACAGGGCGATGTTTGACGTAGCGATGCTGTTGAACAGCCTTGCCCGTGAAGGAGAGGGGAGAGACACAATTTAACTCTCGAAACACGACAAGATGGATGGGGAGACGAGGAAGAGGTGTTTACAGTAACGCAAAACCGAGATGGCAGATGTTTCATGCTTACTATGCCCCTGTTTTCTTCGGAAAGACGAACATGTTAGCCCATCCTCAGAGAAGAGCAAAGAAACTAGCGAAACAATTTCTGCAAGGAGGCGGCATCGGCGAGCCGACAGTGAGAAAAGTATAGTGCAGACGAGCGTTCCAGCGGGAGACCTCAAACCTGCGCAATGCTTGCTTGCGTCGATGCATGCAGCCGCGGGGTCGCAAGTGTTAGTCAGGCGTTCCGGTCTACCATATACATCGTGGACGGTCACTCAGAAAACGGGTTTTTACTGACTTCTCAGTCCGTCTGAAGTGACCACATGACGGCGACAAAATACCAGAAGGTATCTGAATGACAACGCGCATACTCAGATACTGTCAGTGACCCATCACACGAATCATCAATCAACATTCTAAAAAAAACACATTTTCGATTAGGAAGGATTACTTAAGTGAGTATGCAATACTGGTCACGGTGGCAGGTTTCCTTGCCTGTCCACTCACAGGGTCGTCAGTGCAAATGCTTACTCATGCCCCCCGGTCCGCCTCATGCAATTGGTCGATTTGCTGCTAGAGCCGCCCGCGTCTTGGCATTGGCCAATGAGCGTTCCCCAGTCACTGATTGGCCACAGGTGACAAAGGCGCCTATGAGCAGTCAGGGACTGGCACGGACCGACACAACCTGCCTTAACAGACAGCTAGGGGTACCTACTTGGCCAATCCCACCCTAGCTGCCTTATTTACTGACCGCATACGAAGCTGAAGGCACAGACCAACCGAGACACGAGTGCGGGGTGTAAAAACCGCAGCCTTCTTGTGACCTAGAGCGTGAAATCTGGTGGACATACTTCGGACGGAGGAACGAAATCGCGGCAGTTTGCAGGGGCAGGCTAAGCAACAAAAAGAAAACCTGTGCTCGGAGACGATAGTAAAGAAAAAAGGAGACAGAGGCTCCAATCTTCTTCACGTGCCATTAGCGCCAGCGACACACAGCGAAAGAGAAATGCCAAGGTGTAACAACACATAATTGTCAAGAGGGACACTTGCGTGCACAGAGAGGTGACTCTCGAAAACAAAAAATGGAAGTAAGTACAGAAGGAGGAGTTGAAAAAAGCACACTGTGTAGAGAGATAATGAGGCGGCCTGGCATGCAGGCCAAACATATAAAAAAGTAGTAGTTTCCACCGACCCTGAGGCAACAACTAGGTGTTTATGGTCGCTGAGGTGACGACAGCAGACAGGGTGAAGTTTGACGTGGCAATAATTTTGAGCGGCCTTCCCCGTGGAGAGGGGAGACGAGGAAGAGGTGTTTACAGTAACGCAAGACTGCTGCCTCGTGTTTACTCTCCCCTGTTTTCTTTTCGGAAAATCAACCACGTGAGCCTAACCTCAGAAAAAAAGAAAAAAAAACTGCTGAAATTAGTTCTACAAGAAGGCGGCGTTGGCGAGGGGACAGCGAGAGAGGTTCAGTGCAGCCGACCGTTCCGGTGGGAGACCTCACACCTGCAGTGTACGCCGATGCACGCACCCGGCATCGCAAGAGTTATTCGGGCGTTCTGGTCGACCACATTTGTCGTTCTACTTCTATTGCACGGCCAGCAGTCATTCGGAAAGCACCCTTATACTGGTTTCGTAGTCATTACGAAGTGACCCCACGACGCCGGCAAAATAGCAGAATGTAGTTAAACGGTCCTTACCTCACTCGTTGTATGGGAGCATCTTCTGCGAAAGACCCAAAACCGTGCAAGCTCCCCTGATTCCGATTCCGGCTACCAGCAATTCGTTTGGCTTTCCCCGCTCGGACGTTACAATGGACATATTTGACATGAATCGGCAGACTCGCTAAACCAACAAGGGTACACGATGGCCGCATCGCCGACACTCGATGAGGTTCGCGTGACCTCCGCAAACTTCTCTTCGTGGGAACCTTGGTATTATAGCGAAAACCGCGATGGACTCTCCCTGACATGCTTCAAACACTCTAAGCACAGGCCATCCGCTTCGAATATACTCTGCATCCGCCCTCCACCCCCACCCCCTCGGGCGACAGTTTTTCTCCTTGAATCTCTCAAATGGCATTCAAACCCCTAGATTTCTTAACAATTCCTAAGGAATTTTTCACTGTCGGCCCTCAAATTTCTGGCAACGCCACTGTTCTGCAATGTTCTGCAGAACAAATGCATTGAAAAAACTGTACAAATAGGGAGTTCAAAGATATTTACCTATATTTCCCTCAATAAAAACCTGACCTGACCTAGTAATAGTGCCGAAATTGTAAGTAAGTCCGAAAAAGGAAGAGCGACACCCGAGTGCCGGTTGACTGACCTCGACTCTGCCGATGATATCGCTTTACTAGCTTCAAGCTTTGGCGATCTGGAGTCTACGTTGTCACGGGTGAACGAGGTCGCGAAATCGGTCGGTTTGTCCATAAAGGCTGGGAAGACCAGAGTGTTTTCATGCTGCATCCCTGCCCAAAAGAAGGCAGCTCTCGAGATTAGTGGCTGTCAATTTGAAGAAGTAAACAGTTTCAAATACCACGGAGCAAAGTTGCTGCCGAATGGACAGAATAAAGATGGCATTGTCGCCCAAATTGAAACAGCACGACGAGTCTTCTCCAGCCTTCGGAAGTGCCTATGAACCCGACGCGATATTTCCATCTCAACAAAGATCCGCGTGTACCGTGCATCTGTGCGGTCCGTTTTCTCATACGGATGCGAATGTTGGGCTATGCGCGTGAAAGATGAACGGAACCTGGAAGTCTCTGACCACTACTGTCTGAGGAACTTCCTTCGAGTGACGTACACTGACTTTGCCTCAAATGAGACAGTCAGCGCTCGCTGTGACAAAATCACAAGGATATCCCAGGCTATTCAGGTGGTTTGGACACGTTCTTCATTGCCAATCTCAGGAGCTCAATGCTACTGCCCTTGACTTGAAAGCGTTACCTATTTGGAAACGTTGAAGAGGGGATCAACTCAAAATCTGGCTCAAGTCAGTCCGTCAGGACATGGAAGTGCATCTTGGACCTTCGGTCTCCGGCGCTGGAGAAGAGACTAGGTAGGGCGCTCCAGATTCGCTACCGCCTATCGTCACGCATTGAGAGGAACCGTCCCTGAAATCATCGAGGCCGGCTAGATCGGGCATGATCACAGCCGTAAAAAGTACAAAAAAGTAAGATCAGCAGGAGAGGTTTATTTTAAGTCTGAGGTTTTGGGTAGGTGTCTAGTCTACCAATCTTCAGAGAATGAATACTCCGGCTCATAATCCTCGTCTTTATGCCTATGTTGTTTGAAGAATATTCTTATCCGGGGACAGACAGGGTAACCGAGGAGGCCGAAGGTGAGAAGCGAGACACAAACAGCGGCTCAGCCGGGACTGGCAGAAGGGTCGGCATAAAGACGAGAACCGTGAGCTAGAGTGTTCATTCTCTGAAAATCGGTAGACGAGACAACTACCCGAAACCTCAGGCTAACAATAAACCTCTCTCCTGGTGAAGGCTCTTCTTTCTTCTGATTAACCACCTGGGAATCGCCTCTTCATCTTTATTACAGTAAATAGCAGGATATATCTGAGGTAGAGTCGGAGGCCGGCGAGTTGTATACATTCCCGAAGAAAATAAAGTTCGCAGTGTTGCCCTGGGGTTTTAATAATCTTCCTTTTTTCATTTTGTGAATAATTTTAAGCCCAATCTACCGTTACCCCACGTTTAGGGTATTCAGTCTACGAGCTGCAGGCTTTTGGTGTGCGAGGAAAATGGTACATTCGGGGAAGAACAGAAGGAGCAACAGGCAGGCAGGGAAGGAGGGAGGGCTATGAAGGTAGTGGGGGAGGGAGGGAGGATCCGGAATAAACCAGCCAAACCTACCAGCTTCAGCCAGACATCAACGTAAGCGGGGTCCGTGAACACACCCTCCAGGTGGCTGGTATCGCGAACACACCGAAAAAGCAGGTCACCCAGATCTGCAGAGGCGCCGAGAGCCGGGTAGTTCTCCTCGGTCCAGCGGATGTATCTGAAAGGAGGGCAGGAGGAGAGGGGCGGTTAGGGACAGAAAAAAAAAGGGAATAGCCAACCAGTCAATCAGGGAGGCACGCTGAGCCAGCGAGACGGAGACACATGCGCTCCAGATGTGAACCTCCGCCTGTAGGAACACGATTCACACTCCTGTCTTTCCATATATTGGGCAGGTTGATTTCACTGGCAAACGTTCCCATATGTAAAGCATATATCTAAACTCATCAAAAGACAGCTACGAGAGCACCAGATACAGACTGCACACAAACCAGCAACCACTTTGCGCACCCAGCTTGTAAACCCCAAGGTCAGGGTTGGCCATTTCAACAAAAAAAACAAACCGTCTACGAAATACCGTGTACCAGTTATGATGCAGCCTATTGTGGTCAAACTGGGAAAGCTCTATTCACCAGCAGAGCATGAACACCAGTTAGCGGCGAGGACACGAGACCATCGATCACAGGTTTCCACGCACACACTGGACACAGGGCACGCAATTGCATGGAAACTGTTATGACCTTGGTGCTTCTAATCAGCACGAACCGGTTCCCCAAGAGACCGTAAGACGGACAGTGAGAAGACCAGTCTGCCAGACAGAGAGTCTTCTCAGACAAGTGTACGGTACAGAGCGTCGATGCAAGTAAAGTCAGACACAGGGTGCATGTACTTTAAAGAGAACGCGAGAGACATCGTCCGACAATGGGCCAATCAGGATTGAGCAGACAAAGACTGGCTCACGGCAAGCTGCTCTCGCGACGCCGTTGAGTGCGTTGACTCATCATGGGACGCGCGGCGTCCCAACAGGAACAAACCCAAATCTTTGGCGCCTGGCCAACGGGGAAGGGCCACGAAGTCCTGGAGGCAATGCACTAAGACGGGGTATGCACCTACAGGCATAGCGACTTAGCTGATTTCTACAAATCGCTTAAGATCAGCTGGAAGCAAAAACAGCCACCACTGACCGCACGATTAAGTGCGGGTGACAACTATTCCCCTCATCCCTCTTCCTGACCACATAACTAAATACTGATGACAGCTAGTTTTCCTACAGACCGCAGGTGACGATTGAGTTCCTAAACGATGACCTATGGAAGGATCTTGTGTTAGTCGTCATTTTGAGCTAACTGTTTTCCGCACAAATCTAATTTGTCTGACGATGAGCTGGACGACCAGACTCGAAAATTCACGCAATAAACAGTATCCTTTCTCAAAGGACTCAATTGCTAATAACATATATCGCCTGAGATGCCGATACGCTGTTTATATGTATATTAACTTGACGTGCGCATAATTTCCCTTCATTAAGCTACTTGTTGGTGAATGGGCGCTTACCGATGGGTAAAGGGACTTATTCGTTTCATACTAGCATAGAATATAGACTGAAATACATTACCGACAAAGACGAGTGGGAGATTGAAATGGCCGTTTCTGGCTTATTAGGCGTCGTCAGCCAGCCATACCTAACCCCAGGGGGTTGCATTACCGAAGGCCTGAAGCGAAGGTTGTGAATTCATACACACTCGTGCAGTTTCTCGCTATTGCATGTTATAATTCGCTTTTACGAAATTCACATTTTATTTCTCATGCCTCCGCGCTATTGTAATAATAAAAACCTCATTTATTTAAAAATAAAAAACACAAGTTTGATTAAATGCACGGTTCACGGTGAGCTTCGCGGCTCAATGGTAAAACTTTAGTTACGCAAAAGCCTTTCCTACTGTGTGGATTCGATTCCCATCGGGGCGGCGAATTTTTCACAATTGGGTCAACTAAATCAAACAAAGCTGCCAAAGCTCCCTAATGATTAAGTGAACCTAGTAGCCATTCTGGGGGATTCTAGATGATTGCTTAGCAAATCCTGCTGGGGCAGCCAGCATGCTGTTCCGTAATGGTGGATTCCATACAAGCAGTAAATTGGGCAGGTAAAATCAACCCAAGTGAGATTAAATTCACGGCGCACGGTGGGTCTCGTAGCTCAACTGTAGACCTTTCGCTGCCCTAAAACCTTCCCTGCTGTGTGTCGGTTCTACTCCCATCGCGGTTGCGAATTTATCAAAATTGGGTCAAGTAAAGAAATGAAAAAATTAATCCACGAAAGAAATGCAGTGTATCAAGTGCGTAAACATGTCGCCATGCTACCATAGAGTATTCGGTAGACTGACTCGGATACGACGGTCGGACTCTCGGTAAATAGTTTGACATTTACCTGAACTTTTGCTGTCAGATCATATCACTAGGAGGAGTGGACGCAGTGCAAACCAAAGCCGAGACAGAGAGAGAGAGAGACGCCCAGGAGACGTTTTGACAGAGCGAGCTTGAAGAAAAGGCGAGGTGACAGGGCTGTGAGGAGGGGTGAGTACAGAAATGCGCCCCTCTGCACGTAGAGGAGGCAAGAGAGATGACAGGAGGGGTTAATCAGATCGAATCTGGCGAAGGGTGAAGCGGCACATTAAGGAGGCGCTACTGCGATGTCCTCAAATGAGGACGCCAGGCGACGGAACTGGGTATGTGTAGGTAGAAGGAATTGGGCTGGAAAAGTGTGTGCGCGGAGGCGTGTGATTGCGATGGCACTAAGGGCAGAATCAGTGATGCGTGCGCTACAGCGAGCTCCCATTCACAGCCTGACTGCCCCGTCCTTGCCAGGTGATCATCATCGGTCGGCCTCCCACGATCATACCCAGCAAGGACATTAAGCGAATTCACGGCGGCGGCTGGTGCATCAAGCCATAAAAAAGCCGCAAATGGGACAAATCATAAAGAGGATGATGACAGAGCGGTCAGTGGTGACCCATAATTGGGGGAGGGAGGGAGGGTGGCGGTGTGAAGTACAGGTCAGTGGAGGTTAGGGGCATGCAAAGGCGCACTGATTCCCATAATCGGAAACCGGAGATTCCAGCCTCTGTCGACAAAAAATAAGCGCGACCAAGGCAAGATCTGCAACTGGGAAGAGAAAGCAAGACGGCATCATGCCGACCGAGATCACCGTTTCTTTGACTTTCACATATCTCCGGAAGACTCGGTTAAGGAACTCCTCAGAGAAGCGTATTTTTGTCACAATCTCGTTTATGCTACTGTCTGGTTGTACTCTACAGTTATCCGACAACTCACTGATCGAATTCTACAGAAATTTGAGCGTTCTTCTCTCCATTTATACAGTAGTCTCCGAAAATCACGCAACATGCCGACTTATGCGAAAGATTGGTACTCTTTCGCTAATCGGCATGGAATCAGGTTATGATACTGATTATCACGTAGTCTACTCTGAGGAGATTCGTTCTGACCACTAGCAGAACGTAGCTATTATAAAAACTGACTACTAAAGTAGTACGCCTTCGTATCATTGATTTTAACTACCTGTATAAATTCAAATATATTTTATGGAAAACATGCACGAGAAAATTATTTTTTGTACTTGTTTGATAGCAAATTACGCCTTCTTTAAAATTTATACTGAAATTAAGGGTATCTCTGGTCTTAAAATATTTCTAATAATGATACGTTTTAAAATTTCCGCGTGTTCATCCATAGAATATCGTATCCGTCAATTTCTTAATGCTGTCTATACTGTATAAAGCATGTTACACACTGATTGGAACATTTTATGAGAAATATGTGACATCCCCCTCAAACTCTAGGGGAAAAAGTATTTTTCCCCAGACAGGATGCACACAGTGTGCAGTTTTTAAACTTTGCATTCGAGTGTAGCATTCACTCGTTTAGAAAATTGTTCGGCAATTGGGCAATTTTTTTAAAGCCGAAAGCTACCCTTTCTTTGTGTATAAAATTTAAAGAGGGCGTAATTTGCTATCAAACAAGTAAAAGCAATACTTTTTCGTGCAGGTTTTCCAAAAAATAAATTTTTCATAATAAATGATAAAAAGGCATACCACTTAAGTAGCCAGTTTTTACAATGAATAGGTTTTACTAGTGGTCAGAAAGAAACCCGTTAAAAAGCCCGCATCCTATCATGACTGAAATGACTTCAGAAAAGACAACACGATAATCAAAATCAGAGCCTGATTCAATACCGATCAGCGAAAGAATATCAATCGCTCGCATATGTCGGCATGCTGCGTGATTTTCGGCTACTGTATCTACTGTCGCGGTAGACTGTGCCCCGCATCCAATGCGGTTTGCCCTTTATAGAGTCCAGTGCATATTAATCTATCGACAATTTCTCTGGTCTAACTGTGAAAGACGCGGCGGTCACGGTTGAGTTCGAACCCCCCACGAAAACAGCACAAGGGCTTGAGTACAGGCGACGCTCCAACCAGCGGAGCTACGATGCCCCAACCAGGAAGTATGAGTTTAATTAGAACTGGGCCAAATGGCCCACTACATGCACTGCAACATCTGGAATCCACTACCATATCATTCCATTTTTTTCCTGTTCCATTTTAGCTTGTGTTGGTGCAAAAATTCTGGAAGAAAAATACTAACCAGAAAGGTAAATTTTCTCAACATGTATGGTATAAATTGTTAAAATGCAGTCAGTATCTGGCAGGAGCGGCCTGGCAGTAAAGTACAAGCAGTAGGTTGGGCGGGTAAATCAACCCAAGTGTAATTAAATTCACGGCTCACGGTGAGCCTCGTAGCTCAATAGTAGAGCGTTGGCTACGCGAAAGCCATCCCTGCTGTGTGGGTTCGAATCCCATTGAGGTTAAACATTTTTCACAATAAGGTCAAATGAATTATTCAAATCTGCCAAACCCTCCGCCGGTATGCATTCCTCTGAATTAGAGAGAACAACGATACAATTAACCGGGCAGCCATGTACACGGTCTGTAGACCCAGTGAAAGCGCAAGCGCATGCAACGACAGGGAATCAGATCCAAGGAAAACTGCCAGCGCACACAAGGCCTTGGGGGGTCATTGTTTGTGGCATTGCATATGCTCACAATCCGTAGATTTCAGAAGGGTGAGGAAACAGTCCTGCGCTTAGCTTAGGCCATTACCCGTCAGAGACGGGATAACCATTCAGTCATCCACTGAGAGGTACTATAGGGCTATGTAGGCGCGTTCGCTAACCAGAAGGATATATTTTACTGCGAACTATCGCCCTGCATCCTCTTTGGCCGCTATTGTTACCCAGACGCCCCCGTCGGAGCCTCAAATTAACGCCCATAATGCAGCAGCTATGAACAGGAGTTATCCTCCAAATAGTTGATTTTCCACGGGCCAGGATCGGTGCTTAGGACGCGGAATGCTCGATAGTTCTGTAGCACCGTCCACCGCCGGCGCCAAGCCCACAAACCATCACGTGGCTGCACTTCTCTATCTGCCTCTGGGAAAGCTAATCACAGGTGCCGTATACTGCTAAGCAGTTGAACAATCGGCCAGTGACTCACTCTCGCACGACGTTCAGGCATTCACGACCACACCACGGTAACAGACACGCGCGCGATGGACCCGGGCCTGCGGCGCGTCGGGGCTTCAGACTACTACTGAGCTCCTGCATACAATAAGCAACTCCTACTGGTCTTACCCTCTCTGTTACTGTACGGAAGTGAGCACGATATTTGTAGTATTCTAAGCACACTCGCGCATAAAAAGGTCCAACTGATCTTGCCCTTTATCTTCCTATGGAGAACTGGGGATTATAATTGTAGTGCCTGAGCACACTCACGGCTTAGACCCACATCCATTTATAGCTTCTCAACTGCGCTACTGCCCAGACATTGGGTTTATTTTGTCAAATCACCCCTCCTTCTTCTGGCCTTTTAACCGCTGATTTTCTTTTTTTTTACTCACAGATTCTCCAGGCGCTGGAATTTCTACACGCCAACAATGTCATCCACCGCGACATCAAGTCGGACAACATCCTGCTGGGCATGGACGGCTCTGTAAAGCTGACCGATTTCGGCTTCTGTGCCCAACTGTCCAATGAGAAGATCAAACGTTCCACCATGGTGGGCACGCCCTACTGGATGGCACCGGAGGTTGTGGCCCGCAAGCAGTACGGTGCCAAGGTCGACATCTGGTCCCTAGGCATCATGGCAATTGAGATGGTGGATGGGGAGCCGCCTTATCTCAATGAGAATCCCCTACGGGTCAGTTCCCACACCCATGCTTATTCTTCCATGATTACTTAGGTGATCCTGTCTGGCAGTCGGCTTACTGCGTCCGTATTGGTGGATTCCAGTAAAGCTGGGCAGGCAAATCAACCCAAATGTGATTACACTCACGGCACACGGTGAGCCTCGTAGCTCAAATGGTAGAGCGTTGGCTGTAGGCTGAAGCCTTCCCTGCTGTGTGTGTCGTTTCGAATCCCATTGAGGTTAGACATTTTTCACAATAAGGCCAAATGAATTATTCAAATCCGCCAAACCCTCCAAGTAAAAAGTGTTTTATGTTGGAGTACATAAAGGCCTGCCATAGTCCGTGTCCCACCCTGGCGGCCAGCCTACTCGCATCTGTGAATTTTAGCCTACTCTACAAACTATAACGCGCACATAAAGGCCTTTAAATTTTCCAAAAAGGACACAGCGCCCTTTAACCCGGAGCACTTTATAAATTCATTAATTCTGGTCTTACTGACCTCAAAGCGATTTCGTGTGGTAATGGACGATGCGTTATTAAGGAGCGTCGAAAAGGAGTGGTACTACAAGGCCATACTGTCGTTCGAAAAAATGACTACTGCTCCGTTCAGTGTCAGAAGCCTACATCGGATCTAGTCTGCTGAAAATCCATTGGCCACCTGCCACCCCGAACGGTTACCAACGCCTGAAAAGGTTTGTCAAACAGAATGGGCCAACAATTGATGCGAGCAGAGAGAGAGAGAGAGAGAAACAATGAATTTCCCCACCCCGACGGCCTTGTTTGTTGTGTTTCCAAAGGCGCTGCGGATTAATCTGTTGCTGCCACCCGAGAAGCGAGAGGGAGAAAGAAAAGAGAAGTGAAATCATGCAGCTATCAGGCAGGCAGACAGGCCGGTCAGGAAGGAGCCAGGCTTTAACCTGTAAATTGTTTCCGCAGAGCTTTTGTTAACTCCCTTCCTACAGTACAATAACCAACTTAATCGGTCTTACCTGACTTCTGATTTCTAGAGTCGACAATCACTCGTTAGACACTGGTGACCCCGACGTGGGCCGGCGATTATGTTAACTCACCGACGGGATCCCTGCGATAGGCCTGAGTACGGCCAACACTCCAAACAGCGGGGCTATGAGGCCCCAACCAGGAATTGTGAATTCAATAACGTCTGGGTCAAGTTACCCGCTCCATCTACTGCAACCTTTGGGATCCACAACCTTATTATCGTCTTTTTTCAGCTCCATTTTATGTAGTGTTTGAGTACCGATTCTGAGGAAAATATTAACTGGGAATGTAAAATTTCCAAACATGTTGTGGAGGTATTTTCACCTCAAGTATCACTGACCAATGAAACAGGCAGGGGCGGTAAAAGCATTCTTAGATGCCCTGCTTAACAAAATATTAACTAATTATAACTCCCACCGCGAGTTAAGTGTTTGCTGTCGGGTACATAGAGGCTAGCCATACGTCACGTATCCAAACCGGGAGGCCAGCTTACTCGCTTAGTCAGTGGATTGTGCCGCATTTTCCCAGATTCGAAGGCGCAGTTAAAAATCTTTAATTGTGTCAAAAAACGTCAGTGCGCCTTATACATCGATTAATTCTGATCATTGAAGTCGAAGTGATTTTGTGCGGCACAAAACGATGCGTTAATCCCTAGTCAGGAACGCCGAGGAGGAGTGGTACAGGACTTTTAATTGCGAGAGCCTGTAGTTCCAAAAAAATGACAACTGCTCCGTTCAAGCCCGCACTAGCTAGCATCGGATCCAGTCTGCTCAAAAATCTATTGGTAACCAGCCATCCCCCCACCAAACAGTAGCCGACGCCTCAAAAAAGCCTGTCAAACTGAATGGGCCAACAATTGACGCGAGTGGCAGGGAGAGGGAGACAATGAATCTCCCCCCCCCTGCCCCCGTAGCCCTTTTAACTGCGTTTCCATAGGCATTGCGGTTTAGGCTGTTGCTGCCGCCCGAAGAGCGAGAGTGATGATAACAATGCAGCTATCGGGCAGGCAGGCACACCGGTCAGGAAGAAACTAGGCTTTCCTCTCTCTTTTTGGTGGTGGGGGGAGGGGAGCAACACGGGGGAGGGGGAGAGAGAGGTTAGTTTGTGTGTGTGACTGTTGTCAATGATGTTATCAGACAATAGAACTCAGAGAATAAAACTCCTGTTGCTGTCGCGTTGCGACAACGATTACTGCGGCAAATCCTGCTACAATTACCACAAAATGAATGTCACAACTGGACTGGGACTATCAGCAGGTTTTCAACGGTGAGACTGCATTAAAGCAGGCGCGACTTATGAAACGTCCAAAAACAGGGAATCCGCTAGAAAATGGAGGCGGCGGTAAGGTAATGTCGTTGGGTGTACGCAAAATTCGCCAGGAAGGGGACATATTCACGAGTCAATCATTCTAACCCTTCTAACCTTATTCTATGTCAACATCCGGGGATCAGCATTCTCGCGTATACCAAGCAGATCGTCTCGAAGTGTACGTTTGACCGTCGTTACTGACTACATCCACTGCGGCACCACCGTTAGAACTTCAAGGCTGCCGTAATTAAGGCCAATCCCGGCGAAAATCTGCCTGTATCTGTTGGTCTCCATCCCCCGTACACTGAAGATGAGGAAGCTGGTAAGCTCTTTTTCCCATCTGCTATACCTATTGCAAACACAGGATGCACGTTCTACTATCACTCACTTGCATCGCTATTAAGTAATCGTATAAATTGTTGTAGAAGTAGTAGCAACAACAGAAGAAGAAGAAATAGCAGTATTAGTATCACGATACCCATTATTGAACTTATCCTATTGCAAATCTGGGACCGAGATAAATTAGGCAAAGGTCACAGAAGTCTGCAAGTGGCCAGCACCAAGCAATAAGACCGAGGTTTTCGAGTACATGCCTGATTTCGAAAACTTCTTCCCCCAGCGCAGAATGACGATTTCGGCAGACAAGTCGTCCGCCACTGTTTTCACGACGGACCCGAAGGATTTTAATCGTCACCAGGCCATCATCGTCAACGATGCGTCCTTACGGCTTGTCCGTAAGCCCAGGCTCATTGGCGTACGTTTCGACCCGCTTTTCATGCTCGCGGACCATGCCAAAGAGGCCGCAGGCGAAGTGAGCCGCTGCACCAAGGTCCTCAAGGCTCTAACGGGCAGCGCCTGGGGCTGCGCGAAAGAGACACTTACAACTACATTCAAAGTGCTGGCCAAGCCGCACCTCAATTATGCGGCACCTACCTGCTCTCCTACGATCAGCTCTTTCAGCCTCCACCGCCTTCAGTCAGCACAGAACGCTGCCCTCCGCGCGATCACGGGTTGCTATAAAATGTCGCCTATTGATCATCTTCGTGTGGGGGCTTCTGTCCTGCCGTCAGTTCTGGTGGACCTGTTCTTAACCTGGCCATCCCAATCACCATCGCTGCCACGCTCCTGAACCCAGCCGCAACTTGCGGCCGTCTATTTGAGTGTGGATATGGACTAATCACGAATACTACCCTCTCCCCCACCCCCCACTTACTCGTAGCTGTACTACAAAAACATGCCAATGCTTGCTGTTCTCTCGAGCTCCACACCAGCAGCCGCGCAACTGCCAGTACCGATAAAGCCTCGGCTATTGCAATGCCAACGATTGGGTCTGACTGGCTGACGATAACGACTAAGAAGTCAGAATTAGTCGTAATGAAGTCTTCCTTTTCGTTGTCGGTTGTGAATGGCTTCAGTGAGCATCCTCTAAATTGGGAGCGGCAAGACCTGAACACCAGGCAACTTGGGTGTCCCTCCGAACACGTTCGACAGCCGCAAGCGGAGACCTGAGTGAGGCATACTTGCGCAGCGCCTCCTGCACCGCTCTGCTACGATGACAAGAAAATGCCAAGAAAATAGATTCCAGCGTAGTAACTGACGGAGGGTAAAGGCCTACGTAGAGGAAAACCACCGTACACCCATGCGTGACAGTGTTTATGCGCGCAGGCCGCCACTGCGCAGCCCGATAAACGCCCATCGTGAGCCAACGGTTAGAAGCATTTTTGCTCCTGTCTGTGTGGCACTGACGGGATAACTCAAACCGCGCGGACAATCGAACGTGTGCTTGTGTGGAGTGCCTGATTGGAATCAGAGGGCAATGGCTCCTACTTAATGTGGCTTTCATGGTACTCCCCCACTCAGTTGGGATCTGTGCCAGATGTGCCGGCACGCTTAGGAACGCCTCTGGCCGCGCCAGCCGCCCGCGCCGTCTTCCACCCCCGCTCTTCTCGTCTTGTTCAGGAGACCAGGCGTAGGCGGAAGACAGGAGGTGCGATATATTCAGCGAAAGTTTACTCTCACTATAATCTGATTCACGCACTAATTAATGTCGCTGTGGCACTTTGATGTCACCGTTGACCTTGCCCAAAACCGGCAGTCAAACTTTCTCTCTCAGAACCGCAAGCCAACGCGCAAATCCATTGTGTGGGTGTAGGAGCCTGCCCCCCCCCCTGCCTGCTGGGGCGGCCGACGAATACTCGCTTTGTCTCGGTAGACTGGTGGTGATTGGCTGAACAGCGCAAGTTTGGAAAGGCGAAACTGGATGTGTTCGTAAGTGGCTCAGATGTTTGAGCGAGAACAGACAGGGGTTGCCGGCAAGTAGCGCCTGACCGCAGGCGGCATTAAGCGCGCAGGCCAAAGGCGCCAAGTGGCTGCTAGGGCCACTACAGTATCACCACACTCGCATGTGTGCCCTTCACGTTGGCTCTCACGGGATCATGTATACCCTTCGGCATCGCGAGTCAAGCTGTACGCTGTATAATACTTGCAACTGGAATTTCTATCAGAATAAACAGCATGGCGAGTGCTGCAAGAAACTTGTATAAGGTTGTAAAATTTTGGGTTTTTCTCGCATACCAGCGAGAACGCATTTACGAAAACTTGCAAATAAAAATGAGCAGCAGTTGGCATATTAAGTACTTTAAAGACCTATAAGAAGAACCAAGTGTTTTAAAAAAAACTTAATTTTTCCGATGAGCCCCAAGTTCTGCTGATGTAAAAAATAGCTATCAATTAGAGCAATAAATTTAAAAATTTAACAAGTTGAAAACGGAATGTAATTTCTTTATATAAAAAACACGTTTCTTTAGTCCTTATATTTTGTTCGTATTACCATTAGTGGATAACTATTTACTGAATATCGTCGAATAAAGTCTGTCATTATTTTCTTCCTTTTCAGTGTCTTCATTGATAAATTGAAAAAAATTGCGCTTTCGTTCGACGTTTACATCAAAACCTTTAAAGTAAGATATATTGTAGGAGCTTGCTCCCCCCCCGCCCCCAGCGCTGACATGATCACTCATTCTGCCTGCTCTGTCAACGTGGCCAGTCAATCGATTTTTGGCGCATCGTGATTACTGGTTCACACTGGACTCGTCTCGCCACTTGTGATGACTGATCTACTAAGCGTAAACTGGCAGTCAACTCAGTCAATCGATTTTTGCGTACCGCTGATTGCTGTTATGCGCCGGATTTGTGGTCAGCGCTGGCAGAAACACACTTCACACTTAGCCCATTCAACAGGCAAGGCGGAACCCACTCGGCCTTTCGCCCCGGTGCGCGGCGGACGCGAGGCTGCGGCGCTCTCTCTCTCTCACTCCCCATGGTCGAACTCTACCCCAGGCCGAGTCAACCCTTCTGTTAATTCTTCTCCTACTTATTCTGCACAGAATATAATCTCCTTCTACCTTGGATTCCAAGACTTCTATCTTCTTATAAGAAACTGGGCCTGGAAGATTGCAGTAGTTACGGTTTAACCGGCTTAGCCTTCACCACTTTGCGATATGGGTAGTCAAGAGAGCGCGCGCAAACCCACACAGTACCAAATGCGTGCGCTCAAGATAAGTTAAGGCGCCTTGACGGCGCGGTATTCGCAAGCGTTGCAGCATGTCACGCCTGGACTTGATTAAAAACCCCCACTGAAAGCAGCCAGTCTACACCCGCAAGTGAGAAAAAACACATCTTCGAGGCCAGGGCGAATGCCAGATGCACTAAACACGCGAT
>JAYGXS010000007.1:26054008-26087452 GCA_036362985.1 Ligula intestinalis
TTTGGGAAAACGTCCGCCTTCATCCTCTTCGTTAATGTGATGAAACATCCGGACAAATGTACCCAGACACGGAAGAAAAACAGTGAAACCAAGCGGGAATTACTTTGCTAATGAGGGGGATTAAGCTGGCGGGGGCGGAGAGATTAGTCCAAACGAATTAGGGATTATTGACAGGTTATAAAAAAGGCACCTGTCATGGCGAGGTCGACGACAGTGGCCCAATTCAAAAGCTAACAATTTAAAGCAAAGATGTTTTTTTCAGTGCTGGACTGGCTTGTAATTACCTTTTTTCTTCTGTTTCTTCTACCTACTTCAAAATAATCGTCTAGGTCACCTCTAATATGGGTGGAGTTGGGTCGCATTATCTCTTGAAATTCGGACGGTTAGGCCCCTTTCTCTCGCTGGAACCCATTGTCTACGGCTTCCCGATATTTTCACACAAAACTATTTTCGGTGGACCAAGAACACGGTGTATCCCGCTTGCAACCTATCTGTTATCGTCCTCCTGGAATGCTATGGTTTTTATCCAAAACCAATATCTGCGTAAATGGGCGTACGAGAAGGGTTTAATGCCGTTAGCTAGTGTTTGGGCAGGAGTTTCCTTGGTAGCGCACACATGTTCTTATTGATATTTAAATGCCCACACAATTAAGTTCTGTTACGGTTGGGATAAGGGCTGGGGTTAGGGTAAGTGTTAGGCTAAGGTTGGGATAGTGATATCGCATGTAAAATGCCCCAAGTTTCTGTCTTACGGGAAGCGTTGGAGTAGGCATTTAAATATAAATAAGAACATATATGTGCGCTACCAAGGAAACTCCCGCCAGTGTTTGGCCTGTTGGGATTCAGCGCACAAGTCCCATTCTAGTGGTCGAACGAAGGGGGTGAATGTAAATATATCCATTATCTACCTTTAATACCAGCTGCTACGGCAGTCAGGACCCCTGTCATTGGGGAAAGAGGCTTACGGCTCCTGTTTCCGACTTTTCTTGTTCAGGAGACGCAAATTCAAGAGCACTATGCGGACGAAGCTACGTTCACCCCCCTCCGCTTCAACAGCAAGCCGTTCGTTTCCCTTAAGGCCCACCGAAATGGAAATGCCCTTAGAAAAGCAGGTCCATCATGGAACTAAAATTCGTTTTTTTTCTGCGAGGAATATCTCCGAGCATGTTTATTTGCGTGGACGCACATAGACTATTCAAACAGTGGGCACGAATTACACACTCCATTACTTTCTAACTTTCTGAGGATGGCTTATGAGCCAAGGTTGACGATTCTATTCTCCCTTGTCTTTACTATCTGCCTATATTGCCAGCTGTCAAGACTTCTTTCAAGACCCATGAGTTTCGTTAGCGGTCCGGTGAACGTTCATCAACGAATGTCAATATTCCCCGACCGGCGAGACAGCAAACTCTTGGCCCAATGGTTGTGACATTAGACACTGATCAAACAGGTCGCGAGCTGGAGCCCCGAGTGCTGCACCACTTGGGTCTGGATATGACTGCCTGACGACGGCTAATATGCCAGAAATGGCCATTCCAGTCTCCCTCATCTTTGACGGCAACACCATTTGTCTACCTCCAGCCGTTACGACTGTCGGGACCTCTGTCGACGTCCTAGACCGAACGGGACAGGTAAATTCCGATAGCGGTCAGGTGAACGCTCGCCGAGGTGTGCCAAACATTTCTTTGTGTGTCATCTAATAGAATTCGACTCAAATGGGGGTGGTGGAAAAATTTATTTGTAGGCCCCATCTAGATATCAACTACTTAACGTTTTTTGTGGTCAGACATGAACTTCTGTTGCGCAGGTTACGAATGCCAATTAAGGGAAATTCGACCTGTTGTAGGCGGAATTTAACGAAAATGGAAATTCCTCCTCCAAATGGTAGAATTTTACGAAAAAAATTCAAAGTCAGACTACTGAACATTTAAAAGTAGCTTTTATAAGTCAAGTGGATTTTGGGGCCCCTAAAATCAGTTCTGCTGCAATCACTACCCATACCCACCCTCCTCAATTACGGCATTGTGAAAACAAAAGGCCCGAGTCTGAAAGAAAACAGGAAATGAGTTGAAAAACGCCCTCTTCGAGTCAAGATAAGTGAGGATAGGGTTCAAGTTAATTTGAAGCGATAACTTCATGGCTAGATTGTAGGGTGATATTGGGAGTAAGATTATAAAGACTGTTCAGGTTTGCGTCTGGGTGTTTCCTTCCAAACAGGCCGCGCGGTAGATGCGCTGGAACAACCAAAACGGGACCAGAAAAGGATATGGCAGGCGTTATTCGTATTGCGCTCCCATATAACAAATGTCGAACATGGGGGGACGTGAGGTGGGACGTGTAGAGGCAACTTCGGCCGCGACAGCCGCCTAGTGCTTCCGCTGTCTACAGTGAGTTGAAATCCCTTCCGAAGAAAAGTATAGGCCCGACAAAGTGCTTCGAATTGCTTCATGACAG
Organism: Ligula intestinalis; assembly: GCA_036362985.1. Classification (NCBI taxonomy): domain Eukaryota; kingdom Metazoa; phylum Platyhelminthes; class Cestoda; order Diphyllobothriidea; family Diphyllobothriidae; genus Ligula; species Ligula intestinalis. The sequence goes on from JAYGXS010000007.1 coordinate 26,056,463, forward strand.
TTAGAGCAGTCTGAATTTTTCAGCTTAGGATTAAAAGATAGCATCAGCTAGAAACACGACAGGACGACGTGAGAGCTTAAATCCCCCCCCCCCCCCCCCCCTCCTCTCTACACAGACCCAAATGAGTACAGTACAGCCACGACAAACAGAGAGAGAGAGAGTGTGTGTGTGTGACTGGACAATGGGAATACTTAAAGCACAAAGAACTTGCGGGTTTTGTAAAAAAAAGGGGTTGGAGGATCTAGTGCAATGAAAAATAATTAGCGGGGGGTGGAAAAAGAGGTGGATGAAGAAATAGGAGAGGGTAATTTCGTGAACTACCTCCTGACAGATCAAAACAGATAGGCTAAGAAAGGAACAGGTGATTAATGGTAGGCCGACGATGATTAATTGCCTGTCAGGTCAAACTCCGTCGACTGTACTGCGATCCCAGCCAAGACGCTGGCGGTAGAAGACCGCTAACCTTCCGTGACCCCACAGGACTATGTTGACGTGTAGGGGGAAGGGGGAGGGCGCTTGAAGTGGCGGCATGCCTAGAAGGGACTAATCACTGGATGGGGGGAGGAGGTGGAATGAGGGATCTGTAACGGTGCCAACTTTTTTTCTCGTCAACAGAAGTGTGCATAGGGAGAAAAATTCGGGAAACGGCAACTATTCTCACCTAATCACTAATCTCACCATCACTAGAGCATTTTGTTAGTGAGGATATCAATCATCCAACAGTGAAAAGCCAAAGCACCGCACCCCCCTCCCCGAACGATTGGCGGCAAGTGTGAACAAAAGATGCTTCTACCTCAGCACCCCCTTCTACAGTTGATTCAAAATTCGGCCGCCTAACATGCCCCGCCCCCACACCCACTTCGCTTTCTGCGAAGGTACGGACTGGCCACAATTAAGAACTCCCCCCCCAATTACATTTAGCACCAAAAAAACAATACGACGAGAAAGTACGTGGGGAAAAAACTACCAGAAAATGCTGTAGAAGTACCAGTCTTTCGGCCGCTTAACTTAGTACTGTGTGGAACACAGAAGGTCAACGACTCTCTACAGCCAAGATTTCGGTACAGTGGACTGGGTTTGACCCGCCAGGCAGTTAATCATCGTCAGTCTGTCATTAATCGCCTGCCCTTTCTGGGTAATTTTGAAAAGGTTCTGCGGCGAAAGTCAGAAATGAAAAGAATTCACCTTAGAAGTAACCTACAGCCACAGCTGCCTTCAAATTTTCTTCCATAAGACGTACCATTTATATTCTTTGCAGTTATCAGGTGCTTCATTCTAATGGATACCTGACAAGCTTTTTACAGACCTGCCGCTGACTTCAGACACGGCCACGAAGCGTCACACCCAATTGGGACACTGTACTACATACATTATACTCCCTCGGTGAGGAAGAAGCAGTGTCGAGTACCGGAACACGTTGTTTATTATTCTGAGCTCTTCGACTCATACAGGAGTCCATCGTCAGAGATCTCTGACGATAGACCCCTAAAAATATCGAAAGCTCAGAATAATAAACAACGTGATCCGGTGCTCGACACTGCTTCTTCCTCACCGATGCAAATAGCTGGAACGCGATCGTTCTCCTTGATTCATTACACGCCCTTTGCGAAACTCAAAAAGGGGGGTTCCGGCAGCCAAGTGTATCGCCCGCAAGATAGTATCCTCAATGTGCACCCGTGTTGGCTGGAGAAGTGTGCCCTGTAACTGATGGATGTACGCCGATGTGCTACCATTATATATTTACAGTATAGCAGAGAAATAGTGCAATTTTCATGAGGAAAATTGACTTGCTAGTTAAGCATTTATTTGGTCGGGTTATTTTGATCCACTGAGTGGATTAAATCCTGGGTAGTGGGCATTCATTGTGGCGAAATCGGGAGAAGTCGCCTATCGAAGGAATTTTCTGTGCTATCAAGTACGACAGAACCAAACTGGTTACTAATACGCACAATGCCACGAGAACTGTAAAATTTTGTCCGAAGTTGCTCAAATGCAGTAACAAAAAAGGTTTGACCGCATCAACCATTTGGGAGGTTACCAAAACTGCTCATATAGTATTGCAAAGATGAAGGTAAAAAAACTTATAAAATCTTAATAATGTTGAAATACCCTATTTAACACACTATAGCTTCCGCTTACGGATAATTTAGAAATGTGACAAACTCATAAGAATTTTATCAACATCTTAGTATGCATTCGACCATCCCTTTTTTACATTCACAAGCATAGAACAGAACCCGGAGGTAAATCGCTATGGTGGCAAATACTCCAATTTAAAGAAGACAATGAGTTCTTTCATTTCCAGCCACATTTTATCATTTATCTCTAGGTAAATTAAAACACTTGTCAAAATGCTCTATTTTAATTTTGGCATAACTTGGGAAAAAGGTAACATGCCCAGGCATTCACAGCTGAATATCCAATTAAAGCGCTTTTTAAAAAGGTAACCTATTACAGAAAGCTTTTTTAAAATTAATCTTAGGAACGACAAATATCAGACTTCTATTGTGGACGTTTTTGCTCGACAATGGGTTTTTACTGTCTGGACGAATTTCTAAATATGGCTTTCATCACCATCTTTATAAGAACTTATATCCAAAAACTCATTTTTTTCGTTAAATGCTTTTAACAACAATGTTATCTTAAAGGATTTGATATGAATATCGAAGAAAATCTACGTTTATGAAATAAAGCTTGAAAGGCTACCAGCATTTAAACGTCAGTCTGTAAGCAATTGTCATTAGATAACGACCATATGCTTAAATAATTTGACTGAGTAAAAGTGCTTTTGAGATAGAGAAAGTGATAACTAACGAAAATATTCAAATTTATTGTTCTTCTTCGGAAATATTTTTCACGTCTTGGGAACTTGAGTGTTATTAAGAAAAATTTATTTTTATTTTAAATAACAATTTTCCCTGAAGCTGTTCATAACTATTTCTATGTTTTGTACATACGATAATGCCGGCATTTTGCATGACTTCAGCCGAGCCGTACTGTACAGGCACGAACACACATGAAAAGAAACGATAGGACGACAATGATGCCGGGAGGCAGGTTCACTTGAACGGATCTGAATGTACTCCTTGATGAACGTTCACTCGACCGCTAACAGAACTCATCTGTCCCACTCTGTCTTGGATCTCACCAGAGGCCATGGCAGCTGTAACAGCTTGTAGAATAAGCAGATAGTATCACCGGCAAAGACAGGGGAGACTGAAATGGCCATTTCTGGCTTATTCGCCGTCATCAGCCAGTCATTAGGAGACCCAATTTGTACCCCATTCGAGCCTCGAACTCGCAAACTTTTTTGATCACAGTCTTACGCCCTAACCATTTAGCCATGAGATTGTTGTCTTACCGGTCTAGGTCAGGGGATGGGAGTGGATCTTAATGCATCGGTTTAGGGCCGGCAGGTGTTGCTAGCTTCCGCAACTCAGACCGACAACCCCGAAGGTCAAACACAAATGAAGGCTCTTATAAAGAAGCGAACATAACCCGATGCTGAAATGTCGTTGCATGCAGTTACCAGAGTTCAATTCCCCCTGCCCTCCCGCAATGCATCCACTGTTATAATATCAGCAACAGGGCAACCACGGGGAGTAAGAGTACGAACGTGGACCAATCCCTCCACAACTATGGTCAGGTACCCTCGGCGGAATACCCTCGTGTCCAAACTTTCACGCAATCAACACTACTACTTCGATGAATTATTAAGCTCACATCCGACACGTACGACGAAACCGCGGCAATTAATGACTCGAAAAGCGAACTACCAAACCACCACCCCAGAAATTACGACCCCAAGCGGAGCTGTTGATAATTATAGTACGCATGCCGATGGCCGTTACGCACTATAAATACCGCACAATCTGTGCATTTATCACGCCAATCTATGCCTGTCTAACACCATTTTACGGTGACCTATGATTATGGATTCTCGACAGAATCGGAAACGCCAGGAAAATAAAATTGTTGCGCCGTATCTTTTAGGGCTAAAATGCTTCCCGGAACTCGCATATTCGCTTCTATCGCCAAGTCCACCACCAGTGATCATAAAACTCCGACAACATAAGTTACGCAATTAGCCGTTGGCGGAGCTGTAGGTGCACGCACAGAGTGCAGAAAACTGCCATTTAGGACAGCTGATGGCCAAACTGACGAAATGTTGTGACATCTACAAGCAACATTCCTGTTGAGCCAAAAAGCGATTAAAGTTGATATTTCGGCGTCGAATATCTGTGTACATTAACCCCTTGAAGATTAAGTCAGGACCTTCAAGGAAGGTAAAGTACACGACCATTCAACGCGTAATACCTGCTTGAAGTGCTTCTTTCTGTAGGCCATTGCCACTAGATAACGGCAATATTGAAAAAATATTCTGACTAAGTAAAAGTGCTTTTGAGGTAAAGCAAGTGATCAGACTATCCACTCAACTAACGACAAGATTGAAATTTATTGTTGAAGGTGGAAAGACGTTATCTGGGACCAGTATTATATTTGTCCGAGGTTTCGGACTCACACTCGAGGCCATTGTCAAGGGATAACAAAATGTACAGCTCAACGTGTGTTTAGCTCAAATCTGCCGGGAATGACCTTCAGCACCACCATCGATTTTTTGCGCAACGCGAGATAGGCTTCAGGAAGTTCGATACGCTTGTTAATTGAATCCGCGTGCGAGTGCAATGCCTCCTGCCAGAGACGTGAGATTCGGGCGCCCGACTGACCCAGTATTCGCACGTGTTCGAAATCGAAGCCGTGCCCTGACATGGATGCGTGAGCGGCTACCAACGAAAAGTTGTCATTCCCTCCCCCGGCGAGTTCATGCTGGTGCATCCTCGTGAGAACCCGTTTCAAGTTTTCGCCAACATAACTGGCTTGACTTTACCCTCCTTGAAGATTAAGTCAGGACGAAAATGGAAAATTTTGGCTGTTTTTTCTGACTTCTTTCTGCTGAAAATTCAAGAACTCACTTTCATAGGTAAACCGGAGCAGTTTTTAATGTACTTGCTTACTTCTAGGCTCAGTCCTGAGCTGACAAAAAGAGAGCAGAGTGGCAGAACATCAAAGATGATTTTGAGAAAACTAATAATCTCCCGTCAGTTCCATTCCAAGATTTTCTATTCATTGACTCTGCTCTATAGATACAAAATGTTGGGATATCGCTTGCATACGGCTTGACGGCGAAAACTGACGACAAGTCCGGCGTGTCTGTTAATATGCTTGTCGATGGTCATTAATTTTGGTGAGGTCAAATAAAAATACAGCCTCATAAGCTTATTAATTCATTCTATGGCACAAAACGGAGCAGATTCGCATATTACAATTTTTTAAAACTTTACTGGTCCCCCATTTCCCGACAATAATGCATTATCTCATACGTGCACTTTCCTCAATTTCATGACCGCAAAACAAAATAGTATTTTCTTTGAACATATACTACTAAAAAGTTTCAGATCTTTATTAATGTTCTTTTATAGCACAAAACGCACAAACAGGAAGTTTTGGGTTTCAGAGTTGAAAAGCGCAGGAAATTCCTTGGATTTAGTCCATTTGCGCCCCCTATTCGCCCCACAGTATGCTGATCTGAACTGAACTCTTGCTAAGTACACAGTTTTTTGCGCTTCAAATCAACCCACTGAACAAAATAAACAACTTAAAATGTACGTCAAGTCCCCCACTCAAATGTTGATATTTGCATTGCATCAGTATGGCAACCTACTGTATATCGCAACTCGACCTTGCGGTCTTAAGTACCAGAGTTTAACCTACAGAAACCACGCGTGGTGATCGTTTTCTACCCGATCAAAGAGGGGGAGTGGGCGGATAGAACCTCAAATCTACCCGGCTGTCAGAACGAACTAGGGTGTGACGACAGCTGCGTCAGACACAATCTAAGGTAGACGATAACTATTGATTGCGACAGTTACAAAACTGAACGAACCCCGGACTTCCAACTTCACAGAGTTCGTGGTGCACAGAAGCTAGAAATGGCCACATTCCACTGTGCCATGTCTTGCGTACTTTGCGAAGCATGCTTCAGGATTGCCTTACTCACCTACGTGACACAGCACGGGGGGGGGGGGGGGGGGACCTTACAAAAGTCATGGAAATTTGCAGCAGACTGCACATTGTGGTGATCGCGTGGGGACTGTCGCAATGACGAGACGACAGGAAGAAGAAGAGCGTGGCAGTTTGCTTAAAAAAAAGGCTGACGGTCAGATCGCGTGATATCGACGTGCCCATTACTCGGGTCGTCAACTTTCATCCTGCTGCTGGGTGGATGGATACATTAGCCCCGCTCCAACTCCATGGTCCAGAACTGGGAGATGCTGATGAGGATGGGCGACTTCCGCAAAAAGCAAAAGCATGACAGCAGAAGGCTCCAGATGCGGAGGAAGGAAAGGAAAAGGACAACAATTATGACGGCAGGATCTGGAATCAGTTAGACCGGTTAGGGGAAGAGTGCTCCATCAATGCGCTGGGGCAAATGTGAATGGATAAAGCAGTGGTTGACGTTCTTAACGGGCAAGGAATGACTGAGAATTTAGGGCTGAGACGTGCCTGTAGCCCACGGCAATTTTTGACTGCCACCAGTGGCGACGTCCGCCGCGTGCCTCAGGGCAGCACCGGTGACTTGCATAGCATCTACCGCACTCTCAACTTCCTCAACTAGATCGTTTCAATGGTTAGAAGGAATTCAGATGGCAGCAGGTGGACATGAGCCCACTAGGTGATAGAAAAGCATTGGTGTGGCAAATTCTTGCACAGGACATACACTAGTTGGTGGTAAATAAGTAAATCGAAGGTGGAAAAACGTTCTTTGGGACCCGTATTTTATATGCCCGACATTTCGGACTCTCACTCGAGGCCATTGTCAAGGCATAGAAAACGAACGGCTCACTGTGTGATTAAGTCAGCTCTGCCGGGGGTGGCCTTGAGTTCCCATACTTCGCTCCGCCGCAAGTGACCTTGAGCCTGCCATTGCTCGCGCAACGCGAGATAGGAATCTGGGAGATCGATTTGCGTGCGAGTGCCATGCTTCTTGCAGTACGCGTGAGATTCGGTCGTCCGACGGGCCTAGTATTCGCATGTGTCCGAATTCGAAGTCATGCCCTGGCGAGGATACGTAGCCGGCGACCAAAAATAGTTTGTCCTTCCTTTGCACGGCGAGTTCATGCTCGTGCAGTCTCGTGGCCACCACTTTCCCGGTTTCGCCAACACAATTGGCTTGACCGCAAAGACAGTTGATTCGGTAAATAACACCCGATTTCTGGTTGACGGGTATTGCCTCCTTAGGCTGCATGAGTTGCCTGCGGCGAGCGAAAAATAAGAACTCGAAGTCACCCACGGCAGAGCTGACTTAATCACCCAGTGAATTGTACGTTTTCATTCACTGATAATGGCCTCGAGTGAGAGGCCAAAACGTTGGGAAAATAAAAAACTGGTCCCAGAGAACGTTGTTCCGGCTTTGATTCAACTACCTGGACCTCGCATATTTTCGACCATTGAAAATAAGTAAATGTCGTGACCGAAGTCCTGGTGGGTAAAACGACAGTGGAAGCGTTGTAGCTGACAAGGTCTGCCGTGTGCACCAGTGTAAGGAGGCACAGGGACGGCGACTCGCGCGTGAATTAAATTATAGTTAGACTAGAATTGCGCTGTCTCTAACACACTATCACCACCCCCTGCCATCTGGACTCCGACCAAGTCAAGAAAACCACTGCCAGGGATGGGCGGTAGGCAACATGGAGAGGATTTGCTGTCATTTTCGCTATTTGGATTGATTTGCAGTGCGCTAAGTCTTCTCTCGTAAGAAATCACTTCAAATCTGTTTGATGAAAAGAAAATAGGACACCTTTAAGCTAAATTGGACCTTTCCTGAAACCCACGGTTAAAGTTTGCCTATTTTATTTTTAAAGTTGCGAAAATTCCAATTAGATAATTCAGAACACAAGTTTGGCGAGCGAACGCTTTCAGTAACTTCTCATCAGGCCAAATAGTTACAAAGGAGGTTTAAATTTAAAAATCTATAGTATGTCTTTCTTTACATGCAGGGTTCAAACAGAGTGCGGAAATATGCAGCCAGTTAGGTAATCGTTGGCCATGCCAAGTTGGGAGCTTGCACGAGATTCTTTTGTGCACACAAAATAGGTTTCCTCAATCGGATTACGGTTGCTTCTGCTGTTGCCAGCAGACGTTGACCCAGGGACTTTGGGTAACTTGGTGGGACCTTGATATATACCGTAAAGGCTTCGCTTTGGTCCACACGATGTCCGGTGTCAACCACGTGTGCCAAGAACCAAATGGAAAGCACTCGGGTAAAGATTGATGAACTGGAGCTTCACGTGTGTCAACGCGCTGCCGTTCTAGGCACTTTGACCGAGGAAGAAAAACAGGAATTCAGCAAATACTCGCATATTATAGGAATAAAACGTGGGGATGCCAGGAGATAGTCACTCCTTCAGAAGGTACAAGAAATCAAACCACAGTCAAGATTCCCAAAAAATCCACAGAGCTATGTCCACAACTACTCTTCTCTACCACTTCATACAACACTTCTCGAAGCATTATCGCTGGGTACAAAATTCTGTATACCTAGGCGAAAGGTTATTCAGTTAGAACTAGAAACTCAGTTTGAGAATCTCTACAATCAAGTTTATGACCTCAAGCCGATCTCCGCTGACAGTGTCCAGCACTTCAAATCAACACTAGTGAATTGTAGTTACCAGTACTTGAACCGGAGGCTAATAAATCGCGGAATACTGACAAAAGAAAAGTTAAAACAACTGAGAGCAAACAAGGAGATATTGGTTACTAAACTAGACAAAGGAACAGGCGTCGCTCTAATGAATAGATCGGACTACGTTACCAAGATGCAGACCATACTATCAGATCCGACGAAATTTAAGAAGGTAGACAAAGAAAAAAATTGTACGGATGAAGTAGAGGTACACCTGACCGGCTGCATAAGAAGACTACACACGACAGGATTTCTAAGTGACCGAGACCTCGAACATTTGCAACCAGTAGGCACGCACATTCCCCGTTTATATGGTCTACCTAAGATCCACAAGAATGGGCTGCTAGTTCGCCCGATTTTAGATATGAGAAACTCGCCGTGTGTGTGTCGTAGCCCGTAGTTGGATCAGGAATCCCCGCCGGAATCCAAACTGGGAGTAGTTGGGAGACGGAGAAAAGCCACGACCTCGACCGGCTTCAGCCACAGGTCTGCGGGAGTGAGGTGGGTGCCTGGCCGCAATCAGAGGTGGATAGCCACCCAAAAGGACCGGGGGACGTTAACTCGTTTCTACTCGACAACGACTCTCTGGTGGAGACGCTGGAAGCCTGTCTAGGTGGCAGAGCTATCAACAGGTAGATCCGCGAGAGACAAGGCAACAGCTTCCTTGTGGAGTGCTCGAATAGACGGCCGGACATTGCGGCAGGGCTCGGGAGCGGTGCAACGGTGATGATTGGGATGGCCGGGTTGCGAACAACTCCACCAGAACTGCTGGCTAAAGAGAGTGTTGTGATGGGCGACCAGTAGAACAGAAGCCTCCGCATTAAGAGGATCTATAGGCGACATTTTATAGCAAGCCGTGATCGTGTGGAGGGCAGCGTTCTGTGCTGACTGGAGGCGGCGGACGCTGGAAGAGCTCATCATAGGAGACCAGATTGATGCCGCACAAGTGAGGTGCGGCTTGGCCAGCGCCTGGAAAGCAGTCGACACAGGCTCTTTCGCGCAGCCCCAGGATGTGCCTGCTAGAGCCTTGAGGACCTTGGTGCAGCGGCTTACTTTGCTTGCGGTCTCCCTGGCATGGTCTGCGAACGTGAAAAGCGGATCAAAAAGCACACCAAGGAGTTTGGGCTTGCGGACGAGCGGTAAGGACGCCCCATTGACGGTGATGACCGGGTGACGATTAAACTCCTTCGGATCAAGCGTGAAAACAGTTACGGAAGACTTGGCTGCCGAGATCGTCATTCCGCGCTGGGTAAGGAATTTTTCGACAACAGGCATGAACTCCGTGAGGAGCTGTGCAGCCTGATCGATGTCATGGTGCCGGCAAAAGAACTTAACATCGTCTGCGTAGGATACCACTTGCACAGGTGCCCGGGGGAGTGGGAGCTCTCGCATGTAAATGTTAAAGAGCGTCGGGCTGAGCACATAGCCTTGAGGGGCGCTACATGTCTGCTTACGGGGCTTAGAGAGAGAGCGCCCCGAAAAAGGGCACGATCGTGACGGCCGCGGATGTAAGCCGCAAACCATCGGACCAGGCTAGTTGGGACGTTCAGCGAGACCAAGTCCTGCAGGAGCTGATCATGGCGGACGCAGTCAAAGGCTCGTTACAGGTCAATCGAGACTTCCACGGTCCGCAAAGCGGGCTTCTGTTGATTGAAGCCCTCGAGGATAGCGTCGCTGAGCTCGAAAAGCGCCGTTGTAGTCCCACGACCCTATCAGAAACCACGTTGGTGGCAAGATAGTTCCGCCACAGGCGTCAGAATTGGGTGGACGAGCCGTTCCAGGATCTTCGCCAATGAACTGAGGAGGGCAATTGGGCGATAAGAGGTCGCTAGGCTGAGGTCCTTGCCCGCTTTGACCAGGGGGATAATGATCGACTGGCGCCAGCAATCGGGGATGATTGAAGTTCCCAGTGAAAGGTTGAAGAGGGCGGCAAGGTAGGCAGCCACCTTCGGGCCGATGTGGCGCACATGGATAGGCGCCAGACCATCTGGTCCTACGGCTTTCGAAGCTCTAGTTTTCTTGACGGCGGTGAGGATGGCATCAGCCGAAAAGGAAATGTCTGGGGGCGGGGCTTTATAGAGGAGACGAAGAAGGGAGCGCTGGCTTTTGGGATTGGGCACCGAGTGGGGCGAGAACAGCTTTTTCATCTTCGCGGCGATCTTACCGTTGTTGGGAATGAACTTCTCGTCCCCGAAGCTACTAGATTGGTTAGATGTATCAGCCCGGGGTTTGGTCAGGTTTCGTAAACGCTTCCAAGTGGCAGCTGAGTTGCCGCTGAAATTGCAATCTGAAACTAGTTCATGCCAGCGTTTGGCATTTGCCATCGGTGATAGTCTTAGTGATTAAGCCATTCAGTTCGCTAACGCGCGGGTCACTGGCATCACGCGCTCGTATTTCGTATCTCTCTCTTGTTCCAGGCGGGAGGCTTCGGGCGGATAGTTAGGACGGAGAAGGGGAATGCGGCCGTTAGGGATGTGGTGACTTGCTGCTGCTAGGAGTAGTCGACGAAGGGCTCGCTCAGCCGTGTGGACACAGATGGGAGGCGGTAGGCCATCGATCTCGGCTTCGCATTCGGTCGTGAACGCTGCCCAATTGGCTTTCTTGAAATTAATGAAGTCCAGGTTGGGGGCCTTGATACGCTCGGCGGCGGTGGCCAATTCGAGCACAATGGGGAGGTGGTCACTACCCAGGCTGATTTCCGTGTTCCACATGGTGGAGGCTACCAGGCCGAGACTGGCGAGGGAAACATCGGGCGAGCTGGAGGCGCCGTTGGTCGGGAGCCGCGTTTGGCTGTTCTCGTTGAGAACGGCAAAGGGGGCGTGTTCTATTTCATTAGCCAGCGCTTCCCCTCGCGGGTCGGCTGCCAAGTTAGAGCACCACAGGTCATGGTGAGCGTTGAAGTCACCTAGCACCAAACTGTCTCCAAAAGGTAAGTAGGGAGCGATAGAGGCGGTGAAACCGGGAGAAGTTGGAGAGATGTACACGTTCACGACGGTTAGCGGCACCGGGCCAATGTCAAGGAAAATCGCAAGTACTTCCGTGGAATCGGCTCCAAGCGGGGGGAGCTGGTGATGGCAATGGATTTGTCCACTAGGAAGGCCAAACCTCCGCCTTTGTTGCGGCCGCGGTCGCGACGGACAATCGTGTAATCGGCACAGGAAGGGACCTAAGTGGAGTTAGACCACTTTGTCTCTTGGATAGCAGCCACAGCTATGCTGTGTAAACGCATGAAGGCCAGGAGCTGGTCAAGCTTCCCAAGGAGGCCGTTGGCGTTGAATTATAAGATTTTAAGACCAGGTGGTGAGGCAGATCGGAGATCAGAGGATTTTGGTTAAGGACTGGACGGGCTGGAGGCATGGAGATCGGTGGGGGTACGGGACAGCTGGGACACGCGAAGGCGGGCGAGCAATCGGCAGCCGTGGCGAGGCCACTGCAGCGGAGATGGCACCAACCATTGCAGGAGCCGCAACGTACAGACCAGTCGCGGCAGCCCAGACGGACTCGGCAGAACGAGCCGTACCAGAGAGGTCCAGGGTTGGCCTCGATTCCGGCGGCGAGGAGGAGGAGTCGATGCAGCGTGGCTGGGAGGGGCTGCTCCGTCACCAGAAACACAGATAGATAGAGAGGAGGAGGAGGGGAGATAGATCCACCCTAGGGAGGTTTGGTGTAGCAGACCTTGGCCGCCGGGAGAGCGGGTACGAACGCGATTCGTAGACGCGTCTGCAATATCATGCAATAGCGAAGTGGTTGGCAAAGAAACTAAAGGCCATACAGCATCAGCTGGCACCACATAGCTAAAAAGATACGTTCCCATTTATCGATGGCATCAAGGACATGAAATTAAACGGCATGATGATGATCTCCCTAGACGTCTCATCACTGATTACAAACGTTCCAGTAACAGAAACAGTCGACTATATCTCCGACTTCGTAGTGGCAAATCAAATAGACGTAGGAATACCATCAGACGTATTAAGGGAACTATAACTCAAATGCACATTAAATGTGCAATTCCTTTTTGACAACCAACTATACAGACAAATAGACGGCGTCGCTATGGGCTCGCCTCTCGGGCCTCTCTTGGCCAACATCTTCATGGGCAAACTGGAAAAATTTCAATTCAACAAGCAGATCCATGAGCTAAAACACTATGGCCGATATGTCGATGATATCTTCGCCATCGCCCCAGCAGATACTGATGTAAATGCACTTCTACATACTGTTAATCAAGCACACCCCTCCATTAAATTTACCTTGGAGGTGGAGACGGCAGGTTCGCTTCCTTTCTTGGATGTCCTCCTAAGTCGAAGACCTGACGGTAGCATCCAAAGGAGCGTTTACCGAAAGAAAACCTGGTCCGGACAGTATACAAACTTTAACAGTTTTGTACCTATCCAACAGAAGCCTAACTTAGTCCGCTACTTAATGCAAAGAGCCAGAAAAATCTGCTCAGCTGACACTATTGAAATGGAGCTCCAGAAATCCCAGGACGTGCTTCGAGAGAACGGATATCCGGACAGATTCATCATAAAGAATATGATGGAGAAAGGAACAAAGCCCACAACGCCCACGGTGGAATAGAAGACGCTATTCCTCAAAGTTCCTTTTCAAGGGGATGCAGCAGGCGAACTCTTAAGCAGACGCCTCAAGCAAGCCGTAGCACAAACCTTCCCAGCAGCGAAAATTCAGGTGTTATTTTCAACCAACCCGATACTGCACGGTGAGGGTAAGGATAAGCTGCCAACTCAGACCACTTCTATGTGTATCTACTCATTTACTTGCTCCTGTAGAACTGGTTATATCGATCGCACGAGTAGGCGCTTATCTAAAAGAATACGGGAACACCTCCCGGCATGGCTAGCCAAAGGCGAAACCAAAAGCCTAAACAGTTCGATCCTCGCACACATGGTTGACACCGGACATAGTGTGGACACAAGCGAAGCCCTTACGGTATATTACGAGGTCCCACCAAACTACCCAAACTCCCCGAGTCAACGTCTGCTGGCAACAGCAGAAGCAACCGCAATCCGATTGAGGAAACCGGTTTTGTGTGCACAAAAGAATCTCGTGCAAGCCCCCAACTTGGCATGGCCAACGATTACCTAACTGTCTGCACATTTCCGCGCTCTGATTGGACCCTGCATGTAAAGAAAGACGAACTTTCGATTTCTAAATTTTAATCTCCTTTGTAACTTTTTGGCCTAATGAATGTGACTGAAAACGTTCGCTCGCCAAAATTGTTTTCTGAATTATCTAATGGGAATTTTCGCAACTTTAAAAATAAAAGAGGCAAACTTTAACCGTGGGGTTTAGGAAAGGTCCGATTTTGCTGAAAGGTGTCTTCTCATCAGGCCAAACAGTTACAAAGGAACGTGCTTCGAGAGAATGGATATCCGGACAGATTCATCCTAAAGAATATGATGGAGAAAGGAACAAAGCCCACCACACCCACGGTGGAAAAGAATACGCTATTCTTCAAAGTCCCCTTTCAAGGGGATGCAGCAAGCGAACTCTTAAGCAGACGCTTCAAGCAAGCGTAGCACAAACCCCAGCAGCGAAAATTCAGGTGTTATTTTCAACCAACCCGATACTGCCTGGTGTATCTTCTCATTTACTTGCTCCTCTGGAGCTGGTTATATCGGTCGCACGAGTAGGCGCTATTAATTTTCAGTCTGCGCCTTATGATATTAGAAGAACACCTAGAAAGGTTTCGATTAAGTCCCCTCTGGAACCATAAAAAAGGCTTGTGCGGCAATTCGGGAGTAATTCGCGCATTGCTTTGTTTTTCAAGAAATGAGTAGCAGTAGATTCGGCCTGAGCAAAAATTCATGGCGTTTTGTTGACATAGAACGCAGTATTCAAACCTTGTTTGGCAGTATTTTGTTTTGCTACTACACTTTAAAGCAAAAGGCATCAGTACTCGCGAAACGGTGTCACGTTTCTGTGCCATGTCAAAACACTTCCAGTCAGAGGCTTACTTTGAGTGCATCGGCAAATTGACAGCCGAAAGGCTGCTGCATGGACAATGCGTACACTTCTTGCCAGGTAACACTCCAGATAGTTGCTAATGATAGAACTGTGCCTAGAAAAAACTGAGAGACGGATTACAAACGGTCCAGAAGTCATCAAAACTGATTAAAGGGTTTTCCAAAGAAGTAACCCATTATAGAAAGTTTTTCATCAAAACAATATCAGGCTTCAGCTGCGGACCTGCTCAACCTGTGTTTTGCTATTTAGAGGGATTTCTAAATATGGCCCACATGGCTATTTTCTTAGGAACGAATATCCAAAACTCATTTTTACGCTAAGTGCTTTTAATGGATATCCTATCTTTAAGGTTTGATATGAAGATCAAACAGAACCGATTTTTATGAAATGAAGCTTGAAAACACAGAAAAAAGTCGAAAATTTGTCGGAATTTAAAGGTCAATCTGTAAGTAAGTACAATAAGGTAACGGCAATATGTTAAAAATATGTGGACTAAGGAACACTTCTTTTGATAAAAAAGTGGTCTGGTTATCCAATCAACTAACTAAAGGATTTTTTGTTCTAATTTATAGCAAAATTCAGCATTGCGCATGACTTCTCCGCCGTAATGTTCTAACCTTTGATGGCTCTGCCACCAAGACAGGCTTTCAGCGTCTTCACCAGAGAGACGTTGGCGACGAAAAACGAAGTTACCACCCCATGGTCCTCTTGGGTGGCTATCCACCCCTGATTGCGGCTTCAGAACAACAACTCCCGAGGGTCACTCGCTGTACTCTGGCTCAACTACACAGTGGCTACTCTATGCTCCTTCGCCAGTGCCAACACCGACTCAACCCATCCACACCTGACCCGAATGTCAGCATCCGTCTGCCTGCAGTTTCCGGTCAGGCACCCACCTCAATCCCGCGGACCTTTGGATCAAGCCTGTTAAGGTCTCGGCTCTGCTCCATCTTCCAAATACTACCAGTTTGTAGTCCGGCGGGGACTCCTGATCCAATCGGAACTAGCGAACAGCGTACTGCTTCCGTGAAATCCAGTTAATCACGGAATGGTTTGTGTGCGACTGAAATGTTATTTCGCGACTACCTCTGACAGCCTGTTTGACTGTGCCGCTGTCGTTGTTAAGCCAAACCTTTTCGCGCATACAATACCTTGTGTTACGGCAGAAGAGTTGAACCCGTAACCATGTCTGCTCTTTCCCGACTGCGTTGACTATAGGAAAATACCTTAAATGCGAGCATTCAGAAGCCAAATCTATCTACATTATCTAGATTTTCTTGAGACTTGGACAGTTCCGTGACAGTACATGCACAAAGACCAGAACAAAATGGTCACATCAAACCTAGGGAAACCGAACTGATACGAGCACGCGACGAACGCATCCCAAGGGAAGACAGAGAGATAAAGCACTCTCCGTCGAGTTGGCGAGGTGAAACGCCAGCCAACGTAAGAAGACTGAGACAGGCAACGAAGAAACCAAATACATCAACTGAAGGCCAACTAGCTCGGCCAGTCCCTTAAACCTTTGATCGCTTCGAAGTAGAGAGTTGATTAAGCTCTTCGAAACGTGAGCAACGGGGCAAAACTTCTCCAGTGACCAACTACAGCCCATCAGATTGCCCAGTCCAAATTTGACCAGACAGTTTCACATTGTGCCCTCATTCATTCGCATTTAAGTCAGGAATAACCAGGTCATTAATTTCGTCACATGAGAGATTCGCGTACGCTTAAAAGCATTTCCGCTTTGCCTTAGGAGTGAGAGCTGTGTAATGAAAAGACAGACTATCACCGAGCGATAACCCAGCAGTTGTCTCTACCTAATGCATTGCAATGAGAAGAACTGCAATCACGTGGGGGAAACCAGACGGAAATTTCAGACGCATCTACAAATTGGCCACTCGGAGGCTGCACTCACACCCGCAGGGGAGAAACTGTTAACCTTCAGGTGAGGATTTCCGCCTCGCCTGGAAGCTGGGAGCCGAGAGGCAGGGGGAGAATATCAATAAATAAGTGAGATCTTTTTGCCTACAAAGATAGGGAGAGGCCATGTCTGGCCTAGTTGCTGCCATCAACCAATGACACGAGCATACCTGGCTGAGCAACCGAGATTGGAGTAATGTTGATGCAGTAGCGGACGGATGACATGTGGGTTGGGCTTGACTGTGAAGGCGGCTTGCCCGTTAAGTTAGCTGCTGGCTACCCGGCGCGTCCACGGGTGGCGGAACGACCTTCAGGGAAGGTAAGCTGTGAAATAAACAGACTCTCGGGTCTGGCGAATAAGCAGTCGCGGACCAGCAGCGGCAGTGCTACCAGCGTGCGGCGGGCTGAGGTCTAGCAAGCCAAAAGCCTGACGACGGTTCTGTGACATGCCGAGCGTGAACCACCATGCAATAAGTTCGCTTGTCACCGCTGCCTTGTGGTTAGGCTATCGAGCCAAAGCGCCAGAGACAACCTCGAAAAAACAATCCGAGCGACTGTTTGGCATCCCTCCATATTCACAATTTTCAAGATACCTTATGAAAAACTATGTCCGATAACCTCACGAGCTTAGTGGAGCTGCCCTCGACTTGAAACCGTTACCTAATTTGAACCGTCGAAGAGGGGATCAACTCAAAACCTGGCTCGACTCAGTCCGTGAGGACAAAGAATTGGTTCTTGGACCCTCGGTCTGCAGCGCTGGCGAAGAGAATGGCTCGAACTGTCCAGGTCTGCGGCCACGGTCCGTCGCGCGTGGAGAAGCACCATACGGGACATAATTGAAGCCGGCTAGATCAGTCATGATCGCAGCCGCAAGAAGTACGAGTGCAACGAGCCTGTGCCTGACGGTTAGAGCGTTGGGCTTTTAACCAACAGACGGCAAGCTCGTGGTGCAATACCTGCGATTGTATATGGCTGCTAGACGACCAGAAACGGCCGTTTCAGCCAGGCGGCGGGCGGCTATTAATTACGTCACACCCTCCCAATGCTCGCTGCGTCAACGGCATGTGTCTTCACAGGCGGCTGTTCCCAGTTGCTGGCCTGAAGACCACTTGACCGAAGTACAGTCACGCAAATACGTGCGCACACGCCCCCGCACATACACGCGCGTCCAAGTTAGCACGCCCACCTAGGGGCCACTTAACACGCCACCTCTTTGTCAAAGGCAGCCGGGGGCCTTTGCAGGCGACACCTTCTCGGACAATAACAGAAAACTTGAACCTGCTCCGCAATCCCACTTAAGCAGCTGCCACCACTGTCTCATTCTATCTCAGGTCTGGCTGGACGCAGTCCACACTAAACACTGCCACCTAAGACAGCAATAGGGAGTTTTGCACACAATAAATCATTCCTTCTGGTGACTTCTGCCTTTTACCTTTTAATCTGTGATTTCGAACTGTACTGATCTAGGCACAAACACTACTCAGACCGCTAGGGCCGTTCCTACTTTCGTCATTAAATTTACTCTGCCTATATTATAAGTCGATGTGCGGCTGCTCTCGGGATGCTAAATTGAGCGCACAGGGACACGTGCAATACCTCAAATGGTAAGCATCCATCCACCAGTTCGCAGGTCTTCGTACGTGCCTTATAGCTAGATGCGGCAAAGAAAGGATGCGATGAAAGGTAAATAAAGACGAAAAAACGTGTTGAGGCCCACATTCTCGCAGGGGATGACAATATTTTTAGCTCCCCTCTCTCTCTCTCTCGCTCCCCACCAATGCTGTGAATCGTGGCGGTCTTGGGATCGACGTCACTATCACTGACTTAGTGCACCCAGCAACCCTGCATTTGCGATGACTGTCCGTATCTCGCTCCTGGCCGAGCCACCCACATTGTCTGCCTCTCGGTCGGGTCGATGCCACACGCCCTATTTCTTTTGCATAGTGAGCCTGACGCCACTGTGCAACTTTTCCTGAGTGGCTGAGGCAACAAAAAAGTGGACTGGCTTGCGTCTAATCCAGCGCGCGCGGACATAACAACTGGCTTGTTTACTGCGAGTTGCTCGTTTCTGCAGAGCCTTTGGTTAGCTTCTACCTTACAGTATACTGTCCAACTTGGGGGAACCTTCTGTAGTCGATGAGCACTCCTTCCCTCAGCTCTCCAGCCGACGTTCCATATTTCAGACAGAAATACCACCTGGACATGTGGACGAATAGCGCTTCAAGTGAAATATAAAACGGTCAAATTGTTGGGTTTTTATCGTTCCAGTACTCAATATCTGGGATCGAAATGGCCGCAAGTAACGGCTCCAACGTGGATGGGGATCACTTGGTTGACGCCACCACAATCCGTCCGCCAGGACACAACAATTGGCACCTATCCGGAAATTCGGATGGCGGCATTATGCGACTTCTCCTTCAATAACCACCTTAGTACACATATCCTTGGAAATGTGACGAATAGTAGGACACCAACTTGCAATCGGCAACCCGGGGTGGGCGCTGGAGCAATGTTTAACACAACTATCCTATTTTTAACAACCACCGTCCACAGAATGGATACTGCGCTCTTAGATCGTGAGGATCTCCCCTAATAACTACGTGCTCATGCACATCACTGAAGCCGAGCGGGCGGGTAGCGGTCGGGTCTGGGGTATCCTCACATTTCTGCCTTGATGCGTCACCTTGAACTCAGAACAAAGTTGACTGTCTGTTGCATCGACCACAACCACCGATATCAAGCCCAAAAGCCGTTACGTGATTGTAATCCTCTAGCTGCCTCTGGGAGAGCCAATCACAGGTGCTATGGACTCACTCTTGCATAACGTTTACGCTATCACGCCCACAGTACGCTAGCAGACAGACACAAGCGCGTGGCCTGCCGCATATCGGAGCTTCTGACCACCACTGAGTTTCCGTATACAATAAACAACAGGTCAGTTCGGGAATGTCATGGGGTGGAATACATCCAGGCAGACGGTAGTTGGGATTTCCGAGGGGGCAGGGAGGGGTGGGCGGTGGAGGATGGAAGAGAGACAGTTTTCCGACTATCGAAAACGCCAAGCAGCAATATCTCCCCCCGAGGCGGTAGCGCTTAAATTTACATAGGACAGCCGGCAGCAGCATTAAAATCCGCCTTTCCCGTCCGCTTTTTTGTGCCCTTAGGGGCAAGAGGTTGGACTTGCTGCCTGGGCAGGCATTCCAGCCTGTGACGGCAGCTCAGTCGACGCGAAACAGAACTTTTGCCCCCGGGCTGATGTGCCACACCGATAAGACCTGTCACAAAGTCACGTCAAAATGCAGGTAGTCCAGGCTTTTCAGTGTTATCCTGCCAGGTAGCAGCAGCAGAAGAACCCGCGCGAGTCAATAAGGGGAAAAATGGGTTCTACTATAGCGTGATTTCTACCATCACTGTTTTTTTAAATACAGTATGCTTGTTAAAATGTTTTTGATGTAAAGAGAGTGGTGCACAGCAAAAAATCGTCATCAGGATATGTTCCTCTTCCCCCCGAGATTGTTTCTTGGAAGGGTAAAACTTTCGCCGCGAATGGGCTAGGCCGGAGATATTCGCTAACATGAAGGTCTGCGGACAGAATGTGTACGGGCAGTAGGAAGGACTGTCAGTGGGATAGAATCGAATAGGTGAGCTCAAGGAAGCAACCCAAAAGTGGAGGATGCGATCGCTGGAACAGGAAGCTTATTTACCTGACATTTCGGATTCTGTCGATAACTCTTCCTCAGAGATAACCGTAGAATAGGGTGATACATGCACAGATTAAACAAAATGTAGTGGCCGCGCGATCGCAGGCGTACTACAATTATAAGCTCCCGTAACCACCACTAGGGGTCGTAATTAGCACGGTGATCGCCTGGTTGTGCACTTTCGTGTCACTAATGCCCGCGATTTCACCGTCCGTGTTGGATGCAGGCATGATAATTACGCGGCGATTATGTTCGCTGTCGTTGGAGTTGATGCTGGACCTAGCCCTTCCCATGCGACTGATTCTCCTGCTCAGACAATGTCGCAGTAGGGAGTATGGACACGGCAAGTCGTTGCGCTTGTCGATGGACTGGGGGTCTGGGAACCATGATTCGAGCAGCTCGCGGCCCACTCGGTTGTCCCCTCTTGCGAGGATTTCGGCCTCGCTAAACTTAAAAATATGGCAGGGTTCTGACGAGTGAGCTGCAACCTAGGAGCTAGGGTCTTTCCTCCCCAATGCTGCTGCATGCTCGGCTATTCGCGCCCGGAATAATCTCCCACTATCACCCAATTCTACGGTTATTTCTGATGAAGGGCTCTCGACAGAATCCGAAACGTCAGGCGAACAAACTTCTTGTTCCAACGATTGCATCTTCGACTTCTGGATTGCCGGTCTGTTTAGTCAGTAAAAAAGGAAAACGAATTCTTTCAATTTCACTCGTCCTCCGTCACACCCCCTTAGGTTTTGCCACTAGGATAAGGGGTAGGGTTAAGAGTAGGTGCGATCGCTGGAACAAGTTTAAATGCTTGACGTTTCGGATTCTGTCGAGGACTCTTCGGCAGAGGTAACCATAGAATAGGGTGAACTATGCATAGATTACGCAGTATTTATAGTTCGTAGCGGCCAGGCGAACAAGGGCGCAATATAATTATCACCTACCGTAACTGCCACAGTGATGGCTTGGCAATCCGCTGTAGGATCATTAATAGCCGCGACTTCTTCGTCTGTGTTGAATGCGGACCTGATAATTATGCGGTCTCCTGCTCAAACAATTTCGTTAGTTGGTGCACTAGTTGCTCGCGGCTTACGTGGTTGTTACCAATTGCGAGGATTTCAGTCTAGGCAAACTTTAAAAAAATTGTCGGGCCCCATCGAGTAAGCTACATCCTAAGAGTTAGCGTTCTTCATCCTCACCACCGTTGTGTGTTCGGTTATTCGCGTCCGGAGTAATCTACCGGCTTCTCAGACGAAGTTGCTATGACCTCTGGTGAAGGACTCTCGACAGAATCCGAAGCGTCAGGCAAATACGCTTTTTGTTCCAGCGACCGCATCTTCTTCTTCTCGTCTGTTTAGTCAGTAAGGAAGGAAAACCAATCCCTTCATGCATTGGAATCCGTCGTCCCGAGCAACTGCGCTGACTCATGCTGCCTTTCGTGCGCTGAGCTTCGCTCGCTGCGCGCTATTGCCCTTTTTCACGCTTGATGCCAACTCACCGCGCTTACGCTTGCAGGTAATTAATACTCCTGCCTCATTTGACTGGCGGCGGCCGATCGATTATTCATTGCACAGTCTAAACTTGTCAAATCCCCACTTTCGTACCTGCACGGCTGGCTATCGTACACAGCGTCATTGTACAGCTTTTTGAGCAGTAAAGTTTTTCGAGTTCAATCAGTCTTCCCAGACTTGTTATTTGGGGATCCTTCTGGTGTCGAGACAGCAACTATCGCTCAATACATTATTGCGAGTTGAGCGGAAGACTCCTCTGTAATTTAAACCTCAGCGAAATTTTCTGAGTTGGTTTATCTCTGGTGCCAGAGATTGCCGCTGGAAAAGGTGCCAAATCTCACTTGTGGTTCACAAAATGCTGTAGTTGACTGGTCGAAAATAACTGCCGGATAGTCTGCTTCGAATTGAGGCTATCGCTAGGAGAGGAAATCTGAATGGAACATCGGGAAACCCAATACAAATCATTAAGTCCACAGTTGCAGGGCACCGTAATGTCCAGCGTGGCAGTCTTTTAAATGGGGATGCACTTGCCGCAGTAAAAAAAACAGACGATATTCAGTACAGAATTATCGGAAGCACGGTTCAGGTGCATACTCTTGTCATATGAACAGGTTTACTTTAACAACCCTTCAATTTCATTCGTTCTCCTTCCCTTAAGTTTTACCACTAGGATTAGCGATGGAGTTAAGAGTAGATGGTTTGAGGTCGGAGGGGGTTTCGAGTTAGAGGTTAAGTCATCACTGGCATCAAACTCAATCACTATATCTTCACTCACGGTCATCACCAGAGTCAAATTTGCCGATATATACTTCTTTCTTGCTCCTTTGATGTGACTGATCATCACGGACGCCGAAAATCCACCTGGCAGATCTAACCAATGGCCACCAGCTTACAACCTCTAACTTTCATTAATTTAAAATGCGCGATTGCGCTTTAACAACTAATTTGTGTATTCAAACAAGCCCGTGACATAAAATTAAATTTTTAGCGGCAGTTTTCCCAAACCAGCTATATGTCAGTCTGTCAGTATCAGTCAGTATATTTGCAGTAAATGACAGAAGCCCTTAAACCCCACCCCCAATTGAAACGGTACAGGGAATGCATAGGATGTAGTGAATATGCAACAATTGTTACAGGTCGCGCTTTGCTATGCAAATTGCATAAAAATATTTAGGAAACATGAACGGTTGACCAGGTGACGCGTTTGCGAAATAACAGCGTCAGTTTCATTCACCCCACATTCAAAACAACCCATCTCCCTAGTAGAAGAGTCGCTGCCTCCTGCTGTGTGAGTGGAGCCACTAATTCGGTCGTCATCTAAATTCACGTTTTGTTGACGAAAGTGCAAAGGCTGCTGAGCGCTGCATGCTATCTCACTTTCCCCTTTCCTTCGTTTCCCATAGCAACGGGGTGATTGGGGATAATCAACTGGTAATGAGACTAGGTATAGCGTCCGCCATAGCGTGCAGCTTACTTCTAGAGGGTACTTTGTACCGAAATCGGATTTGAGCGATGTAGGCGCGTGTTGCTTAGCATAAAAAGACGATTTCACCCCGGGGTAAAAGCTTACAAACCGGAAAAGTGAAGGGAATAGACGAGATATACTGGACTTTGACAGTTAAAAAGCGACGAAAATTATGTGATCCGGCTGGGCAGCGTTCAAGCCAGGCATCCTTCACTAAATCCACTCAACCAGGGAGAACTCTAGATCCTCAAACCTATGACAGGACGGCTTGAATGCAGCCACCGCTCTTACCAACTGAACTAGGGGGCCCCAATCGAAAAGGGTAAGGTTTAGCGGCGTGAACCATCAGCGTCAAACCCGCAAACCTTCATTTCATTGCGCTTTTTTCTGCTTCTGGGAAAGCCAATCACAGGTGCCAAAGATTGCTATTGGCTAAGCAGTTGAACAAGCGGCCAGTGACTCACTCTTACACAAAGTTTACGCATTCACGCCGACAGCATACTAGCAGACAGAAAGACCAGCCAGGCGTCGGGGCTTCGAACCACAGCAGACGCGTCTCCATCGCGTTCCCACCCGTCTTCACGGTGGCCAAGGTCTGCTACACCAAACCTCCCGACGGTGCATCTATCTCTCCTCTTCTCCATTTGTGTTTTTCATGACGGAGCAGCTCCTCCCGACCATGCTGCTTCGACTTCCCCTCCTCGCCGCCGGGATTGGGGTCAAGGACAGTCTAAAAAGTGCTAGCATTTTGTATTTGTACAGAGTCTGTATTATTTTACTGTTTTTGCGCTTCCCTACCTGAAACAAGTTTATATTTAACATCAGACCAATGACCCTTAATGCAGCCATTATCTGAAGTTTGAGTTTT
Organism: Ligula intestinalis; assembly: GCA_036362985.1. Lineage (NCBI taxonomy): Eukaryota > Metazoa > Platyhelminthes > Cestoda > Diphyllobothriidea > Diphyllobothriidae > Ligula > Ligula intestinalis. The sequence goes on from JAYGXS010000007.1 coordinate 26,080,653, forward strand.
TAGTAAAAAATAACTATTTTTGTTTGAAGCATTTAGCGCTTACAGTAAATGCAAAGGGTCTTGCTATCACTTTGTCGGCTAAGCTTTTGTGGTCACCTCATGTTGGTCTCTTGTGTATAACACTAGATATTTACGTCATTTCCACACACCACCGAGCCTGAATAATCCCTCTTTTTGGTTGCTTTCCATCAAGATTTTTTCCCTGCAATACTCAGAAAAGATACTGCTATTTAAAGACCTATCCTACGCAGGTTCTCTCCCGTCGAGGACGTATGTCTATTCTGTCTGGTTTATATCATGGCAAAACGGTCAGCTATGTCGCCAGCTCAATGCTCATGCCCGTCCCCTGCTAGAAGGTGGTTCCGACCTTTCCGGCGTGGCGTCCGACATATCGCCTGTCATTCGGCCGGTCAGAGCAGTGATGTGCATTGAGATCAAAGAGGATATGAACTGTCTCTCTAGTAAGGAGCTACAAAAACGCGTATAACGCCCAGATTCTGAAGGTTCTGTCATTGAAATAGGCTTGCATGGGAAAGGCGGGGCAACTCCTAGAAACGCCCAAGCGACCATTAGATAGCGATAGGCTAATTAAAGTATTAGGTATGAATAAAAGTCCGGACTGTCCGCGTTGGCCGAAAACCTCATGAAGCATGGGATATCCCGCTTGTACATCAAGTAACTCGCCCTCACTAAACACCCCTTTCTCGGTACCTGGTGGGTGTTGAACTGCAAGGAGTTTGCCTCGGAAACGGGAGCAGGCAGTCGTGTCATTATGGTGCCATCTGCTTTTTTTACCTTCAACCCGGGATTTGGCCCACTGGTTGTAGTGCTCGAAGCACAAACGCTGCTTAAACTCATACTGACCACTGCAATGTGGGAATTCCGTAAGCCTGAGTCCGGAAGTCGAGCAGACAGCAGACGTCGATAATACATTTGATAATGACGGCGTGGCAAGAGGCTTGGGATACCACAGTCCACGACCTTCGTGTATGGGAACCACAGCAGACGTGTCTTTGACCGCGTTCCCACACGCCCTCACGGCGGCCAACTTCTGCTACACCAAACCTCCCTACGGTGGATCTATCTCCCCTGCTCTACATCTCTGTTTTTCTGACGACGAAGCAGCCCCTCCCGACCACGCTGCTCCGACTCGTCCTCCTCCTCCTGGCCGCCGGGATTGAGGCCCACCAGTCAGGGCTGTGGATCCAACTAGGGCTACTAGCCAGCCAGCCAGCTTCGGACCACTATTGCATTTTCGTACACGATAAACAACTCCTACTGGTCTTATTACTGCTCTTCCTATACGGAACTGGGCGTGATAATTGTAGTGCTCTGAGTATACCCAGAGCTTCATAGTTGGGCTAAGTTACTCGCCCAACAGGTTTGGGTAGGGGAGCATGAATTCCTTGTACTACAGGTGACATTGCGCTTAATTACAGTGGGTTAGGATTACAGTGTAGACACGAGGATATGCACCATCCTGGAGGTTCGCGCAAGGCGTTCGTATTCTCCTATCCAACCTGGGCACTACTTCGCGACATAAAGTCATGGTAGAAACTTGAGTCAGCATTTTATATTGCTTCTTAAACGCATAAACTTATTATGACTACCCCATAAAGCATAGTGGGTGCCGACTTGCTACCGGCACACGCAAGCCCTATTATAGCATTCTTCTTAGTGGTCCTAGGAAGAATGATCACTAGAATTAGCATTCTTAGTGTAGGCACACTGCTTCTGGCAACAGTATCCTAGTGCTCATAGTTCACACTTAGAAGAAAGTGCCACAGTCTGGTGGATATAGCTGAGTGGGCAGCAACCAAGGGAAGCCATTTTGTGCTCCAGGCTTCAAGCACATATTTAACCGGAATGGCATAATCCAAGATTCACACTACTTGCTGAGAATAAGGGGATATGAGCCCAACGATGACGTTAATCAGCGTTACTTCAAATATTAGCGTCAGTAATAGTATCACTCAGCGACACTGCTAGATAGTAGTAGTACTAATAGAAATAGCAGTAGTACTTGCCTTGGTCTCCTCGAGTCTGTCTTGACACCTGCGGAAGGTCAGTGAGGATTGATAGTGCGGTAATACCAGCGCAAAAAGTCGACTGTAACTTAAGACTACGTTACGCTCGGTTCTGGCCTGCATTCGAGAAAGCGGCCTACGCCTGATCCTATTCGGCCTGGTCACCGGTTTAAGCAGGTTGAGGGTTCAGAGTTAGGTAGACGGCTGCGCGTTTATTCCAGTTAAATCTCGTCTGATTACAGACACCCCCTGCCCGTAAGCACACGGTGAACTTAATTGAAATCGACGGTCGAACTATCATCCGAGCTTTTCTCCGCGTCTCCAGTTTTAGCCTGTTGGCAGTTAAGCAAGAACAGGCCAAAGGAACCTGAAGTGTAACAAAAGTCACACAAAGAGAGAGGGGGACTGAACGGAGTGAAAATGTGCTCATAGTTCAGAGCGCTGCCCAGGATCGTAAGGAAAACGAACAACATGTTACGGCACATACAGCGTAAGTTCTCGAGGCGCGGCCAAACCGATAAGCGTCGATGGAGAGAGAGAGAGAGAGAACCGGGGCAACGAGTGGGCATGAGAATATGCAACCAGAAATTCACAGGAAAAAGAGAGACAGGTAGACCAAGAACAGTCTGACGTCAACTGCGCGGATATCTACTCCGGCAGCGGCCACAACAGTTGGTACACAGAGCGCAGCGAGGCATCAAAAGAGTTTACCTGGCATAGAGACGCAGGAGTCGCGACCGTGGACAAGAGCGCAGAGCCTCTTCAAAGTGCCTTGGATCAAAAAGAACACGGGGAAGACGAAAGTGAGATAACGTGTGTGGGGGTGGTTGGGGGTATGAGATATGGGTATTTTAGTATTGAGAGTCAAAAGATGTGCGTTCCTATCCAGCTCTAGCTGAAACCTCTATAGGACCTCCAACACCAAGGCACGGGAGCACGAGTCTGCCGGGGTAGCAGGTGACCGTTAAAAGAGCACAAAAAGTATGGAGGGACGGACGGACGGTCAGTCGGTCAGAGAGGACCAAACAAAAAGCCTACTTGGCCGTGGCAATGCGTAGTCGACTGAACCATCGGCTATAAGCAAGAAGGCATTACGCATCAGCCAATGGGAAAACGTTTGTCGTTAGATAGACCCTACCTCGTTCCCCCCCCCCCCCCCCCCATCTGCATTAATTAGAGACAGGCACGTCGAACAAGTAGTTATCTCCCCTCCCTGAAATGGTACCTACCAGCCGAGAATTTGTCAGTTGCTTCGAGAGAAGTCAGTGTACCGCAGAGTACCTCACAACATCAGTCGGACAGTCCTGCAAGGTTTTACAATGCGCGCGCCTGTAATTTATTACTGATGGATAAAATGCGACCGCAAAACACAGTGGCTGCTGGGATCGGTGGTTTTTGCTTGTGTAAGAAGAAAACAAACAAGGATATTCGGCAGACAAGGGCCGTACCGACGGGACAGGCGGAGCGAAGACCACAGAGACGACGCACTGAACGGCTCCGGCCAGGGCCAAAGCGTGTATAATGTGGGCTGGAATCGAGATTGTCATTGTCTCAATTCAGTACCTGAGACAGGATTAAGCTACTCGAAACGGCTGTGTCCTGACCTCCGAACAGGCTAGATTGACAAACAACTCTACTGCAGCGGGAAGCTAGCATTATGCAGCCTCGTACCTCATCAGGTGCGGCCTCGAGGATGAGAGAGAGAGATATGCTTAACATTGAAAATATAATTCAAAAAATTTCGGCATAAGCGGTCTTCATTCAGCGTGGATAAAATGAGGCACAGGAGCCACAAGCAATGCAACATGGCCGAAGACTGCAATTTCCGACATCGTGGAGAAATGTCCTTGAATATGTCGCAAAACGCAGGCCAAATTGGACTTCTTTAAAAATGGTGCTAGTATCGTGCGCTGATGACCTCATTGTTGTGGTTCAAATAAAAATGAGGGATCAAAAATTGGTTTCTAATGGGCGTACTGAGCTCGTATCTCGTTGGTTAGGACGTTTGCCCTGACCGGAGAGATCGCAAGTTCAAAACTCGGGTGTGGCAGCAATTAGAGCGGCAACACTGGAGTTGGGTATCACTAGCTGATGACACCCAATAAGGCAGAAATGGCCATTCTAGTGTCCCGTATCTTGTCGGTAATGTCCTTCCGCCCATATCCTAGCTGCCTCGCGGTGGATGCTCGAGTGAGAGCCCCAATGGCAAAATAGATGGACGAGTGGGTCCTCTGACAGGTCGGTGTACGCGTATTTGCTACTATATAAGAAAATGTACACGCGAATGGAGAGGAAAAATGGCGGACTAGTTTAGAACATAAAGAACAGACACAGTGAGGCAGAAGGCGAAATATATGCTGGTGCGCGGCTTTTCGATTAATGTTTGAGGAAAAACTTTTGATAATTGAGTCTGACGCTGTATATCAATGAGCCACGGGGTGTAAACGGGAATATTAATTGCGAAAGAGTGGCGCTCACGGATCAAGCTAGAGCGACAGGCCTGTCACGCTGTGGCTTGGGGCTAAATCTAGAGCCCTTGCGGGTAGTTACATGGTAACGAAGATCCAGGGTTAGAATGCCAGATGTTCCACCCATCTGGGATTCGTTGAAGCTGGCTAATAAGCAAGACATGGCCATTTCGGTGTGCTTGTCCTTGTCGGATCCACTCCGTTATCTGCAGAGCATACAGCATTCTGAGCTACACAGAGGATAGACAACCACTACAGACGAACGGTCAGTTCATGACTAAGTTCAAGTTAGACTATTGCTTGCGTCATTGGGTCGAGTTGTCAGCACAGTTCGTAGTAAAGCACCAAAAATCTAGATGACAAGCGAACAAAAAAATATGATTAACTGAAGCTAATCTGGAGCAAAGGTAGTTAGTCGTCGGCCTGCATAATCTCCAGTACAGCATGCCACAAGCAATAACAAACAACGTCAGTTTGCCGTGATTAAAACTGTTAACAGTATAACCGACCGGTGTTTGTCATTTTGCAAACGGCATGAGACAGCGCTTCTAGCCTTTTCGAAGATTCTACTCTGTTGGACAGGTCTAAAAAATAGACTTGGCGGAAGTTCCGAGGGTGTCGGAGGCCGCCGCCTGCCACACAGTGGCTAATAGACTTGCGCTGCATCCACCTCTCTTTCTTTTAGCTTTTTCCCCTCTCTCCGCTGACTAGAATGGGAGGCCAAAGCAAAGAGCTATGGGCTCGGACGCAAAGCAAAACAGTACAGCTACGTGTGCAACACACGAGCCGGTCACGCAGAAATGTTCCCAATTTCTGCGAGGATGAACGGGATTGCCATGAAGTATCGGCAGCACCACAGCTATACTTCTTCCAGTGAAGACCTCCCTCTATGAGTCTTATAGTCTGTCCGTAGGTCAACCTGGACTTTTCAGCAGACAATCGTTGGACACTTCATTTACTGTTACGGTTACTGGAAACTATTATCGAAATTTACCTTACTTCAGACTGACCCAGCGTTGCTAGTAATCGCGTGAAAGCAAACCCTGATCTCCTAAGGAGAACCGAAGAACAGAAATGAAACGATACATAAATAACGTAGGTTTACACAAAAGCCTGACGCGGTCATATACTTGGCAGGCAGCTGAGGTAGACTTGCGAGCCATATCTTGCCATATCAACTGTGTTCTAGTGAAAAGTCAATGTAGGGGCGGCCGAACGTGGGCGTGGACGCGGGGGCTGGCAAAGCAAAATACCCCGTCTACGCGTGCCAGACACGGGAACTGGTCAACAAAGAAATGTACCAAAGTCCTGTAAGGGTGAAACAGATGTCGAATGTCTGAGATTGCCATGAAAGCCACACTGAGAAGGGGGCTCACCCTCACAACTGAGAAGACCGAGTTATCTCGACGGCCACGTCGTGTGGAGCAATACAAACTACAGACCCCAGACGGATATGGTACAGTTCTATGTTAGCACCAAGCAAACACACACACACACACACACTGGATTTCGAAACATGCGGGCTCGATCTGACCTCCACACCAGGGCGGGACGAGTATCTGCTGTAGCTGATTGGTGTATGGCCATCTGCCCCTGTATATCCACAATCAAATACCGACAAGATAGCGAGCCCGCGGAGCAGTGGTTGGGGCGTTGGACTTCTAACTAACAAGGTCGCGGGTTCGAAACTCGAGTGGGCACAAATTTCTGGAGCATGATTAGCTGACGACTGCCAAAAGGCCAGAAATTGCCATCCTAGTCTTCCTTGTCTATGTCGGTAATTTCCTTCTGCCACAATCATTAGCCACCTTGCGGCGTTGCTCGAGTGTGAACCCAAAAAGCACGAGCGCGAGACGAGTGTGTCCTCTAACTGATCGAAGTACGCCTGGCTGCCACTGTACAGAAGTCGCTAAAAGCCATGCAACTTGCACGACGAACTTTGACCTGATACTTAAGCAGATATTTAGTAACACTATTTTGATTCATTCAGTTGATTAAATTCCACGAAAGCCTTTTTGTTAGGAAAATCACCATTTTAGTGAGGTTTATTAAGAGAAATGGCCATTAATTTTAGGGAGTAATTTTAGTAGTCTCATTTCGAAGGAATTTCAGATGCTATTACGAAAGACAGAACCAAACTGCTTACTTATGTCGATTATACTATGAAGGAACTCCAAAAAAAAGGTAAAATAGGTATAGAAGATACCTCTTCCAGATCTGGCAAATTCTGTCACAAATTGTTCAGATTCAAGTGAAGCCAAGCTGAAGGAATCGTATTACTTTGCACTAACATTTGAGATTTGTA
>JAYGXS010000007.1:26087462-26108871 GCA_036362985.1 Ligula intestinalis
GACCACGATGAAAGTCGGAACTCTTCTACAGTCCTCAGCGCTCCGGAATCGCCCAATTGTTCGGCTCTACGGAACAACCCTGTTCTTCCGGACGTCCCTAATCCTAGAGCGCTGGAGCAAGCACCTTAGATGCAGCTTCAACTGCAAATCTATGAGTAAATTAACAGAAAACTCCACTGAGTAAAAAAAGAGACGAGGAGAGTACAGTACATATCTAACGGAAAGGTCCTGGACCCCAGTTTCAACATCGGAATCAATCGTCAACTTTTGAGCAAGTTGTGCTCAAGTTGCCAAGAGGTACGAGGTAACAGGCAACACTTACAGGACCGTAGAAACACCCCGCGGGCGGCGCAGAAAATGAAAACACTATTATTTCAGTCTCATCTGCCTCCGAGGACTGAAATTGAAGTTAACTTACAGGATACAGATACAGGAAACCTAGAAATCAATCACAGGGTCCGGAAAAACCTCGCGAGATTCAACAGGCTTAGTGCACTAGCATAGAGTAGCAATCCTTGAAGTTGGTCGAATAAGGTAAGCTACGCAAAACCCGAGTGCAACGGATTAACATCCCAAACGGCCAACTGTCATTCGGAGGACAGGTTGTTGATCTTGTTGGGCAGGGAATTATCAACACATTTGCACTAAACACTGGCAACTTCGCCTCGATAGACGCACCTCCCACCTGTTCTCAACACGTTACCGTCCAGGTTAACTTTGGTCAGACATCCAGATTTCCTACCAGTAGGGTTTTTTAGCAGGTTTAAATAATTCACTTTATCCACCGAGGCCGCCGAGTTTTTCATAATTGGGTCAAATTAATTATTTAAAGCTACCACTTCTACCCGCCCCCTACTAATGAAGTGTACCTAGTGGTCATCTGGTTGCATAGAAAAACCCTGCTTGGACAGTCAGCTTACTGTATCAGAATTCGTGGATTCCATACGCTGTGCAGTAGGCAGGACAGGCAAATTGACCGAGGCGCGATTAAACTCACAGCGCTCGGCGGCGGCGGCCTCGTAGCTCAGTTGGCTAGAACATTGGCTGTGCTAAAGCCTTCCCCCTCATTGACGTGGGTTCGAATCCCACCGTTTTTTTCACCATTGGGCCAAATAGATTCGCATTTCTACCAGAACGAAAAACAGCATCAGGACACACAAAAAGCATTCACGGCCACTGGTATTTTACACTAACCTAGATGCTACATTAATTGTCTCGTGAAACCATATAAACGCAGAGCCACCTTCCTCTCTCACTAACACATACACAAGCTTTCCCAAGACCAGTTTCACCCTGCGTGGCGTTAGTGTTGAACTTGTGTGGTTCCCTTGTCAGGAGATTTGACCGGCTGCCTTCGCTCTTGACTTGGTGTATCCATTGTTGAGTACCGTACTGCCTTGATAGTTGTTATCATTGGGTTTGACGTACGCGTGACTGCTGGATACAGTCAGAGAAGTCAAGAGGACGAAACAGCCTTCAGTATGCCATTTCACTAGGCGAGCACATACGAACACAGGTGGAAAACTATGCATGAGACTATTCGATCACAGACACAGACATGCTAACCGTCTGAAAAGCATTATACACCGAGCACACAACAACGGATGTTTGACTGTTGAGGTGAAAAATCAGCCTTTGGGTGATGTTCACGCATAAAGAAAACAGTCCACGCTTGCGGAAAGAAGGACATTCTACGTTGGCAACCAAAAGAGTTCCATGTTTGGGCTCTCTTATTCGGCACCGCAGCTCATTCGAAAGCGTTGCACAGGGATCAACTTAACACCTGAAACTGTCTGCGGTCTCCTATAGCCGGTTGGTTTCCGTAGAGAAGGGACTGGACCGAGTGCTCCCGAACTACTGCTGCGGGTGAGCACGCGTAGAGGAGAGGGAGTACCACCTGCGATATCACCAACTCCGGCTTGATAGGGTATACTTGTACTTGTACATGCTACGACTGTGACCATGCCTGATCTAGCCGGCCGTAATGATGACACGGACGGTACGTCTCTATGCGTGAAGATTGGCGGCATCGGATCTGGAGAGCTCCACCCAGTCCCTTCTCCAGCGACGGAGACCGAAGATAGAAGGTCCAAGAACTGCCTTGACCGACGGCACCAAGCCAAGTCTTCAGTTGCCCTCGTCTTCGACGCTTCCAGGTGGGCCGCGGCGCCGGGTCGAGGGCAGCATAGCTAAGCTCGTGGGGCGGACAACGGTGAACGTGTCCAAACCACCTCAGTCGCCATTCTTTAATTACCTAGGGAAGGGTAGCTGCGAAATAAGCAGGCTCCCGGATCTGACGAAGAAGCAGTCGCAGACACAGCAGCGACAGTGCTACAAGAGCGCGGTGGACTGAGGTCTGGTGCACCGAATGCCCTTTTAAAATACCCCAAGTCCCAATGACGGCACTGTGACATGACGAGCGTGAACCGCCATTAAATAGGTTTGCTTGCCACCACCTCCACCTCCACCACCACTGCCTTGTGGTTAGGTTCTTGAGCCACAGTGCTAGAGGAGACAACTTCGATCAAAGAATCTGAGCGACAGTTGGGCACCCGCCTGTATTCAACATCCCCAAGATTCCTCATGCAAAAATGTCGGCTTATGACTACATCCGTACCAAGTACAAGCACGTAATCCGGGCGCATAGAACGCGCATGGCCGAGAAAGATGGCGCTTAGGGCCATAAAACTACGCCTGCGTAAATAAGAGTGTTTACCCATTAAGGCGAACACAAACGCAAATGATCGCCCGAAGGGATGAGAGGGGCTTAACGCGGAACTCGAAAAAAGGGGGAGGAGGAGGAGGATGACATAGAAGACGAAAAAGAACGCAAATTGCGATGAATAGACCAGGCCGGTATCTCTCCCCCCCTTCCCATTTTCTCTCAAGTGGGCCTGCGACAGAGCAGAGAGTAGATTCAGCAGCAATCGAGAAAAGCACAACGAAATTGCGCACATAGATAAATCTTCTTTGCCTCTGTGTGCGTGTGTGTTTCCGTTGGGAGAGATCGAGATGGCAAAACCGACCATTTTAATGGACATCTCTCGCTCTCTCTCTGGAGGATAGTTCTGATACGCAAAAAACCTACAGGGCACAATTACCTAACAGGACCTCGAGATTCGCTTCCATGCAGGCAGGGAGGGAGGGAGGGGGTTTGTATGGCAGTATATATTTGCGGCGCAATATAAAAGCAAGTCGGAGGAACATCCGGATAATGATTACTATGGATTGCAGAGCCACTAGACTGTTCACAAGAACCGCCTAGTGACTTGCTGTATTAATGCTGTGTGCCTATTTTGCGAACACTTTGTCTGTTTCTGTGGGGGGAGGGGGGGGGACAAAACGCACTACAAATGCACTCCTGTTAGAGTTAACAGTCAACGGAGAACGTCCTGTAATTATCACATGCAGAACACAATTTTGGCGAGCGAACGCGTTCAGTAACTTCTCATCAGGCCAAACAGTTACAAAGAAGGTTTAAATTTAAAAATCGATAGTTTGTCTCTCTTTACATGCAGGGCAGGTTCGCTTCCTTTCTTGGATGTCCTCCTAAGTCGAAAACCTGACGGTAGCATCCGAAGGAGCGTTTACCGAAAGAAAACCTGGTCCGGACAGTATACAAACTTTAACAGTTTTGTACCTATCCAACAGAAGCGTAACGTAGTCCGCTGCTTAACGCAAAGAGCCAGTAAAATCTGCTCAGCTGACACTATTGAAATGGAGCTCCAGAAATCCCAGGACGTGCTTCGAGAGAACGGATATCCAGACAGATTCATCATTAAGAATATGATGGAGAAAGGAACAAAACCCACCACACCCACGGTGGAAAAGAAGACGCTATTCCTCAAAGTCCCCTTTCAAGGGGATGCAGCAGGCGAACTCTTAAGCAGACGCCTCAAGCAAGCCGTAGCACAAACCTTCCCAGCAGCGAAAATTCAGGTGTTATTTTCAACCAACCCGATACTGCACGGTGAGGGTAAGGATAAGCTGCCAACTCAGACCACTTCTAGTTGTATCTACTCATTTACTTGCTCCTGTAGAGCTGGTTATATAGATCGCACGAGTAGGCGCTTATCTAAACGAATACGGGAGCACTTCCCGGCATGGCTAGCCAAAGGCGAGATCAAAAGCATAAACAGTTCGATCCTCGCACACGTGGTTGACACCGAACATCGTGTGGACCCAAGCGAAGCCTTTACGGTATATTACGAGGTCCCACCAAACTACCCAAAGTCCCTGGGTAAACGTCTGCTGGCAACAGCAGAAGCAACCGCAATCCGATTGAGGAAACCGGTTTTGTGTGCACAAAAGAATCTCGTGCAAGCCCCCAACTTGGCATGGCCAACGATTACCTAACTGGCTGCACATTTCCGTGCTCTGATTGGACCCTGCATGTAAAGAAAGACGAACTGTCGATTTCTAAATTTAAATCTCCTTTGTAACTTTTTGGCCTAATGAATGTTACTGAAAACGTTCGCTCGCCAAACTTGTGTTCTGAATTATCTAATGGGTTAAAAGGGTTGCGACTGCAGCGAATTGGCAGTGACAGACGATAACACATTTATCAATTTTGTTTTAACCAGTCACCACTAGGCACAGGCTGAGTATGAATGGCAGAGGCACATTGCCTACAAAACCGCCATCTGGCTTTGAAACGGCAAAGCAGTGAAAAGAAAATAATCTTCCTGTGAGAGAGAGAGAGAGATGAGAAGGCAGTTAAGGCCGTAGATCCTTTGTACTGTCACACAATAGGGTGAAGACGCTGGAATGTTGTCTTGATGATGGAGCCATCAACGGGTAGATCCGAGAGAGACGAGGCGACAGCTGTTTTGTGGAGAGCTCGAATAGACGACCGAACCTTGCGGCTAGGCTCAGGAGCGTTGCAACGATGGTGATTCGGATGGCCAGGTTGTGAACAGATCCAACAAAATGCTGGCCTAAAAGTTTGTTGTGAGGGGCAACCGGCAGGACAGACTGGTTTAAACCTATGGTGGCTCTGAATTCTCCTCGACTAGCTGAGACAGACAAAGGCTTAACTCTGTTCATGTCAAGCGATGACCGACCTGTCGTAACCCCACTCGGGCAGGTTATATCAGAAGAGCAAAATAAGTAGGTTTAACTGGCTGATGACGGCTAATAAGCCAGAAATGGCCATTCCAGTCTCCCTTGTAATGCTACAGCTGCTGTCAGGGCGGAGCGATGAGGACTGATGATTAAGTAGCTATCAACAGGTGAGGTCAATTTTCACTGCATCTAGAATGGCCTATCGGTAACTTGACCTGAGTATGGACTTTTATGCAGGAAAGAGAGACAGATAAGGTCAGAATCATTCCTATGTGCGAGGCTTATAAATCGCTCAAACTATATTCGTCGAAACTTCCCATCGTTGCAGCTGACGTGTTTAGTCTAGGCCGTAACCAGACTGTCGCAACCTGCGAGGCCCACACTTTGGCTCCCCTAATTTCGACAGCAAGACACGTGCGCAGGGGCAAATTACTTGTCCGTTAAATAAGGCTTCCCACACACACACCGGGTTGAATAGACTAAGGTTACACAGTCGACGCTTTATGCTGGAGGAGAGAGCCCCCAAATTTTGAAACCTAGTGACCGCTACACTGGAATTCAAGGTTTACAAACTGCGCGTTGTGTACATCCTGTTTAAGGAAAACTACGTTTTCGCCAACAGCTTGACGAAGATTTCACATAGCTCCCACATAATGTTGCAATAGATGTGGAGCATGCTTTATACAGTAAAGGCAGCATTAACAAATGACGGATACGCTGTTCACTGAATGAACACCTGAAAATCGTTAAAAAGCTCATGATAAGAAATTTTGTAAACCGAAAGATACTGTACCTCCTTCCGTAGGTATTCGTTTTGTCCCGCTCCCCTCCCCCTTTCAACAGTAACATAACAATCTTTCTACTTCTTTAACACTATACACATTAGCTTGCCGTTATACCCCTTGGCATTATCGTTAATCTTAATTACTTGACATTTTATATTAGTTAACACCATACTGTTTATCTTATACTTGATTGTTCCCCATTTTGGTAGTTGCGCCCCCCTTTTGTTTTTGTTAAACCCCTTTTATTCGTTTAAATGCCCTATACTGGTCCCGCGAAGATTGATATTATCTCGCTGTCTCGGACTTGGAAACTTTGTGTGTAAGAGTACTATTTATGTTTTTCCTAATCTCCAATTATAGAACCGTACTCGACTTACCGATACCGTTATCGCTTAAAGCACCACGCGTATACTCAAGTTAACAAGTAAGAACCAGGCCGGCCTTACGCATCTGGTTTATTATAGAATCCCAATTCTACAGATACCCTTTCTTTAAATATAAAATTTAAGAAAGACGTAATTTGCTACCAAAAGAGTACAAGAAATAATTTTTCGTGCATGTTTTCCAAAAAATATATTTGAATCTATAAAGGCAGGCTATTGCACGATATAGTGAATCTACTTTAAGTAGGTTTGCGTCCGGAGAACTAAGGCTCGACTGAAGTTGTCCACTGCGTGCACGTCACATCAAGGTGAAATACTGTATAGTGATATAGTAGTCGCCGGTTATTAAGCCCACCTCGGGCCCAGACCAAAATGGGCTTAATAAGCGGCGGGCACACTAACCGGAGAGTCCTAGTTCTTGATTAGCAAACGCAGGATAGGCACTATACATTACATAGTTACTGCATCATGTGTAGAGCTTGGTTATGTACAAGAAAAGAATGCTGTTTGTCTGTATCGTATGCAATAACAAAAAATGATTTGGGACACGTTTAAAAGAAGCGGTCTAGTGTCAGTTGTTTTGGAGGACATTTCACTCGCAAGTGCTCTTTGGTGTCCTTCTCCAAGCACCAGAAATCACAGAGAGATTAGAATCTCACTCTATCCTGTCGGCAAACTGGGCTTTGAAGCCGGCGACTGGGCTTATTAGCCGGCGGATTTTGCTATGTAAAATTCCGTCCCAATCTGATTTGGGCTTAATACCCGGCTGGGCATATTAACCGTGGGCGTAATAACCGGCGACTACTGTAACAGACAAGCACGGAATCCAAAATACCGTGACCACCCTTCAGCCCCCTCCTGTGCCCGGTGTCGAGACAGCGTCAAGAAGACCGGAAGCTAGATCATACGCAGGTGGCGTGAATCCGCGCCTACATAGGACACCACATCTTCTGCCCCCCCCCCCCCCCAGCCCCAACATTTGACATATATCATAAATGGACATCTCCAAGAGCACCCGCCCTGTCCGCGTCTGACAGCCGCGTTGGTTCAGCACAGGTAACACGTGCCCCCCCCCCCCCCCCCCCGGAAGGAGATCACGCACTTGCGGACCAACCGTGATAATGTCAGCAGAAGGCGAACGATCGGGGTGCGGCAAACTATTGGACAGAGACCGATGACAGACGGACATGGCGCTCATTTAGACAGATAGTATTGCCGACAAGGAGAAGGGAGACGGCAATGTCCGTTTCTGGCTCATTAACCGTCGACAGCGCTGTGCGCGAAACACACTAACATACACCAAAACAACACCACCATACTAGGTAGGCTCCCACGTGTGCGGGGCGTCATAAAGGCCACATTAAGAGGAAACCATTGCAGCCTGACTCTCATTTCACAGTAAGCCCCTCCACAACGCAATAAACACTGGGCTGACTGCGGTGTCCAAATCATCCCGTCAGTTGGCAACCCTCCGTGCCACGGCTTTTAGTGCACCGCGATTGCTTCAAGCACATCAGATTGTTTTTAGTGGGGAAAGAAATGCGCTGAGGGTCGACCTCACGCTCTCACCCCACCCCATCGCCAATTTTATCGGTTGCCTGAGTAACATCCTCCGCGTCTGTTGTTGCTTAACAAAGCCTGCCAGCCTGCCGGTCAACTCGCCCACAATCAAGATACGAGCTGCGTGGACACTGGCTTGTCGGCTTCTTTTAAATCCTGAAGGTCGTCTACCGGCAGGTGAAAGTGGTGGTAAACTCAACGGGGCGAAGCCTGCCCCTCCCCCCTCCTCCTCATTCGGCTATGGCGTCGCAACTGTTGCCAGTAGGACGAGGAGGGGGAGGGAAGCTTATGTGCGCACAAACCATTGGTGTAGCGTGGAAAGGCTGTTGTCGCAACCGTTTAGAGACAAATAGCATCAGTTTGTTATCTTGGGGAGGGTTGGGTTGGCCACACGCCGGAGATGAAAGCGTAAGAGGAAGCGCGCTTGACTGTGCATACATAATGTCTTAAGTTCGCTTAACCTGTACGCAGATAGACACACGGACAGACGATCTGCCCTTGGTAATGGTCCAGAACGGCATGATGTTATTTTCCACAGAAGACGGCTCTCCGTTTGCACTAAAAAAACATCTGATGTTGACTTGGAAGGACATTTGAGTGCTGCTCCCAGAATGCCTGGCTTAAAGAGGACATCGAGCAGGTTCTCAGATTAGAAGCAGACACGTGTATACCCCCTTCCATTACCACGGCGAAGTCATGTGCAACGCTGATAATAGAGAGCATCTTAGGGGGTAGGGATCAGTTTAATGGACGTCGCAGCAGGACAAGTGAACAGGAACCACGAGTAATGAAGAGTTAACATAAGAGTTAAGGTCAGGATCAGAGCCAAGCACCGGTTTTTTTATTACTGCCTGGGTTAGAACGTCGAGGTCAGACTACTGGAATATTTACACCTTCCCTAAATTTTCACAAGGTCATCTGTTAGTATAGGCATATAATATTGCCGGCGAAGACAGGGAAGACTGGAAAGGTCATTTCTGACTTATTAGCTGTCTTCAGTCGGTCATACCTAGACCCAAGTGGTATCTCACCCGAGCGTCAAACTCGCGACCTCGTTGATCGGAGTTTAACGCCATAACCATTGAGCCACGACCTCTTTATCTCGTCGATTTAGGTCAGGGAATATCGACACCCGGTTACGAGTGTTCACATGACCGCTAACGAGATTCACCTGTCGCGTTCTGACTTGGGCCTCGCAGCAATACTATCTGCATAGGCCCAAACCAGTGTAAGACAGATGAGTTCCGTTAGCGGTCAGGTGAACGTTCGTCAACAAGCATTATGGGGTTACGGTCAGTAGCAGGGCTGAGAATTACAGTTTGAGTTAAAACCCCGAGGTTAGGCGACTGAAATATTTCGCAAAGCCATTTGTACCATAAGTAAATTGTTATTCTAACTCATCAGGGGGCATTATCAAAACAAAGTTAGCATTGAGGGAAAGCAAGGATAAGTTAGACAATGGTTTAGGCGGCCAGATATATGGCAAAATATATAGAAATAGTGCTACGGATAGAAAGCAAAGTGCTTCACGTCTGCCGCCGATTTGTCCTTTCGTGTAAGATGCCTTTTTATGACATTTTTGGAAAAATTGTAAGCTCAGAGGGAGGCAGCAAAAAAACCACGATGAAAGTTGGAGGTCGTCTATATTCCCCATTCCTATTTGCGGGTACTACTGAGCAGTTATTTCTTCCTATCGGTTGCATTCCTCATTTCAATTATCGCGCACCAAATATTCGATTAAATAATTATTTCGATTATTTTATTTTTTATAAACTCTACTCGTTTAAATTACTTTTTTTATTTTCTCTGAAATGCCCCCCACTATTGCCACCGCTTCCGTATTATAGAATGCTGGGGATTTCGCTTGCTCTAGTGGGCCCAAAAGGAAACTGTTACCATTCTTTAAAACAAGAGCCAATAGGACAGAGGGGGTACGCGCCACCCTTACGAGTGAGATGTTCCCAGAAGCACTCAGGGTAGAAAACGTTTTTCTTCCCGATTCATGTCAGCTCCACATGTGGAGCACTAGACCTCTTGAATCACCTAAAAAACAAGGGCAATAACTGTAGCAAGTTCTGACATAGTTCACTGAGCACCCTTGTCCACTCTGGACCAAACATACTAATTACTTTTGGTTCAATAATCATTGTTATCTGTGACCATAGTTTTCATGGCAAGAAGTAATGTCGGTGAAACTGATGAATTGTGAGGGAATAAAAATCAGACATTTCTTCGAAATGTCCTTATCTGGTACTCGAACGGGTTTAGGAGGAACTTACAAGGGCAAAAAAGAAGCTGTTACGCGATTAGTCTACAGGAACTGGCGGATTTCAGCTCATAGCAACTTTTGGACCAACAATAAAAAGGTTTGTTTCGAAGA
The DNA here is from genome assembly GCA_036362985.1 of Ligula intestinalis. Classification (NCBI taxonomy): domain Eukaryota; kingdom Metazoa; phylum Platyhelminthes; class Cestoda; order Diphyllobothriidea; family Diphyllobothriidae; genus Ligula; species Ligula intestinalis. Next base: position 26,097,635 of record JAYGXS010000007.1, read on the forward strand.
ACTTACTCCAAGCTGGCACATTAATTTCCTCGATAATTAAACAAGGTGACATGAAGCGGACGATCAGATACCAGCAGAAAACACACGGGGAACGCTGGGAGACTGAGTGGTCAGCCGAGCCCCTTTTAGCTAACAGCTAACCAATATTCAGGACATGCACGCTTCACAGATGTATGAAGGGATTTTCTTCGCTGTTGTTTTATTTCCTTGCAAATTACAGTTGGTAGATAAATTCATGCAATAAGTTAAAAAACGTAATAAAAGTCATTTTGTGCGAAGTCAGCTCACGCTGCGTGCCCTCAAACTAACAATGCAGTAAAGCTAGAACTATAAGTAAAACACATCAGAGTTTGGTTGATAAATTACTATTTACTAGCATAGAAAAATGTAATTTTTACGAAAATCTGCAAGCTCAAGAAATGGCAATATGAAAATTTACTGGTGCAATGTGAAATAAAAGTGTGTTTAAGGCATGGGAATGGAAAAGGATGGCAAGATAATACAGAATAAGTAAAATTACAAATTTTGTATAAACTAAATGTTTTCCAATAACATTTGAACTTGCACCAAATATGTCAGAAATAAATGCACGAAAAGATTCTCGCGTGCTTTGTATCAATTTCTTTTGACAATTGCAAAAAGATTTTCTATGGAAATCACATCCCGGCTGTTGAGTGGATTTAAAAAACATTGACGGCCACACACGGATAGGCTGGCTGTTTACTAAAAAGTTAGATTACGGTTGTACTTGTAACCAAATTCATATCATTTTGTGTATGTTGAAAGAAATTTCCGTTCGTCACATTTTTAAAAAAATATTTCGAGAGTTCGAGTGCGACGAGCAGCAAACTGTTTTGAAAATGCTACTGAACACTTTACGAATTTCACAGTTTTGCTTTGTTTGTCTAAAAAGACCGATTTCTTTCAACCTATTTACCGAAAACTTAGAGATAAGAATTATCTTAAAAGCATTTATCTAAATAATGAGTTCTTAAACATTCCTCCTTTGATAGCTGCCCGTGTGGGTCATGACTTTAGAATCGCCCAAACATGTCAACTCATTGCCGAGAAAAATGAATTTCCTTAACAGAAGCCGAGAATGGATACGACTAAGATTAATTTAAAAATTTTCAAGAACAAGGTACCGCCTCAAAAAACGTTTTAGTTAGATATTTCGAAGTCGATTATCTGTGTACGATACGTTTTTCGAAGTTAAAGTCAGGATCAAAATGGCATATTTTGACCGGTTTTTGACTTCCCTAAAACTGAGAGGAAAAAATTGTGCTGGAAACGAAAGAACTTACATTTCTACGTAAACCAGAGCAGTTTTCAATGCGTTCTTTTACTTCAGGGTAGTGTTCTTTGATTTTAATTGGACAACAGAGTGACCCAAAATATCCTCCAATATCTTTCAACATGATAATCTTCTACTTCTTCCGTTTGGAGTTTTGATATTTATTGATTTCCGTCTATATTTTGCCAACATTTGGATGGATGTAGTTTACGAGGTTGATTAGAAAACATATGAGATTATGAGGGAGGCCATCTAAAGTCAAATAGACCTACTAATTTCGGCGTAGTAAAATCCATTTTTGCGTCTTGCAATTTTATTACTTATCTTTAGGGCACCAAACGTAACATATTTGTAGAGCAAACATTTGCTAATAAGATTCATCAACATTTTCTCCAATCTAGTCCTGTATCTCGTAAGTACACTGACCTCAATTTCATGGACGGAAAACAAAATTTTCTCTGTAGTGAACAAATATAATTTAACTTTTTCTGCTCTTAGTGAATGTTTTTTATGCTTCAGCACGCACAAATATGAATCTTTTCTCCGCAGTGCTTAATAGCATAGGAAATTCCTTGGAAATCAACAAACATTGGATTTTGCCCATTTCTGCCTATATTTTCTCAAAGTATACTGACCTGAATGGAATTCAATTCTAGTTAACAGTATTTTGCGCCTCAAGCCAACCCAATGAACTAAATAAACGACCTCAGGTTTGTGTTAAATCCTTTAATCCTCAACCTTGCATCAGATATGCGACCTACTGTAATTGTCAGGCGAGCCTTTTATACTCATTTTCTCAATGGAGGCAGATGTTTGCATCATAGTTTTACTTGTCTGAGCTTTCGGGCTCTTTCTAGAGTCCGTCGTCAGAGATAAAAGGCATCAACGAAAGACAAGCAACAGTTATAGGAGGCAGGGTCTAATCAACCGTTATGGACGGGAGGGGGGCGGCAGTCAACCACGAGTGCCATCAGTCCGGAGATGCCTGCGCAGAGCGATGCATGCCGGCGCCAGATCGATAAATCGATTGACTAAGTTCTCATTCAAGGCGGCCCAGGCTTCAATCAATTCGCGGCCTCTCTTGTTGCCGGCGTGCGCGATTACCCTCCCAGCTGCGAAATTTAACTCGTGACCGGCCTCGTAGGTATGGGCAGCCACTTGCGATAATGCGTCACCCCGTCGTACGGCCAGCTTATGTTCGTGTTTGCGCGAACCAAGCATACGTCTCTGATGATAGTCACGCACACAGAGACTAACTACCAGTGTACTCAAGAAATGCTGTAAAAAGGCTAGTGGGCAATGACCACTGTCGAGTCAGGTGCCTTTATCAGTCAGCAGTATGACAAGCCTGGGTTAACACACACACACACACACACACACACACACGAGAGGTAGGGGCCAATCAACCGTTATGGGGGAGGGGGGAAGGGGTAGGGGAACAGTCAACCAACGGTGCCATCATTCCGGAGATGCCTGCGCAGCGCGATTTATGCCGGCGCCAGATCGATAAATCGATTGACTAAGTTCTCATTCGAGGCGGCCCAGGCTTCCATCGATTCGCGGCACTGTTGCTTGGCTGTCCTCCCCCTTCTCCCTCCCCCCATAACGGTTGATTGGCCCCTGCGTACTATAACTGTTGCTAGTCTTTCGTTTATGCCTTTTATCGCTGACGATGGACTCTAAAAAGAGCGCGAAAGCTCAGACAAGTAAAAGTATGATTCCGGTGGTCGAAACGCCTTCTACTTCTCTAGCATTTTGTGAGTTGATATAATCATTTGAGACGAGGTCTATCGGCTACAGCGGACTAACCATGTAAACTTAATCAAGAGACAACAGGAAACTGTAAACATGTAGGCTACATGATACGTAACACTGATAAAGCAGGTGCTAGCTGCAAAACTAGACATATACAGTATGGCAGGTCCTGCATGCAAATTTCATGACAAAATTTAACTTGGTAGTTAAGCATATATGTGGACAGGTTATTTTGATAAGCTGAGTGGATTTAATACTCAGAAGGGCTTTAGTTTGGAAAAATGCTATCTTATTGAAAGTTATGGAGCGAATTAAGCACTAATTTTTGGCTAAATCATGAGTAAGTTTATATCGAACAATTCTCCTATGCTATAAGGTACGGCATTGTGCTGTGGAAGGATTCCAGAATAAGTAAATAAGTAGAATAATAATCCCTTCCAGAACTGGAAAATTTTGTCCGAAGTTGCTCAAATGGAAATAATGCCAAGTTTAAGGAACCGCATTCAGTTTCAGAAACAAGTTCAGTAGTAAAAATTATAATTTGCTACTGTGTGAAGTTTTACGTCATAAAAGGCAGTCATAAATTTTTATGGTAAATCTGGTTAATCGTAACAATATCTATGAGCGTCAACTTGATATATAAGCGGAACCCGCGAGTTGCTTTCATTTTTCTATGTTCTGTCGTGGTGTTCAGATGTAAAAACATTTACTGGCTGACACTGACTTCGTGCGCATACGAAAATTGGCAGCCGAAGGGCTGCCGCGTAAGTCGTTAGCTAATATGTTTGATATTAGTAAGGCCATAATCTCGAGAATTATTAACTAAAGGACAGTGCCCAGACGTAAAATTCATGGGCAAAAACGGTCAAAAACGAAGCAAGATGACGGATTTATTCGTCGAATAGTAATAAGGTACCATTATGTGTCCGTTAGAGCTATTCAAAGGCAATATTTGTCAATGTTCTCTCGGAACATAATAACAAAAAAAATGCACGAATGCGACCTTAGTCGGCAGACAGGTACGATGAAGCCATATTTATGTAGAAAACTAATGAAGGAAGTTTCCTTTTTGCTCAGGAATATATTACTCATAGGCTTTCATATTGGAGGAGTATTTAGTTCTGCGATGAAGTCCTATTTTTAGACAAGCCGTCAAAGCCGGCACAGTAGAACTCTCCAAAAAAATAAACAGCGTCGACGCCGACTTTTAAGAACTGTTGTTGCCTCATGGTTTGGATAGCCATACAGTTCGGACAGCGGCCGATTTGGCGGTCAACAAAAGGCACCACAAAGAGCCACACCTTCCTGGGCATGGTAATGGATGCCCTCGAATACAACAACATTCAAAGACGTCGGATGGACACCGTTATGCTGCAAGATAACGCCCCTGTTCATCGATCAAAGAAGGTATGATAATTCTTTTTTTAGACGACAGCTTGTCTTTCTGCCTTCGGAGCACTTTTATTCCTCCCAATTCTCCGGACCTTAAGCCAGTTGAAAATCTATTTGCGTTAATCAAGAGGAACTGGGCGAAGCCAACTAAACATCTATCAATGGAGCAGAAGGTGAACTGAATAATTGTATAAACCAAACAACCATTGACAACTTAGTTCTCTCCATGCCCTCCCGACTTACGGCTGTTTTGAAGGCTAAAGGACAATCCACGAAATATTAGTACAGTAGTCGCCGGCTACTAAGCCCACCTCGGGCCCAACCCAAATTGGGCTTAATAAGCGGCGGGCGCACTAACCGGAGAGTCCTAGTTCTTGATTAGCAAACGCAGGATAGGCACTACACATTACATAGTTACTGCATCATGTGTAGAGCTTGCTTATGTACAAGAAAAGAATGCTGTTTGTCTGTATCTTATGCAATAACAAAAAAATGATTTGGGACACGTTTAAAAGAAGCGGTCTAGTGTCAGTTGTTTTGGAGGAAATTTCACTCGCAAGTGCTCTTTGATGTCCTTCTCCAAGCACCAGAAATCGCAGAGAGATTAGAATCTCACTCTATCCTGTTGGCAAACTGGGCTTTAAGGCCGGCGACTGGGCTTATTAGCCGACGGATTTTGCTATGTAAAATTCCGTCCCAATCTGATTTGGGCTTAAAACGTGGGTTTAATAACCGGCGACTACTGTATGTAACAAATATATTAATTTTCCTTATTTTTTACTTTTATCGCTTTTTCCTACACTGGTGTCACTTGCACAAAGACTTAAATAATTGACCGGCCGTATATTCCTTTTCGATAAAACTAATTCGTGTTCATTCAATAAACGATACCTTTTAAATTCAAATATGCTTTCCTTTTGAGATGTATTGTTCCTCAAACGTAATATCAATTGTGCGTCCGTTGGGTAAAAGCTCTGTGAGCTGCAAGGGTTTTCGTACGAAGTTGATGGCGTTGCACGCAGCACTCGCCAAACTGTGATTCGCGTTTATCCTGCCACTGCATGCCAAAGCTGTGAGGAGTATGGTTCACGCTAGGATTCCGTCTCTGTGTTCTGGTACATGAATTCAATGCCCTGCCACGTCTTGTTTAATTTTAGTGGAACATTGGAATATACACCAATGAGCCCAACCCCTCACTGCAGCGTCATGCGCCAACACGATCAGTGAAACAACGTCAACTCTGGGATCCTTCGCAGCAGCAGGCCATCCGATTTTCATACACACGCTCTCTCTCTCTCTCTTCCTCTCCCCCACGGGCCACAGTTTTTCTCCTTCAAATCCCTCAAGTGGCATTCAAGTGCCTACAAGTTCTGAACAATGCCTGAGGAGTTTTTCACTGTCTGCCCTTTTACGCAATCCCATTACGGGCAACGCCGCATGTTCTGCTGAACCAATGCATTTCACATCTGCTCTGTACCAACAGGGAGTTCAACAGTATTTAACTTTACTTGCCTTAATACAGCTGAGCCGACCTGGCTAGTAACAGCATCACCAACACCGCTACATTACTAGTTAGCAATGGAGGAAGACAGTGCCTTGTGGTTATGCATTGACTATCGCAAGCTAGATGTTGTAGTAAGCCTGCAGCTAGCTTATAGACCGCAAGAGGCACTACGTTGTGACGTAAATGCAGAGTAGAACTTCAGCTGTTATTTAATAACGCTTTATTTAACCAATAAGCTATTTACCGCATACCGATTGAGAGTGCTTATTGGGCGCCGACTTACTAAAACACACACAGGCCGTATTATGGTATATTATTTACTGATCTTAGTAAGTATGACTACCAGAATTAGCACTTTAGCGTAGGCAGTTACTTTTAGCAGCAGCATCCTAGCCCTCGAAGTCCAAACCAGTCGAAACGCCCAGATGGACTTGAGAGGGCGGGAAACAGGGCAAGTCTTGATGTGCTCCGGGACTTAAACATGTATTTACTCGAAATAGCATAAACCTAGATTTACACACCTTATTGAGATCAACGGAGTGTGAACCTCAGTGCTGATTTTTTACTCAGCGTCACCTCAGACTAACATAAGCGTCAGAAATAGCACCAGTACTACTAACACTCAGTTCCATTGCTAGTTAGCAGTAGTAATAGTAGAAGCCGTATCAATCTCAGCATCCTTGAGCCTGTTTTGACACCTACTGAAGGTAAGTGGACGTAGGTAGTGCGGTAGTACTCGCGTAAAGTCTACTGTCACTTAAGACTGAGTTAGGCAGCCTTTTTTGGCTTGCATTGGAGAAAGCGGCTAATAGCTGATCCTGATTATTCTTCTTGACCCCACATGAAGGTGGAAAGTACGGTGGGCGCTTGCAACGTTTACTATCCCTTAAATCCACCCCCTGATCTCCAGTCGCATTTCCTGTCCAATCATCGAAATCGATGGTCGAACACACACATGCTGTCAATATGGTATACAATTACGTAGTTTAAAACTAGAAGAGTGATTTTGGGCAAAATACAAGTGTACAAGTGTCGCTGTCCCATGGCCAATAGGCAGCTTAGTGTTAGGGGATTGTGAGTGTACTATCACTTAACCTACCTGCTACTTGTTGTTACAACCGACTTTAGTGTATGCATTCATTCATAGACACAGAATAATAAGCCTATGACATTTCCAGACATAAAATTCTCCTTAATGATTTCATTAATTTTATGATACTAGACGCAGAAGCTGCATCCTGCACCACAAATTAGTTTATAGTGATAGTAGACTTGCGTAGTCTAACGCACCTTGGCCACCTTCACACACGCACACTTAAGACCGGCTTCATGAGAGTAAAGCAGACCAGAAGCGGGATCTAACGCAGATCCTGCTGGCACGGCGTGAGCCCGGACCGAGTGGGCCTGTAGTACTTATAGTATACTATCTATTGGCCTTAGTAAGTATGATAACTAGAAATTAGCACTTTAGCATAGGCACGTGTCTATAGCAGCAGTATCTTAGTCCGTACCTAGCAGGAACGTGCACAGCTCGATGGATCGAGTTGAGTGCGAAAACCAAGACAAACGCTGCTGTGCTCAGGATTTCAGGCATGTACTTACCCGAAATAGCTAAACCCAGAGTCATACTCCTTCTTGAGACCAAGGTGATATGAGCCCTAGCGTTGGCATAATCAGCGTCACCTCTGAAAAATGCTGGCATCAGTGCTAGCACCAGTAGTAATACACATCCTGATGAGATTGAGGGAATATGAGCCCAGTGCTGACTTTAAGCAGCGTCACTTCTGACTTACAAAACAGTCAGTACTAGTACAAACAAGTACTATCACCCCAGTAAGTAGTATTAGAAGTAGCAGTGCCAGTCTTGGATTACTGAAGTCTGGCTAGACACTTACAATAGGTGAGTGAGGGTAGATAGTACAGTAGTAACCGTGCGAAGTCTACTGTCACTTAAGACTAAGTCAGGTGGACGAATACACACACACGCACCCCCCAATAAAGCCTGCAGTGCCCTGATTGGTTCGCTGTAAGAGGACCACATGACGAGGCAAGCACTCAAACACAATCTGCTACCACATCTTCCAGAAAAAAAGAACGTCCCGTTACTTAGTGAACGGCTCAGTAACATAGATATGGAAGTTTCTGTGGGGGCTATCGAGTGAGAGGAAAATGTCACAGTACAAATAGGAGGCTGGTCGACACTAAACACGGGTTTCGCACCGATGAAGCCTTCTGTTGTACTATGGTTACATTGACAGATCCCCTCCCCCACGCGAAGCGTGCAGAGTAAATCAGTCCAAGTCATGCATCTCCCATGGCCCAACGTACACCCCGCATAATTAATCCATTACCAGTTGTGATGTGCGCATCTACCTGCTATCCCTCTCCCCTCACTGACACTAATCACGCCGTGGTCCAGTGTGTTGTTTCTCACAATTTGCTTGACAAGGTACACGCATTAAACAGATGAAGAATTGCCGACAAAAACTTAACTTGTGTAGCGGGTACATCCTCAACTGGACAGGTCTGAAGTAGTGCTAATATTCCTCTTTCCTCAAGTTACCAGCTCAACGTAGTACCACTTTTACCGATAAAAGCCAACAGTAGTAGTGCATCTCATATACACCTAGGCTTAGCATGTTTTCCTACAAAAATGGGGGTTATAGGACGTTTGGGGATGGGGCAATATATAAGCAGTGGCCGGAATCGGCCTGGCAGGCGGTCACCCGTTGGGGACCTCTGACCACCACATGAACTTTGTTTAGTTCGGAAGCCTATTCGATCGGTGTTCGCACATTTCTGGGTGAATATATATATATATATATGATGTTATACCATACGTCCGCATAGATACTAGCTAAAAGCCCAGACACGTGTTTCGCCGATGTTTTATGCTACTGCATGATACAGCAACGAGGGGTTCGGCTCTTCAGTAGGCCCCCAACGTTCTCTATGCGGTTTATAGTATATTAACTCCAGATAATAATCCAGGAAATAATCGCGGAAATTATTAGGTGCATGACATGGAAACCGCATAGAGAACGTTGGGGGCCTACTGAAGAGCCGAACCCCTCGTTGCTGTATCATGCAGTAGCATAAAACATCGGCGAAACACGTGTCTGGGCTTTTAGCTAGTATCTATGCGGACGTATGGTATAACATCATTGTCATATAGAATTCACACTACTTGTAGTGCTACTCGTTTGTAGAATGGACATTTCCGTGGTTATTCCGCGGCAGTTGATCGTCTTCGACGAAAATGTTAATCAAACTCTAGGGTCTGATCCTTCAAAGTCATGTTCCATCCACCTACTTCCATGTCGTGCACCTAATAATTTCCGCGATTATTTCCTTGATTATTATTATCTGGAGGTCATATACTAGAAACCGCATAGAGAATGTTGGGGGCCTACTGAAGAGCCGAACCCCTCGTTGCTGTATCATGCAGTAGCAGAAACATCGGCAAAACACGTGTCTGGGCTTTTAGCTAGTATCTATGCGGAAGTATGGTATAACATCATTGTCATATGGAATTCACACTACTTGTAGTGCTACTCGTTTGTAGAATGGACATTTCCGTGGTTATTCCGCGGCAGTTGATCGTCATGTCCCATCCACCTACTTCCATGTCATGCATCGAATAATTTCAGTAGGTGTCAAAACAGGCTCAAGGATGCTGAGACTGATACAGCACCCCTTGCGTTATGCTGAGAAAAAGCCATTGTTAAAGTCAGTGGACCCGAAATTAAGAATGTTCTTGACGCCAGACCTGAAGAACCACCTAGGCTCTGTGGTGAAGGAACCACCCATTCGCTCGCCAGACTGAGCAGGTAGATTCGCGTGACCAGTGCAAAATGGGTCGAAAGACCAGTCAGTTACTACTAGAAATTGGATTTGCAGTCCTGACTGGCAAATTAACAAAGTCAAACCGCAGGCACCTAATCGAGCAGCACCCAGCACCCCGCAATGCCGTCGTCTCGTATCGCAACATATAGTATTCCAAGCCTGTGTGTTCTGGTGTCAACTAAATTTGCCCAGATCTCTGAAAAGCTTTTAGGTCTTACTTATGTGACCAACGGCATAGCTGTGAGAGGACAAACTGAGACCAAACAAGGCCATCGCGATAAGACGCGCATTATATTGTGACATTGGTGCGCGTATTCCAGTGAGCGAGTGTTTGCCTTTCAAACCACGCTTCGGGATACTTTTGGAGCCTTCGATGAGCATACGATCTCGACTGGCGTCCGCGTCATTCAGCAAAGCGATTGGCTGAAGGCACAAGGGTCTGGCTAACACGACACTGTATTCAACACCCCCTGTGCTGGGTTGTGACGAAAACCGCAGAAACTAACTGAATGCCATTTCTACCGGCCTGATGACTGAGTGTCATTTTTTTAAAGACCAAAATGGGATAGCTCTGAGAACGTAGATATGTACTTGGTACACACAGAGACACAGAGGCGAAAGGAAGCAGAACAAGGCATTGGTGCGGGGAAGTACGGCACCCGACGAGTGTACTCCTCCGAGCAGGTTTACGCAAACTCTAGATGAGCCTACCTCGGTCGGCCAGCTTCACCCATTGTCATACAAACATGTTTTTGCTAAGCTGATAGGGATCACTGATATCGTCCTCGTAGGCGTAGTTCTTAGCAACTCCGGTTGGGGATGGTGGAAAAACAATGGATTCATTAGTGGTGGAGATGGTCGTTCCCCTGGTCAGAATAGGACGATATGGCGGCTTTAGGGACGGCCAATATTGTTCAGGAGGAGGAGGCGGGGGAGCGGTCGAAGAAGCCACTGCCGACTGGATGGAGGAGGAGGGGGAGTGTAGGGGGGATTCAGACGAGTAGGCACCACCGCCGACCAAATCATCGCCGGTTTTCACGGACGGTAGGCAATGGGAGGAGGGTGGTGGTGGTCCTGGAGAAGCAGCATTAACAGCGCACCGTCTGACCAGCGCTGATCGAAATAGGCTTAGCAGATCCATAGGCAGGGGGAACACAATGGTTGAGTTCTTCTCTGCCGAGATGCTGGCCAGAGTTTGCAGGTAACGCAGCTGCAGAGCTATTGGACAGATGGCTATCTCCTGAGCGGCCAGTTTCAGGGAGTGCGAGGCTTCCTCTTCACCCTTGGCTGCAATCACCTTAGCACGGGCCTCCCGAGTGGCCTCTGCCTCCGCGGCCATTGCACGCTGTAGCTGCAATGGTAAGCGTACATCCTTAATTTCCACACGCTCTACTTTGACACCCCAGGTGTCGGTGGCACTGTCCAGAGTCTCCTGCATCATGGCAG
>JAYGXS010000007.1:26128979-26218286 GCA_036362985.1 Ligula intestinalis
AAAATTCCCATCATAGAATTCGACGTCCAGTTTGGCGAGTATACGTGTACTTTCGACAAATTCTCGTCAGGCCTTACATTCATATGGAAACTGGGTGCGAGTTTAAACGTGTTAGTCTTTTTGGACAAGTGAGTAGTGGGAACGGGGGTGGGGGTGGTGGTCGATAAGCGAAGGCTGGTTGTCAGGGTAGGGTTTGATGGAGCAGTCTAGGGGGGGGGGGGGGGAGGGGGGGGGGGGGAAAGAGGGGGGGAGGAGAGACACAAAGAGCGTGGATAAGCGCATATAGCTAAGTAACTGCGGGCCATGCCAGATATGAAGCTTGCAGGAAGTTCTTTTGTGCGCACAACGCGGACTTCATCAGTCTGACAGCGTTCGCTTCAGCTGTTGCTAGCAGGCGCTGATCCAGGGGCTTCGGATAATTTGGTGGGACCCTGTAGATCACTCGGAAAGCTTCGTTGGGGTCTGCCCAATGTCCGGAATCGACGTGTGCGCCAGTATAGGGCTGTTGATGCTCCTGACTTCACCTTGTCTCAACCATGCCGGGAGGTGTTCTTTTATTCTTTTGGATAGGCGCCGGCTCGTATGACCAATATAACCTGCTCCGCAAGAACAAGTGAAAGAGTAGATGCACATTAAGGTGGTCTGAGTTGGTAATTTATCCTTACCTTCCCCATGTAAGATTGGGTTGGTTGAGAATCAAACCTAAACTCTGGCTGCTGCGAAGGTTCTTGCAACGGCTTGGGCAAGGCGTCTTTTCAGCAGTTCACTTGTGGCGTCCCCTCGAAAGGGGACTTTGAGGAATAGTGTTTTTTTTCAACAGTAGGTGTGATGGTTCTTATTTGTTTCTCCGCCATATTCCTTGTAATAAATCTCTCAGGACACCCATTTTCACGCAGTGGGTCCTCGATATTCTTGAGCTCCTCCTCAATATTGTCTGCTGAGCAAATTTTCCTAGCCCTTTGCACTGAGCATCAAACTAGATTTCACTTCTGTTGAAGGGGTACGAAACTGTTCAAATTGTATTCCGTCGTCATGGCATCGATTGTGATTGAATCCACTACTTCCACTGCGCTTCGACATCACTTCTTCGAGTTAGCGACATTTATTTGGGTTAACAACCACTACGAACTAGTTTTTGTTTGTAATACAACGTTTGAAGCTTGGAATGTTCTATCTCTGGCTATTTTTATGCCCGCTTCCATTGAAGATTTTAAGAAGGAGCTAGGTTACTATAGTAATACTACCTCTAACACCAGCTGACCGCTGTAGTTTTACTGCAGGCGAAAGAAAAAGTGTATTCCTATAGTATTACTTAGTTCGTTTGAGTAATATTTATTATAAAATCATTCTCTGTCCTAGATTCATCCTATATGTATGCAGTCCGCTCATGTCGACAATTAACGGATGGTTGTGATCGTGGCGGATACTCCTATTTTCGTCGCGTTAAGGATAGTGTTGGCTATTTGAGCAGAAAGAGGTCATTCATAAAATTTATTGTGGCGACTGCGATGTAATTTATTGCGGAAAAACAGAAAGGTCCGCCTTTTCATGCATACATGAACATCGATTAGCGGTAAAGTGGCACGATCGCCTGTCCGAAGTCACTGTACATTTGCTTGAAAGTGGACACAAGTTTGCATCGGACCAAACCCACACAGTAGGTTCCTGCTCATATAAGAAAGGTCGAGAATTTTTGGAGACAATTAATTCTGACTCATCATGCATTAACAGGCACATTGATTTGGATTCAATGTAGACCGATCCCAAAAAAGCCAACAAAAACCCCAACCACCAAATCATACTATTGACCATGGATGACGAATCCTTATCGATTTTTTGGAAAGTTTAAAAATGCGCGCTGCTCTTTACACATTCCCCTCACGCCTGAGGATGACCTGGTGTGCCAGCGTCGAGAATGTACCATAATGGTTTTTTCGGTTTCCCAAAGAATCTTTTTTATTCAATCCTGATGTTTGTCTACAAGAAATAAGATACAAAAGGATGTAAGAAATAGCGTGGAATAAGTATTATTGACGTAGCTGCGATGAACTTTGCTATTTTTCTTATTGCGTGGCAATGGGATAGGGCTCAACCAAGCTGGTTTCTGCACTGTGCAGACCAGATAATCACAATCAGACGAATTCTTGAATTTCACAACATCTACCAACAGCTTATGACGACCTTCTGCTTTGTTGAGTTTGCCGTCCATCCTACGTCCAATTGGCGGATAACGGCACTAAATAGTGTACCACCAAAAATGGTCGCCGTGATTAAGGCATTTTACCATTCCTCCAGTGCACACATTATGGCTTATAACAAACTTTCAGGACCGTTCGCTATTCAGTCTGGAATTTGACAAGACTGTGTTCTGTCACCCATTCTACCCAACTACGACATTGACGCCGGTTGAGTTATCTCCACTTCGCCAATGGTATCACTTTAACAGGTTCAAGTTTGGGTGATTTACCGTCCATGGCATCATGGGTGAATGAGGTTTATCCATTAAAGGTGGGAAGACTAATGGCTGTCAATTTTAAGAAATTGATTGTTTAAAATCCCTCGGGCACAGTTGCTGCCGAAGGGCCAGAATAACGATGACATTGTCTCTTGAATCCATGCAGCTCTTCGAGTCTTCGCAGGCCTTAGGAAGTACCTATGGACCCCACACGACAATTATATTGCCACGAACGTTCGCGTGTACTATCATACTTTGGCTCTGTTCCTCTTAACGGCAGTAAATTCTGGGTTATGTGCGGAATGATGAAAGAAAACTGGAGGTATTTGACCTCTACCGCTTGAGGACCATCCTTTCAGTGAAGGTAAACGACCCACTGCGCTAGCTTGAAAGGTTGCTCAATGACAATCATAGACAGACCTTCCAGTCAGCGCAAGGTGGGTTTGTACGGAGAGAATGGCCGGTGGTCTAAGATTTAAGCCGCATTAGTGTAGGAGCTTGCCCCGTCCAGCGCTGCCTGCTCTGTCAACGTGGCCAGCGAATCGATTTTTGGCGCATCGCTGATTACTGGTCCACACTGGACTTGCCTCGTCACTTGTGATGACTGATCTACGAAGCATGAATTGGCAGTCAACTCACTCAATCAGTTAATCGATTTGGCGCACCGCTGATTACAGATATGCACCGGATTTGTTGTCAGCGCTGTCAGAAACACACTTCACACTAAGCCCATTCAACAGGCAAGGCGGAACTCACTCGGCCTTTCGCCCCGGTGCGCGTTGGACGCGAGGCTGCGGTTCTCTCTCTTTCACTCCTCATGGTCGAACTCCACCCCAGGCCAAGTCAACCCTTCTGTTAATTCTTCTCTTACGTATTCTGTACAGTATACAATCTCCTTCTACCCCGGTTTCCAAAACTTTTATCTTCTTCTAAGTGACTGGGCCTGGAAGATCGCAGTAGTTAAGGGTTAACCGGCTTAGTCTTAACTCCTTTTGCGATAGTGCCTTCTTCTTAAGATGATCGCTGGTATTCCCACGAAAATGAGATATGACCTGTTCAACCTGCTTTGTTATTGGTTGGTACGATTGTAGTGTTGCTGCAGCCCAACGCCATTTTTTCTCGTGGGACCAGAAACGAGGTCATTTAGGGCATTGGACCTCGCGCGAAGGCATTTTTCGACGTGCATTTGGCCAGGCACAAACTAACGCGTGACCCCTCATTGCTGGAAAACGCAAGCACAGTGCTTTTCCCGTACTGGCCTCAATCCACAGTCGCTTGACCCCAATCCGATCAATTCGATCCCCGCGTTAGTAACCTAGCCTCAGTCTGTCAAGACAGCGACCTGAATGTAGTGTCGGTTCCAGAGATGACTTAGGACGTTGCCCCCCTTCGCGACTGGATGGGCGCTACGATAGCCAAAACTTCCTGCTAAATAAACTCCAACCCTCCTGTACAGGACACACTCCTTCTACCATTTTGACTTTTGCATGACTTTTCACTTCTACTTAGGGATCGGGCCTGGCAGCTCGCAGCCGTTGGGGTTAACTTTTTTCACCTCAATAAACCCGCGAGACGGTCGTGTACACAGTGAGCGTATATTAAGTCATAAGATATGTACGCAGTCGTGCCCACTTGACGTATCGGTCCACTTTCCGACTCGAACGGTGACTGGGGCCCGGAAACACGTATTTATGCAAAAAAGTTAAGTTGAAAAAATAATTACAGATTTTTTGAGTACGCGAAGTGCACAGTAACACATAAGTGGCGAGGTATTTGCGCAATAACAGCGTGTCTGAATTTGTAATACACGATTTTTAGTCGACTGAAGTTAAATTTCAACACACCATTTACCGAAATCACGGTAGAAAAATGTGAATAGTAATTTAGGTAATTCGGCAGAATTGATGATCAGTGCTCTGATTGATCATCAACAGGTGATTATTCAGACCTCGGTTGCCCACGCTCGTATTTGAGACATTCACTGGCAAATAGTTCCACTATCAAGCATCTAACTGAAAGAAATAGAAGGAGTGCCACCTCCTGCGGCACATTCCCGAATTCAGCTGGCATGCATACCCTCAGAAATCTAAGTTGGGTGCCATTTAAAAGCGATTTTATCTCCTCATATCCTCATAGATTCACTGTAGTAATTTAAATGTTACGATCCGTCAACTGTACCTTGTCCATATTTTAGAGAAGTTAAATTCAAGTTAGTGAGGTGCTGTAGATGTTAAGAGGGTAGCCTGGGCATATGCTAGAAACCTTGTCGGCTCTCCTTAGGCTTCGTGACTGCCGCCGACCGCCATAATTATTCTTTTGTTAAATAGCGTTCGCTGGGCTGGCCCCAAGCAAGGACCTTAGACCGGACGCGCACGCGCGCATGCTAGAAGCTTACGCACGTGCCAACTGGTCGCAGTTACCCCTATGCAGTGTTAGGATTATTCCTAACGAGCAGCCCGTGTGCACTATTAAGTCACGCTATTGGTCCGCCCCACACAAAGGAACGCGCAGTCGTGCGAGGGCGGCCAATTAGGACACAAGAGAACACGTGATCTACAGTCTCTTATAACCCTCTGTCCCTAGCAGACAGGAAGAGTTGTATCACATACCGGATAGCGAGGACACGCTAGTCAGCTCCCAATGCTGGGGCTTGCCCCCCAGGGCGGGACAAAGAGCGCGCTGGAAATCAACCAGCGGCAGTCACCATCCGAGACAGCAAATCCGGGTTTTGTATCCGATAAACCCTCCTCCGGGTGGATTCCAGAATTATGCCCTTCTTATTGTGTTCTTCCTTGGGGATTCCAACAGGCGTAATTCGACGGGGACACATGTCAGTTGCCCCCGTTACAAGACTAGCGACGTAGAACTCGTCAGTATAGTAGTAGGTACGTCAACTCCCGAAGGTAAGGCACAACTTTCAAAACATTTCTTTGGGAAACTCCAAGTATCCCTATATTTTCCAAAATACCACGTCACCAAGCCTGCATTGCATACTTTGTGTGCGGCTACCGGAATGCATTTATACTTAACCAAGTTTATCTATCTTAAAGTTGACAAAGTTTCCCAGTATAGCGCCCATACGCAGCTTCATTGTGACTTTGGAGCTTAAGTCATTTTGATTAACTACGCCAAAGCCTTTTTGAATACTGACGGTTTGAAGGGCTTGGTTTAGCAAAACAGGCTCTACTATCAGATCAGACAAAATTTAAGAAAGTAGACAGAGAAAAAGATTGCACGGACGAAGTAGAGGTACAGCTGACCGGCTGCTGAATAAGTTTCTACACGGCAGAATTTATAAGTGACCGTGACTTCGAACACCTGCGGCCAGTATGCACGCACATCCCCCGTTTGTATGGCTTACCGAAGATCCACAAAGGCGGCCTGCCAGTTGGTCCAATTTTGGAGATGCGAAACTCGCCATCTCATGCGATAGCGAATTGGTTGGCAGAAAATCTCAAACCCTTGCTGCAGTAGCCGCAGCTAAAACCACATAACTACCAAGATACATTCCAATTTATCAACGGCATCAAAGACGTTAACTTGTAGGACATGATGTTGCTCTCCCTAGACGATTCATTGCTGTTTGCAAACGCCCTAGTCGCAGAGACGGTCGACTTTATCTGCGAATTCGTGGTGGCCAAACAAACAGAGGAAGGAATACGCACTTCTGCATTAAAAAAACGATTAATAAAATACACATTAAATGTGCAGTTCCTTTTTGAAAACAAAATCTATAAGCAAGTAGATGGCGTTGCTATGGGCTCACCTTTCGGGCCTCACTTGGCTAACATCTTCATGTGCAAGTTGGAGAAATATCAGCTCAACGAGCAGTCCATGAGTTAAACCACTATGGTCGATGTGTCGATGATAGCTTCACCATCGCTCTAGCAGACACCAAGATAAATGTGCTTCTAAATACTATTAGTCAAGCATATCCTTCCAATAAGGGCATCTTGGCGATGGAGATTGCAGGGTCACTTCCTTTCTTGAATATCTTCATACGTCGAGGACCGGACGGTAGCATCCGAAGGAGCGTTCACCAAAAGAAAACCTAGTGCGGACAGTACACAAACTTTAACAGTTTTTACCTATTCAACGGAAGTGTAACTTGGTCCGCTGCTTAACGCAAAGAGCTAGAAAAATTTGCTCGGCAGGCACTTTTGAAAGGAAACGCCAGAAACTGCAGGACCTGCTTCGATAAAACAGATATCCTGAGAGATTTTTCACAAAGAGTATGATGTAGAGAGAAGCAAAGCCCACTACACCCACTGTGGAAAATAAAAACCTGTTCATCAAAGTCTTTTTTCAAGGAGATGCGGTAAGCGAACTCCTAAGCAGACGTATCGCAAGGGTGTTAAGGTTACTACGGTTTAACCCTAACGGCTTGGATCTTCCAGGCCCAGTTTCATAGGAGATGAGGGAAGTCTTGGGAAACCAGATCTGTAGGAAGATTTTATTCTGTACCGGATGAATAATAGAATATTTAGCAGAATGGTTGACTCAATCTGGCGTGCCTTGGACCGTGAGAGCCGTGTGAGAGAGCAGCGGCGGCGCGTCTGCCCCGCAAGGGGGCTGAATGCCAAGTAAGTCTAGCGTCAGTCATCGGGCGCTTGCCAAATCTTCGCTCAGTCTCGTGGCCTTGATAGGGATTGGTTGGACTGCACGAAGGTAGACGCTGGCTTGAGTGTCCCATGCGCCAGTTTGCGTCCGGTCGGAGGCAGGCCGAAAAGTACATTCGCGCAAGGGCCTGCTCTGAATGACCTTGCCTATGACGTCAAGAGTTAGGTGGGTATCGGGCAGAAAGGACCACTACAGACGCCTCAACCGAGCCATAGCAAGAACCTTCCAAGCAGTAAAAATTCGGGTGTTATTCTCAACCAACCCAGTCCTGTACGGCGAAAGTAATGATAGGCTACCAGTTCAGACCACTTCTATGTGCATTTACTAATTTTCTTGCTACTGTAGAGCAGGTTAGCTCGGTCGCACGATTCTGCGCTTATCCAGGAGGATACAGGAGCACCTCCCTGCATGGCTGGCCAAATTTGAGGTCAGAGGCATGAGCAGCTATATCCTTGCCCACATGGTTGACTCCGGACATCGTCTGGACCCCGCCGAAGCCTTTAAGGTAATTTATAATGTCCCTCCAAGCTACCCAAAGTCCCTGGGTCTGCGTTTGCTAGAAACAGCAGAAACAACGACAATCCGGTTGTGAAAGCCGGTTTTGTGGGAGCAAAAGAACCTCCTGCAAGTCCCAAGCATGGCATAGCCAATGGTTACATTACTGCCCGCATTTTTCGCGCTTTCTCCCCCTTTCACCCTCCCCCCTGTCCGGATTCAACAAACCCTTATCGCCTCGCAACCAGCCGAGTACTCTCAACCCCACCCTGCCCTTCTACCCCATTCCCATGACTAATTTGTCTGTAATTATGAACAAAATTGCCAGCATGTTCCTTTTACCCCTCCCTATATAAATGAAATGGCTCGAGAAGAATTTATTGAAAGCTACGTCCGCTCGCCAGATATTCTTCTAAATTCTCTGATGGGAATTTTCGCAATTTTAAAACACAAAGTAATCAAGTAAATTAAATTTCAGTTTCAGTATTGCATACCCTGGGCCTTGATTGCCAATGTTCACGCCGTTGTCAATGCCAAAAGTGGGCTTCAGTGACGAAGGACTGGATTTGACCAATATTGTTGTCCTCTTTCCCTAGAATTGCTTATCTTTTTTTCAATGAAAATGTGTCTATTTAGAGGGGCGAGGAAGACAACATATGCCAGCCACTATTTCCCATTACTTTAACTGAATATTGAAAACAGAAAGAACTCATATTAGGAGGGTTTGGTAAATTTGAATAATTCAGTTTTCCTCGGTTTGCGTTTCCGCAAATTTTTTGCAAATCACCTGACTATCTGGCGAAAAATTAAACTGCGTAGTATTACCGTAATAATAGTGATCAGTAGTTGCTGATAGAGTTTTATTAAATGAATGGCATGCAGTACTAAATGTGGCAATAAATGAGTCCCATGCAAATGTTAGCCTGCATTTGGGCAAAAGACCTGGCTAAATCAACGTGGACGGTTTGGAAGACTAATTTGCCTGATACGATGAGCATACTTGCCAGCAGGTTACTTTTTACTCCGTCCCTATATACATACAATGGTCCGAGAACAATTAATCGAAAGCTACGTATGCTTGCCAAGTATTCTTTCGATAGCATGCTGGGCAAAGACAGTTTGAGTAGCAGACCTCACATAGCTCTAGTTCCAGCATTTGTACTACGGAAACAGTGGTTATAGGGGTTTCGAGGCTGTGAAACAAAGGGCGGTGAAGGAACTTTTTAGATGTGGAAAGTGGAAAAATTTAATTGAATATTTTTCCCGCGGCCGCTGACAATAAGTTGTTCCATGAGTAATTTGAAGGTTTGCGCAGCGAAACACGCCGCGGACTCTACTAATCCAGCTCCAGAATGTAATTTGGACACCAGGTAAGTTAAATTTATGACTCCCTAACTACCATTTCTATTTTTTTCAGGAATTTCAAAAAAAACTGCATTTTGACAATCGGCTTTATCCGCAATACGGTAAGCGATAATGCAGAGTAGGAAAATGTACAGATAAAAATCAGCAACACTTTGAAATACAATACAATGAAAGTGCATATAGCAGTTATTGAAGTACAGTAGATTACATATCTGATGAAACGTTGGGAATTGGGTACTTTAACACTTATTTGAGACTGTTTATTTAGCTCATTGTGTAGACTTGAGGCGCAAACCGGGAGAAAATAGAGGCGGAAATGGGCGAAATCCAGCGTTTGTTGATATCCAAGGAATTTCCGACGCTACTGAACGCTGCGGAAAAGAACTTGTTTGTGCACATTGCACCATAAGAGAACATCCATGAAGAGCAGGGACTTTTTTATTATATCCGTTCACAAAACGGAAAATGATTGGCTTTGCGTTCATGCAACTGACGTTATTGTACGTATGAGATACAGTCCTGTAGTCGAGAGAAGAAAAATGAATTAACCTGTTGCGTCTCGTGCCCTAAAGATCAGTAAAAAGTAACAAGAGACCAAACTTTGGTTTATCACGCCGAAATTACTAGGCCTATTTGACTGTACAGGACGTGTCACGGAACAACATTAGTTTTCTCGGTAACATTGTAAATTGACTCCATGCAATTTTTGTCAAATTATAACAGAAAATCAATCAATACAAAAACTTGGAACGGAGCAGGCAAAGGATTATCATGTTTAAAAATATCGAAGGATATTTTGGATCAGTCTGGTGTGCATTTCAAATCAAACAACCGTGCCCTGAAGTAAAAGAACATATTGAAATTGCTCCAATTTACACAGAAATGTATTTTCTTTCCTTTTGTAGCAAATTTTTCACCTCTGGTTTTTAGGAAAGTCAAAAAACTGGTCAAAAGATCCCATTTGGATCTGGACTTCAACTTAAAAAAAGGTGCAATACACTGGTATTCTTCTTCGAAATATCTACCTTAAGTGCTATTTGAAGAGGTTGCTTCCTATAAATGGTTTTTAATGTAATCTTAGACGTTGTCCTTCTCGGCTTTTGTTTGTCAAAATCAATTTTTCTCGGCATCGAGTCGATATGTCTTGGTGATTTTAAATTCATGGCCCACACAGGTAGATCTATATGAAGGAATGTTCAAAAAATCATTATTTAAGTAAATGCATTTCATATATTTTTTATTTCTAGGTTTTCGGTAACTAGGTTGAACAGAGTCGTTAGTTATGGACAAACAATGAAAACAGTGCAATTCGTAATGTGTTCAACAGAATTTCATAAACAATCTTTAGCTTGTCGCACTCGAACTCTCGAAATAATAACAAAGGAAAGTGACAAATAGAACTTTATTTCAATATACACATGGTGGTAGAAATTTGATTACAAGTACAACCACAATCTACATTTTTAGTAAATAGCCAGCCTATCCGTGTGTGGCATCCAATATATTTTTATTACACTCAACAGCCGGAATATAATTACCATTGAGCATAATTTTGAAATTGTCAATAGAAATTAATACAAAGCACGCAAGGATTTTTTCATGCATCAAAAAAGGGGAATTCTTACTAATTATACACATTTGAAAAAAAAGCTTCAGGTAAGGTGACCACATTTATTCCCAACACATTGAATGCAATTATGGATGCTAATGGAAACAATTTTATGTGTATAAATTTTGTTGTTATACTTACAGTGTATTAATTTGCCATTGTTTTCCACTGCCATACCTTAATCATATATATTTAACATGAAATCAGTAAATAGTAAATAGTAATTTCTCCGCCAACCTGCGTGTTATTTTCACTTATAGTTGTTACTTTACTGCTGTAATACTTGAGGGGCACCGAATGTGCTGACTTCGCGCAAAATAAAATTTAAGTGAATCCACCGCATTTCATGAAATAGGAAATCTACTGTATATTCAACTGCCTATCTTAATTCCCCAACCATAAAACCCTATAACCACCGTTTTCGTAGGACAAAATGCCGGGACTAGGGTTATGTGCGGTGCACTACTTAAACTGCTGCTGCCAGATACTGGTGTATGAGTGCATTTAGTGATGTCTTCTTGATAACAGGCCTCTTATGATTTTAATCCATGCACAAACTCTTGCCCCATGCGGGTGGCTACTCTATGTCCTCTTGTAGTATCTGAAGAGTCCTTTATTATTCCATCAACCCACGCATCATTGAAATAAATAAATTGACGGCGCTGTGTGTAACATGCCAAGCGAAGCCTTTTAGCAGTCGCTAGCGCTACTTGGAACCCCTGATAAACCGCATGTGAATGTCCGCTGCATGCTGACCTATCACGCCTCACTGCTGCTGACGTCGTGCCTTTGAGACTAGGCGCAAACATGTGCGCCTCGCCTTCTCGTCGTGACTTTAGCCCGTCCAATTATAAGCCCGCGTTTGTAGACAACCCTTATTAGCGGGTTGGCCTCAACGTGTCTGGACAGATTTTAATGCAACGGCTGCTGCTAGACATCACTTCGGGCCACACTGCTCTGGCGGAAGGACGGGCGCTCCGACAGTTAAATCAACTCTTTTGGGAATTTAATCTCGGCAGGCTAAAGTTGTGCAACATTAGGTGACCCCAAGCATCACTCAAAAAATTTAATTAACGGTGCTGTTGGTAAGAATTTTAAGCGTAGCTGCCAGCTATCAGAAAACCACATCTGGGTGGGGTAGAGTGAAACTGCTTTGGTATAAACCCCTTTTCTAGTTTTTTTGCACACCCCAAAACACATGACGCACCGTCATATGACAGGGCCTTGATTTGGGATCTGCCCCATAGACACACATGGGCTATTCACGTAAAGCATCCGTTCTCACGAAGCCTGCAAAAAATTAGAGACGTAGCCATTTCAGTGAAATAATCCATACGACACAATCCACAGTAGACACTACCTACACCCCGAATACAGCTAACACAATATGCCATGGTATGTAAATGCTAGTGGGTTCATAATCCCTGCATACTGCTCAATGTGACGAGAGAGATTAAAATTGCGCCTCTGTACGAAAAATATTTTTTGGTCTCTTTGTTGTTATCCCATCTACTCTCGTCTGCGTTTTGCTTCACTCATCCTTCTCTTCCTCTCCTTTGGTCACTCCTTGGTATTTTCCCATATTCTTTCCCTACCCAACCCCCTCTCCTACCTTCCTTTGTCTTCCCTGGACACCTTACTTTCTACCCTGTCGCTATCATGCCTATTCTGCTTTCGTCACATACCTCTTCCAGTGGAATCTGGGTTAAGGTCCCAAAAATTGTTTAAATAAGCTAATGTTTCCGCGAAAAATTAACGCGCTATAAATACACGAAGAAATTTACTTACATTTATTACTTATTTACAATATATTGGGTGGGAAAAAGCTGGATCTTTTTAAGTTGATTTTACTCAATTGGGTTTCTTGATATTCCTGAAAAGCATTTTGTTAGTAAGGAGGTTGTTTACTTGAAATTGCCTGAGGTCCAACGTAAGGTTCTGGAGTGAGATTAGTAAAGTTCGGGGAGCGAAATGCCGCGCACACCTTTAATTCACATGCAACACAACTTGACGTTAGTTTTATTTGGTTAACTTGACTTATTTATATTAAACTTTAGTTTTCAGTTCATTATGTGTTAGCTATTTTTATTTCATATTATGTTTGAATTAGAGTCAGTTTAGCGCACTTTGGTTTGCATGTTTAGTTAGTTGACTATTTTAGTTAGTCATGTTTTAATTTAGTTATTTCCTAATATTGGCGTATTTGCACATTTAAGTTATGGCACACATTGCTGTTGAGTAACTGTAGGACACCTATATAATTTTCTCAGTTTTTTTTACTTTCATAAACTCTTTGTTTAAGCTTTCATTTCGCTACCCTTTTAAAGCCCTGACTTTATCCTTTTTATTTTACTCAATGTTCTGTTATAGGCTTGCGAATACAAAAAGAGTGGCAATATATATAGTCATTGTTTGAAATAATTATTATTCTTCTGTCTGTTGCGTCGCTAAAGTAGGCATAAGCGGAAATTATAGTGCACGAAACATATATTTATCCATGGCTTGCATGCAATAAGGCCTGTTTTACATTACCTTCACGATAACATATCTGAAAATTTTTGCTCATATGCTATCCAAGCGATGCGATAAAAAAACTTCTATTACTGCATTCTGTGCACTGAGACTTCCCAGTTTTGCAAACAATAATCTTCAAATATGAAATTGCCCTTGTTTCTGAAAATAAATAGGATTCTTTTAACATGGCTTCACTTACATCTGAGCTACTTCGCACTCAATGTTCCGGTTCTGGAAATAAGATACTCTAAACTTACCTTTCTTATTTTGGAGTTCTTCCATAGTAAAATGCACATGATTAAAAACTGTGGTTTTGTCGTACGTAACACTGTAGCGGCTCGTGCCTGGCTGACTAGCTCGCATCGAAGTGCTTTTTCCCAACGGCTCGCCGACGCGGTTTTTGCCGTCTCGATCAGCCAATCACGGTCCCCGCATCTACGCTCAAAAACCAGGCGACGAATGGGGAGCTTGCACGCGTGCCCGACGCAAGTTGCCTCTCTGCCCAAAATCTCCAGGCCGACCTAGCCAATGAAAGCTATCTCTCTCTCTCTCTGTCTTCTGTCCCGACTACTCAAAGACCTCACTTGGAAATCGGCTCTGAGCGAAATTGGTTGGAGACCGCGCGCTCATGCGCCCGCCGGCCGTACAGCCATGCCGGATGGACTGGCAACTTTCCCATAACTTTTCTGTAAACAATACACTGTTCCGTCTACTCTCGCCTTTCCACCGTCTTCTCTCCAACCTCCTAAGGAACCAGGGTCTGGAATATTGTAGGTGTTAAGGCCATAACGGTCGAAGCCTTAGCTCCTATAACACCATAGGAAATTCCTTCAATATGAGACCACTCCCATTTTTGCCAACGTTAATGCCCATTAATTTTTCCAGTTGGTAACGCTGCATATAAGGTATATAAATTGGTCCAAATCCTCAAGCCGTAGGACAGAGTTCCTTATCCTAAGACATCAAGTATTCAGCATATATTTTGGACACCTTGCATTTCAGCGTAACGGCCGGTAGTAATCAGCAAAATTCGGCAAATTGAAAACTTTCTTAAAACGGATGTTACTTTTTCTTAAAGTCTAACATTTAAAGAAGTCCAAATTCTCTACAAAACGAGTTAAAAAAATATTGTGTCAGCAGTTAAATCTAACCTCCAGTTCGGTTAAGTTTATTATTTAGTTTTATTTGTTTCGTTTACGTCTATTTTAGATTATTTTAGTTTTTATTTAATATATTATTTAGTGATTAGTTTTTATTGAGTTTAATTTTTAATTTTAGTTGCTTAATTTTAGGGTACTTTTGTTAAGATGGTAATTTTTACAAGGAATGTTAACCAAAATATTTAAAAATTTAAGCCTGATTTTAGGCACATTGGAAGGTGACGCGATACACTTAGGTTATGCAATCCGGTGGGACAGGTTATTTTTTAAAAAGACACTTCCTGCTTCTTGCGTGCCGAAATGTGCAGCAAATCCCTTGTGGAGTGCACAAAACATTCACAGTTTGTGCCATATAGCAGCATTTAATTAGCCACCCTTCTGCCCATTAATATTTCCACAAATGAGCCTGAAAATAAGAAATATATGCCAAAATTGGCTGGAGTAGAAAGAAAAAGGTAATTTTTTACAATTCCGCGGATGGCTTATCGTTATTTTTCGGGAAAGTTAAAAAAAACTCGCTAAAATCGCCATTCTGGTCTTAGCTTTAGTGCGTAGAACCTAATATTTCGCATAAATCGTCCTGTATTATAGCGTATTTACCGTTTTTTAATCGGAAAATTATCCTAGAAAACATATTTTTGGTTGGCTGTTGTTGTGGATGTTCAGTTCACTGCAATGAAATTTAAACTAAAACTGGATATTGAAATGCAACCCAAACAATCATCTATGTAAAAAAGAGCTTTCAAAAATTTATTTTGAGTGCGTTGATGAATACATTTCAGAGAACTACTATATGCGAGCAAAAACCTAAAGCACTCAAAACGATAGGTTATTCGTACATATTTCAAAACTTAACGAACTACTGCTAAAGGCGGACAAGCACGTTCCATAGATCTGCTCAAAAGCAGAAAAAACAGGTAAGATCAGCAAATGGCGGTTAATGATCCGAAAATTAGAAAAAATAAAAAAAGTTTTTTTTTGAAAAATAACCTTCTTCCAAACAATTGCATTTGCCTAACAGAACCCAAACTAAAAATAAAATGAGCACCCCAATCACAACGCAAGGTAGATCTGTGGTTAGATTTAGAAACAAGTTGACTGATAAAATGACGCAAAATATATTTTGCATATAAAAAGCGTTCTACCAAATAAATTAGATGAATAAATAAAATTATCAAAAAGTTAGATTACAAAACTAGCTAATATAAATTGTCGTTATCACATTTAATGAATAAGGTCAAATATTGTAAGAAGATATGGGACACTTCATTCACGATTTACCTACTCAACTACTTCCCATGTCTAACATATTTCCGGTAAATTGTTTAAAATGTGCACCCTATGCACCCAACACCCAGCAATCTGTCGTGCGCGACTGGGGGAAATAGGGGTTTTGCAGATAAGGAAAATAGGGTAGGCATTAAAGAATATTTGTAGAAGTGGAAAGTGGAAAAATGCAGCTGAATTTGTTCACCTAGGTCGTTTGGAGTAAGGTGTCCCGCGTGTAATTCCAACTCCAGAACGGTACGTTGGACCTCAGGTATATTGATGTGGGTGAACTCATAACCACCGTTTCCATTTTTTAATGAATTTCAAGAAGCCTGCGTTCTGATAGTTTTTCTTCGCAGTACGGTAAACGATTAAGAAAATCGACAGGTATAAATTGACGAAATTTATAAATATAATCAAGAAAAACTGCATATAGCAGTTATTAAAGTATTTTCTACTGCCTATCTTAATTCTCCACCCATAAAAGCCCTGAAACCACTATTTCCTTCGGAGAAAATGTTGGAACTAGGGGTAAATTAGGTGCAATACTTAAACTGTTGTGGACTACATTTCCTAATGGAATTCCTTATCAAGTTGGCGACTCCATTAACCATATTAACTTCCATTAAATCAACTAAATCTCAAATATAAGCAAACGGAAATTTTAAAAGACCTGTCGCAACAAACATTTATATAACATGACCTATGCAATACTTGATCTTGTGCAATGTGAACTCTTGGAGAGTTATTCATTAAAATATCGCAAAGATATTTTAAGTTAATTGTGTCTGTATCTTTTTATTTACTTTTGCTATTTGTATTGACAAGACTAACATGTGACACATATGATAAGAAACTAAGCGTTTAGGAAAGCCATCCCTTCCTTCAGAAAACTGTTTTGCCTAATCAAGGGCTCCGTACTTGTTTTCGTGTTTTAATTACTAGATATTGGCTTATTTTAAGTTCTTGGTTGGTTCTTGTACGCGTTCGCAATAAAAGTTTTGAATATGCTAAGTGTTTAATGCTTAATTCTTCCATGTTTCATTCAGTGGGATCGAAACCTACCGCTGAAGAATTTCCGTGCGCTGGCCACCCTCAGTCCCCGACAGGACAGTCCATTGGGCGCTCAACGTGCGCAATCATTGGCTACTAGCCGGCTCAGTCGCAACCAATTAAAACGCGCGACAATTATTTTGCCAACTGGCGCGTAGTCGGACACCCCCAGTTTGTTCTAATTGGCAATTTCCAACCTACCAGACGTTGACGTGTGCGCGAAAGCCATGGTGCCGTGACACTAATATCCAGCCCGCTTGCGGTTACCGACTATTCATCGCTCGAGGTTCTAGGCTTTCGATCCAAATGGCGTTTGCTCCATCTCGAGTGTTTCAGGATGAATTTCCGCTAGCTCAGAGCTGTCCTTCCTAGAAAGAAGTTCGGCTGGTAGAGGACTTCGAAGCCCTCACGCTAGAGATAGTTTGTCTTGCTTTTATCGCTCTTTCCGTCCGCTTTGTAGGTACAGGGCGGCGCTCTGCTTCAAATCCACCGAATCATACTCGCGGCTCGCGTTCCCTCTTTACGTGCATCCTTCCGGGGCCCATACAGAGACGAGAATCAGCGCTTAAGGTGGCCGATGGTGCCTCTGGCGTAAGCCTGCCGTCCACCTGTTTTTATTTTGCGCTTTCTAGTGTCGCAAACGCCTTTTTTGAATTATGTGTACACTGGCCGGATGGAATTCACGGAAGCGAACGCCTGGACCATGATGGCGCTCTGGAGGACTGGGGCGTTAATCTCCTGACCGCCAGGTAAACAGATTACTGCTTCCCCTCTAACTGCCTAAAGAGTTAATTTAGAAAATTTTTCAGTTGCGTGGGATTTCGCCAAATCCTTCAATATCGCATCAGTGATGCACAGCTGCATCCAGCTGATCCATGCCCAGTTTCAACGTTTTGTCTCCACTGAGCTATTCCTTCGTCTGCCGGGTGACACCGTGCTCTACCTGCTCCAAATGGATGACCTGCCGGTTGACTCTGAAGAGGAGGTTGTAGGGACCATTTCCAGCTGGTTATTTCCTCACGCAGTAGTGGATCAACGAAGACTAGAGGCGCAGGCAGCCGCAATATTTACGGAGGTGCGGTGGTGCCAAAAGACTCGCCAATTCCGCGAACAACATGTCGACAGTCATCAGATATTCAAGCAGTCCACCGAATGTCTGTAAGTGCATATATTTGTTTTGGTAGGATTGTGTTATGGGGTCGTGTGAGCGCGCTTCGCGGTACGTCTAGTTTACAAAAAAGTGCATTTCTGCGTGACTCACATTTAATAAGGTCTGTTTTACATTACCCTGAGATAACATACATGGAAACTTTGCTTATGTGCCATGTAGGCGATGTGGTAAAAAAATGCGATTACTTATTTTTTTACTGCACAAGTAAGCTAGCCATAACTAGTTCAGTATAGTTCAGTAGATTAAGGGTAGTAGGCAATGCCTTTGAAGACCCTATTGAAACCAGCATTCATGAAATATCCAACATAAAATATGTCACTTTAAACAGCGAGTAACACATATACATGTACAAATTTTAACGTGTGCGTGTGAGCAGTCATAATAGTCTCTTGTGTACATAATATATCCAACATAAAATGTGTTACTGTAAAATAGTGAGAAGCATATACAAATGTAAAGTTTTATCTATAGGTATTTCCGGGGCGTAAATTATTCCTGCTTCCTTGTACATATGAACGGTAACTGTTCAGTAGTTGTTCATCCAGTTTCCGTTTAAACGCATCTGTGGAGTTCGACATTACGACCTCCTCGGGCAGTCCGTTCCAGGCACCGATGACTCGTTGTGAGAACAACTGCTTGCGCACCTCTAGACGGGATAGGGTTCCCCGCAGTTTGAAGGAATTCCCGCGAAGGTTGTTGAAGTGGCGAAGGTGAAGAAGTCATCAAACTTCAGGGCACACTCCCGATTCCTCACGAGGCGGTACGTCTGTATGAGGTCGCCGCGGATTTGTCTATACTCAAGGGGAAAACGTTAAGTGCTTCTAGTCTACATTCGTAAAATGAAGACTTTAGGCCCTTCACAGTTTTCGTTGCCTTTCGCTGAATTCTTTCCAGCATCTGGTTATCTTTGTGCATCCATGGTCGCCACGCCTGAACGCCATACTCCAGATGTGAGCGAATAAATGTTCCATAAATTTTGACAAAAGTCCGCTTAATGGCAAACAGAACACTGTTTGCCCTCTTGACAGCCCTAGCACACTGTAAGGACGGCTTCAGGAATGGCATAATAGCCATACCCAGACCTTTTTGTTCATTGACGTTCGACAGGCACCTTCCATCGAGTACGTAGTTGTGTGAGCCATCCGTCGCGCTCAGTTTCTACGCCTTGAGCCGAAGTGTGACAAAATTCTCAAAGTTAAACCGCATTAACCATTTTTTGAACCATTCACCAAGGTGGTCAAGTCCTCCTTGCAGAGTTTGTTTATCATAAACGTTTCTGATGGGTTACCATATCTTAATAAAATCTGCAAACAAGACTCCATTACTGACCAATCCATGCCTACAGTCGTTGACATAGATTAGGAACAATAGTGGTCCAAGAACGGAGCCCTGAGGCACGCCACTCGCAACTGGCACTGAAGAGGATTTTGCGTTTCCGACGCACACGGACTGCGATCAGCCTATGAGAAAATCTCCTACCTAATTTAGTAAATTGCCCTTTATCCCGGATTCTCCAACCTTGTAGAGTAGCCAATCGTGAGGGACACTGTCGAACGCTTTTTTAAAGTCTATGTAAACAACATCTACCGGGGTATTTTCGTCTAATGACTTGGACCACTGCTCCATAGAACAAAGCATATTGGTCACGCAGGAGTGGTTTCCTCGAACAAACAAATTTAAATCTTTTCTTAAATTGAAAACTGAATGTAACCAATTTCATCATATAAAAAGAGCCTTTCTTGAGTCAAAATATTTTTACGTATTACCATTAGTGGATTATTATTTATTAAATATCGTTCAATCAAGTCTGGCATCAGTTCAATGGTCTTCAGCCTCTTTATTGATAAATAGCACTTCTGTTCGACGTTTATATCAAAACCTTTAAAATAGAATATGAATACAGAGCATTTTCCGAAGAAAGGATTTTTTTGGTTATTGGTTCCTATGAAGGTGGTCAGGTTGCTCACATTTAGAAATGCCTCAAAATAGCATACCACATTGCCGAGAATAAATAATTTCCACAACGGATTTCTGATATTGTTATTACTAAGATTAATAAAAAGTTTCCATCATGGCCTACCTTTTAAAAAAGTGTCTGAATTGGATATTAATCTGATGAATTTATGTGTATCTACAATTTTCTAAGGATATATCACAATGAAATTGTAGACTTTTGGCTATTTGTTTAAATTAGATGAAGATAAACGATTCAATCTGACTGAAGATGAAAGAACATGCTTTTCTCTTTATAACGGATTAATCCCACAATCTGTTATGATCCTGCGAATGCAAAAATACTGGTTATGCCTGACTATTTTATGGAAAACTTATTATTCTTCTGTCCGTTCCATTTCAAAATTTCTTAAAAAACAGAAGGTATAAGTTACACAAAAATATATTTCCACATGACTTACATTCAATAAGGTCTTCTTTACACTACCTTTGTGGTAACATTTGCGGACACTTTGCTTATTCGCCAAGGTGAGCCGCGCGGCAAAGCAAAATGCGACAAAAACTTTTTTGTTACTGTATTTTGCGCCAAAAACTTCACAGGTTAGTAAAACATAATTTTTAAACCTTTAATTGTTCTGCAAATATTCCCATTCTTAAGTTGAGAAGTCAAGATTGGCAAACATATGTTTTCAGCAAATCATCGTCAGGCCAGAACATTTGCAGGGTAATTAAAACTATGCAGATGGACAGGGTTAAATAGTGTAGTCTACTTACAATTCATCATTTACGCGTCGCCCGCATGGCGAGGTCGGCGTGTAGAGGTTTGTGCTTCCGGGGGGCGAGGTAATTGGGTTATGTTGTGGGGTGATCAGAGGACAGATGCATGGGGGGATAATTGCTGCTATTTGCGCACAGCGAACGACTGTCACTGGGGTGTGGGGGCAAAGTGCGATCGTCACCTGGCGTCGGGGTCGGCCACGGAAGTGAAAGGGCTTCGGTCAGTTTCTTCTGACAACACAGCACCGGATTCTCTAGCCGTATAGCTACTGCTTCGGCTGTTGCAAGCACCCGTTGGCGTAGGCCCTTGGAAAATTTGGCTGGTGTCCGGTAGACAACCTGAAAGGCTTTGTTAGTATCGACTCGATGATTCGCATCGACGAGATGTGCGAGAATAGAACTCGAAATCGAATGTTGCTTGTTTCTGAAAAAAAGTGATTCCTTAAATTTTGCTTAGCATTTCCATTCGAGCAACTTCGGACAACATTTTCCAGTTCTGGAAGGGGTAATTTTTCCACTTTTTTACTTATTCTGGAATTCCTAGATAGCACAATGCATGTTAATAAAAATGGCTTGGTTCTACCATACTTTACAGCAGAGGAAATTTCTTCGATATGAACTTTCTCATGATTTAGCCAAAATTAATGTTTTTTTCGCTCCACAACTTTAAGTAAGAATGCAGTTTTCCAAACAAAAGCCTTTATAATTACTAAATTCGTTCAGTCGATTAAAATAGCCTTTCCAAATATATGCTAAACTACCCAGTTAAATTTCGTCATGAAAGGTGCCTGCCATATGGTCATACTTGCAGTAGTGCACTTCCTCAATCAAATGAGATTTAGAAAGCAGAAGACGGACTTTTTTGTCTATGTAAGGCAATAAGTTGCAGTAACAAATGTGATTACGGCAGCGCACTATCTGCGTAAAGTGGGCGCATGCGGGCCTATCACATATTGCTGTAGCACGGAGGCGTGCAAACCTGGCGAGATAATATTAATCGCACTCAAAAAGCCAGGGCGAGATCAGGCCCATCCGACTGCGTTGCCAGCTGTGCGACTTCTGACTGCAAACAGGAGCGCTCCAAAATGACCTTGAGAACGGAATGCAACAGCGCGCGTGGGCGCAGTCGATGCATGCGTATAGTAGACGGTATATCAGATGAAATTTAAAGATCAACATTTAAGTGGGTGACCTCATACACATTTCAAGTTGTTTACGTTGTTCATTGAATTGACTTCAGGGGCAAGATGGTATTTACTAGAAAACAGTTCAGTTCAGCTCAGTATACTGGGGGCAAAATGGGGCCAAATCCAACGTTTGTTGATATCCAATAAATTGTCTATGCCATTAAACGCTGCGGAAAAAACGTCTTGTTTTTGCGTGTTGTACTATAAAAGAACATCTATGAAATACAGAAACAATTTAATTATATATGTTCATGGTGCAGACAATTTTGTCTTGCACTCATGAAATTGACGTAAGTGCAGTTATGAGATAACGTAGTATCATTGGGAAAACAAGAGCCAAGTAAGGTTAGACAATTCTATTTTGCAAATCTGCTAAGTTTTATGTCACAAAATGAAGTAATGCATGCAAAAGGCCGTAATTTGCTTTACCCCACCGAAAATATCGACCGTAAACAAGCATATATATATATATAAAAACCAGACCTGCCGTCCATTTTCTCGGTGAAGCCGTATGCAAAAGATTCCAAGCGTCTTCCATCTATTGAGCAGGATAAATGAATAGAAAAAATTGAAATGGAACTGACAGGAGCTTATTAGATTTCTCAAAATCGTCTTTGATATTCTGCCACTCTGTTTAGCGTTTGTTATCATAGGACAGCGACTAGAAGTAAACGAATACATTGAAAAATGCTCCAGTCTACATAAAAGCGTGAGTGTTTTCGTGTTCAGCAGATGTATCCCTAGCTCTTAGGAAAGTCAAAAAAACTGGCCATAATTTCCCATCTTTATCTTGACTTAATCTGCAAGTTTAAAAAGTTCGCAGACATTCTACGCCAAAATTACTAATCAGAGCGATTTTTCAAGCGGTAATATGTTATAGAAAGTTTTTTAATTAATCCTAGGCATATTTATTCGCGACTTTTGTTGTGGACGTTTATTTTCCTCGGCAATGAGTTGATGTATTTGGGTGATTCTATAACCATGACCAAACGAGACATCTGCATAAGAAAGAATGTTTAAAAATCGTCATTTAGGTGAATGCTTTTAAGACATACCTTATTTGAAGGTTTTGGTATGCACGTAGAATATAATTTTTATTTATGGCCGATGAACTGAAGCTAGTTAAAATCGCAAAGTGCTAATTGCCATTTCAAGGAAGATCTGAACCTTATTTTAATCGAAATCCCAAAATAATTAAAAATAAATGTGGCTGAAGGAAATATCTCTTAGTGTACAAAAGTGGTAGGTTTACATTCGCAACTGAAAATTGGACTTAAATTTATTAGGCTCTGACCGGCATGTCCGCACATGAGCTCATGAAATATCTTACTTCTGTGACCTGTCAATCGGCAAAATCAAGCGAACATCCGGTTGCTTTAGTCCAATGTAACGCAAGCAATGTAGAAACGGAAGAAACAACCAACAATTCTCGTGAAATCGTTCTGGAATGCAGACTCGAATTTTGGGCTGTTCGGTAACAGCTATACATTATATTGCACGTAATATGGAAGCAAATGTATCAGAAAATTTTACAAAATGCTAATTTATACCGTAATTCTACTTGCTCTACTTTATTCATTCGGTATTTTCGCATAAACAGGCTTCCTGTACATCTGAAACTTAAGTGTACCTAGGACGCCCGATTTTCACTTTTTGGAAATTTTCCCTTTTGCCGAAAAAAGCTGGTGTTTCTAAAAAACGTAATATTACTTGATAGATCGCAATAATCCCTCTTTTGAAGAACGAATATTAATTGATTGCTGTAATAGTTACGAGGCCGCAGCTTGGACTGTGTTTGCATAATGGTGGTTTGCTTGTAAAAAGCCGTGGATTTCACCTGTTAGCTTACTTACTGTACGCAATTGAGAAGAAAATCTGCGGTCACACTGTCCCGTGCCAACTGATGAGATTTCTGCGGCACGTCAACAATTTTGTGGATTCAAGGCAGTAGCATTTAAGTAAATGGTCTTCCTCGTGTAAACTAGAAGATCATTTTTAATGAGAATGGATGTGAAGGGAATTGCGTTCTTGTTTGGGAGTACAGTCCTGTCTTGGCTAGAGAGGGTTTATAGTCAGTAAACAAATCAGTAACCGATACATCAATACGATTCATTGCCAAACGAACGGTTTCCTTAAGGGGACAGTATAACCAACACCGAGTACACATACAGGAATGCAGTAGTCTTAAATATCCTCTTTCAAAAATTTCATTAATTTTCATAACTCTGCCTTCGATTAGACATTTTTCAAATTGAATATTTTATCACGAAGTAGAATTGTTCCAACATATACGTATTTCTCATGTCAAAAGGACTTTTTTAGTTATTTATAGACATGCGCCTCTCTGCTTGAACCTGTTAAACAGCTCGACCTCATGCTTTACTTTTGGGTGAAGACTCATCCTTTATGGAAATAGATCAGATTTCTAAATTATCTTTAAATTATCCTTTAAAACAGTATGTATTTCTTCCAAATATGCAATCACTCGATAAATTATCAAACAAACTACAACATAGAGAAACGGATGATAATAAAACAAGATTATTTGTTCCTACGATGTTTCAACTAAGTGTATCCACTGGGTTCTGCCTTCTTATTCAAGTGTAGTAATTGGTAGGTTTCAAAACACTTCGGCAATTGATAAACTTTTTTGTAAATCGAAACATACCCCTTCTTTAAGTATAAAATTTAAAGAACATGTAATTTTCTACAAAACTAGTACCAGGAATAATATTTTTTCGTGCATGTTTTCCGTAAAATATATTTGAATTCATATAGACAGCCAATATTAATGACAAAAACGCATTTCCATCAAATGGCCATTTTGTCAGCATGTATCTTGTCAAGGGTTAGAAAGAAGGTCGCTGAAATACCAACATCCTATCGTGACTGAAATAATTTGAGACCGAGCTAAATGATTTCCAGTATTACAACTTTTCTTAATGCCGATTAGCGAATGAATATCAATATTTCGCAAATGTCGGCATGTTGCAGGAATTCTGAGCCGTACTTTAACTTGCATATTCTGCCAAACCTGGGTAAGATATGACAGTCGATTCCTGCTAATAAGCCGTCAATTGTCCTTTTAGTTACTCTTGCTTTTCCCGGTAATATTATTCCGTCCATATACCTAGCCATTTCGCGGCTGATGGCGCGGCTCAAAAGTGACCCCCAGGGATATCCCGGAAAGTATTTTTCGCAGTGCGTTCAATAAGGGATACTCTACCACACATACATACGGACAAAGTCCGAGACCCAACAGCCGAATGCTTTAGGTATTAAGAAATTGTTCTGAACTGTGGGTACTTTCTGGTAAATACATGAAGGCGCCGAATATCAGACAATTTCCGACGAAAGCTGATATTTTAACATAGCAACTTCTGGAATTTGCCTATAATGCCCTAATACAGTACGGCTCGGCATTGCTGCAACATGTCGACATTTGCGAAGGATTGAGACTCACTCGATAATCGGCATTAAGAAAGGTTGTAATATTGGCAATCGTGTAGCCTGTCCTCAAGTCCTTTCAGTCACGATAGGATACCGACTTTTTAACGAGCTTCTTTCTCCTTGACAAAGAAGAGTATGTACTGTAAAAAATAACCAATAACGAAGCATGCAATTTTATCATTGATTTTGTCTGCCTGTGTGAATTCAACTATATTTAATGAAAAAGATGCACAAAAATGTTCTTGGTTGCACTCGTTTTGTTGGAAATTACGCCTTCTTTAAATGTTATACTCAAAGAAAGCGTATTTTTTGAGTTAAGAAATATTGCTTTTTTTGGAATCTTTATGATTGTGAGCTGTTCGCTCATCATACATTGTATACGAAAATTTATTAATGCTGCCTATAATGTATGCAGCACGATACACATCCACTGCAACATTTTATGACAAAAATGTGACTTCTTCCTCAAGCTGTAGGCAAAAAACATACTTTTCATCCAAGAGGATGTATACAGTGCGCAGGTTGTAAACCTTGAATTCAGGTGTAGCAGTCGGTAGGTTTCGAAACTAATCGGTAATTTCGAAACTCTTTTTAAAACCAAAATATACCCTTTTAAGGATATAATTTAAAGAATGCCTAAGTTTCTACAAAAAAAGAGTACAAAAAATAATTTCTTCATGCATGTTTTCCATAAATATATTTAAATTTACAAAGGCAGTCAAAATCAATGACATAAATGCATACTCAGAAAATAGCCATTTTTACAGTATATATTTTCTGCCAATGGTCAGAAAGAGGCTGGTTTAAATGCCGACTGAAATGACTTGAAACCACGCTTCACGATAACCAGTTTTACTACCATTCTTAATACCGATTCCGAGTGAGTCTCAATCTTTCGCAAATGTCGGCATGTTGCAGGAATGCTGAGGCGTACTCTACTTTGCATATTCTGCCAAATTTGGGTAAGATACGACAGTCCATTACGGCTAATAAGCCGTCAACTGTCCTTTAAGTTACTTTTGTCTCTGTTGGTAATACTGTAGTGGTAACTTCTGCTCGACGCCCAACGATATCTTGACGCCACAGACAAGGTCACTCAGAGCATAGGACCTTGCGCGAATGTACTTGTTGGCCCGCCTCCGACAAGATGCAAATTGGTGCACGAGACACGGACCGCCCACGTCGGTGTCTGCCCTCGCGCCGTCCAAATAATCACCAAAGAGACAGAGGCAGATTTCGGTGGCCGCTCGAGATGACTGATACTATACTCTCTTGGCATTCTGCCCCCGCGCGGGGCAGACACGACGCCGCTGCTCTCTCACACGGCTCTCAAGGTCGAAGGCACGCCAGATCGAGTCAACCTTCGCATGAACTAATCTTCAACACTATTCGTCTTACTACTCTGGCTTTCCAAGACTTTTCTCATCTCCTAGGGAACCGGGCCATGACGATGGCAGCCGCTATGGTTAAACCTTAGTAAATAATACTATTATACTATACATATGTATTATACTATAATACTAATAATAGTACGTCCATATACTTGGCCTTTTCACGGTTAACGGCGGGGTTCAAAAGTGATCGCGAGGTCCAAACCGGTGGGTATTTTCTGCAGCGCGATCGATAACGGAGTCGCTATCACACATACATGCAGACAGCATGCTATCAAAAGTAACAAATGGTAAAAATGCCACTTAGGTATTGCTTTACTACTGACTACGTTACTAACTAATAACCGGATATTTCTATCAACTCAAGATACGGACTCTTTAGAGAGAGAACTCCGATTCAGTACCCCGCGAAAGGTAAGCTCCGTAAAAAAAGAATTAATGTGTGATATAATTTGCTTTAATTGATTTTACATTCAATTTTGCAAAGCAATGTACTTCCTTTTTCTCATCTGGTAGCAGTCATTTTGTCTTCCAGGCTGGCGCGGGTTGACCGCTCCACATCGTAGGCTCCGCAGTTTGAAGGAGACTGGGGGGAGGGGAGCGTTAACAGCAGTCTCAAACGTGAAAAACAAATTCTAAAGGATAAACAAACTCTGACTTTTCACGGTCCCATTCTTGAAGATTCTCATCAGCTAAAGGAATATGGCATAATGAATGGTTCCACCATATACCTCAGTCTCCCATTAGGATTTTTAAAGGATATAACGGCGAGGATGCTGGCAGTGTTGTCTGGGCTCGTGGGCTAATGAGAAAGACACTGTATTCAGCCTGAAAGAACAGCTGTGGTATCAATGTCAATCACCTTCTACAGTTATGAATTGATGTTTTAGGGCGCACTCTTGAGCGTAAGACAGCATTTGGAGTCTTAGTGATTGAAGGTTCTTCGTGACGCCGAGGGATCCTTAAGTTTGTATTTCAGGATTGTTTATAGAACAGCTTTTGTGTATAGGCCTCAAGAACAAGAATGGGAGATAATTGTGTCTCTATCTTTTTAAATTCATATTTCCGGAACTGTTCTTTTCAAAATACATCCCTTCGAACTACTAATATAGAAAGCACACAAATTCACGAATCTTTTCTGCTGTGATTTTTCTCGTTCGGATCACGATATTCATGCTTCGCAGGCATTCAAATTACGCTCTCGATCCATCAATGCGTCCTAGCGTATAGCACTTGAGGCCGGATAAATCCACCAATATTTGAAGTTTTCCGTCCAGAGTTTGCCCTCAAAAAGTAATTCGTAACCGAGCACACGCAGTTGCCACACCATTGCTACAGCTTTACTCTTTTGGTCCGTTCACAGTGTCCACTTAATTGACCCACAGGGGAGCAGCAGGTTAGCGTACTGTCCTTTAAGAAATCCAAGGAAGGGCTGAGGCATAAGGGAGCACCATCCGTTAGGGTCTACTCCTTCAGTTGACGGTAATATCCAAAAAGGAGGCCATCAAATGTCAGAGTTTGTTTATCCTCCCGGCAGAATTTGTTTTCAACGTTGAAGCCCCCTTCTCCATCGTCTGGACGCCTGCATCAGCGGTGCAGTCGGTATGCGGCTTTTCTTACAAATGAGGTCTGTACCATTTCCGACAGCGATACGTGAAGAAGAGGACCAGTCTCAGCGCACGTGTCTGCCTGCACAGAACGCTGAGGTTGCAAACCCGCCTTTGGAGTCCATTTGGTCCTCCCGCCCCCACCCTCTCTGCTTGTTTTTATTGGTGGAGGTTGCAGCCGAACTGTGAAGTGGCTTCGCCGCATCGCCTCACCTGAGTGCACATACAGCAGCCTGCAAAGGTGTGTCTTTAGGTCACACATGTTCCTATTTGCTTCTGCAGCCAACCGCCTTGCCATAGTAAATCTGAGGTGCCTGGCTGGTAGCCAGGCGTATTACGTGTTATTTGCTTGCATCATCCACTACAGGGTTCGCTGGCAAACGACAGAAAACCCTTTTTTCCATTCAGCACTTATGGTGGTTGTTAACGCCACTGTGGAAACCCGTGATCGTCGACTCATCGCACGCCCCACTGCTGTTGACGGCGTGCCTTTGGGGAAGCCAGGCAAAAGTGAGCGTGCCTGGCCTGCCTGTCGTGACCTCAATCCGTCTGGACAA
This sequence comes from Ligula intestinalis, assembly GCA_036362985.1. NCBI lineage: Eukaryota > Metazoa > Platyhelminthes > Cestoda > Diphyllobothriidea > Diphyllobothriidae > Ligula > Ligula intestinalis. The sequence goes on from JAYGXS010000007.1 coordinate 26,157,613, forward strand.
ACCTCAAGGTCGTAGCGGCCGCCAGACGCACTGACGCGCGACCTACTTATGGGCCCACGCGCGGTCCAACCAATGACCTTTAAGACTGTAGCCAACGGTGGCCGCTCGAATCCCTGCTCTCAGACATCACTCCGGACCTAGCTCGCCTTGTGACTAGAAGTGCGGTCCGGCAATCAAATCTTTCACAACCTATTCTTCTATTCTTCTGCAGTATAAACTATTCCTAACAAACTGGCTTTCCCAAGACCTCTCTCATCTTCAAAGGAACCGGGCTTGGAATATCGCAGCCGTTAGAGTTGAACCTTAAGAGCCTTAACATGTTGCGATAGCTGCGCCAAACAAGGGAGAAGACTGAACCCAGTAACACAAATGCAGTGTGGCTCGGAATTCCTGCAACATACCGAAGTTAGTGAAAGATTGATACTCACTGCCTAATTGGCATTGAGTAAGGTTAAAATACTGACTATCGTGTAGACTTTTCTCAAGATATTTCAGTCCAAATAGGATGCTGTCTTTTTAACGACCGGTTACAAGACGCATGCACTGTAAAAAATGGCTACTTAAGTAGTACGTATTTTGATTGCTGATTTTGACTGTCTTTATAAATTTGTATATAGTTTATGGACAACATGTAAGAAAAGAATACTTGTACTCGGTTGGTAGTAAATTATGCCTTCTTCAAAGTATTTACCTCAAGAAAGGGCATTTTTCGGTTTTAGAAAAGTGTATTAGTTGCCGCAGCATTTTGGAGTCTACCGACTGCTACACCTGAATTCAAGGTTTACAAACTGCGAGCTGTGCACATCCCGTTTAAGAAAAAGTACGCTTTTGCCTGAGATGAAGAAGTCACATAGTTTTCATGAAATATTGCAATAATGCTGTATACATTATAGGCAGCATTAATAAATTTACGGATACGATTTATTATGAAGGAACACCTCACAACCGTAAAAAATCCCATGATTCGATTTTTCTCTAAAACCGATGGATACACTTTTTTAACTATATACTTTAAAAGAGATGCAATATACTACCAAAAGAGTACAAGAAAGAATTTTTCATGCATTTTTCCATAACATATATCGGAGTTAATAAAGGCAGTCAAAATCAATGATAAAAAAGCCAACTACTTAAGTAGCCACTTTTTACAGTACATGCTTTTTGTTAGTGGGCAAAAAGAAGCTCGCTAAAAAGCCAGCATCATATCGTGACTGAAATGACTCAAGAAAAGGCTGCACGATAATCATTGAGAAGAAGAAGACTCGATCGCTGGGACAATATGTTTATTCGCCTGACGTTTCGACATCCGTTGCAGATTCATCATCAGAGACATAATCACAGAACCGCAGCAGATACAGGTAGTTTGTGCACAGGAGTCTGCCGTAAAATTTAAACGTGCAGAAAAAAATCGATAAATGCTTGGAGTGTGCGATGATTTGTTACGTCAGCAATGACCATCTGGCCTTGCGGTGTTGGCACAGGGTGATGCCTGTCTGTATGTCTGCGGCGGCCTGTCTGTTTGCCGAGCGGTGACTTGCTTTGGCCAAATTCGGTCTCAGCACAGAATATGGATTGGGCAAATCGTTGCACTTGCTGATGGATTGGGGGCTTATGAACCATGAGCCGAGAATTACTTGAAGCATGGTTCAGTGGCCTGTACTTGCTGCTGTTCCGTGATTATGTCTCTGGTGATGAATCCACGAAGGATGCCAAAACGTCAGGAGAATAAACAGATGGTCCCAGCGATTGAGTCGTCTTCTTTTCAATTACTTCCTAAGACTCACATGTTCGCTTGTATTGACGATAATCATTATTATAACCTTACTTAATGACGATTAGGAAGTGAGTATCAATCTTTCGCAAGTGTCGGCATGTTGCACGAATTCTGGGCCGTACTGTAGAGGTGGGTGGTTCATTGGGATACCAGTGAGAACAACATTTGTTAATACCAGCCATCAGAAGCAGACCAGACATGTAGAAGTGAGGGCAAAAAAGCATCAACAATTGGGCATTTCAAGTATTTCCCTTTATTGTGGAATCAAAGACCTCCTGGGGGTGAATGGGCTGATTGCCCGGGGGTGCTACAAAGTAATTTTCAAAGCTCACAGCCGCATTAGCAACTATCTTTGGCGACACGCCGTCCTCCTCCTTGGGGCGGGGCACATCTTCGCGCAGTCCCTGCTCGAAACACTCACAGACCTCCAGCAAGGAGTGCATAGGCGGTACGTCTTCCTGATGCACGACTTCGGACACCTGCCCAGCACCACCACCACCAGATGAGGTGCCCTTGAAGGCTGTAGGCGTGAGAAGACAGCCTGCGAAGTGAATGGCTTCCTCGATTACTTCTTTGCAATTCTGGACGCAAAAGATAAAAACAGAAGCACAATCAACACGTGCAAATACTGGGTCAATACAAGCGAACATGCGAGTCCCAGGATGCAATTGAGAAGAAGACGACTAGATTACTGGGACAATACGTTCATTCGCCTGACGTTTCGATATCCGTCACGCATTCATTATCAGAGGCATTAGCAAATAACAGAAGCAGAAACGAGTAATACGTACACAGGAGTATGCAGTGTACATAGGATACAGTCATTACTCCAAACATACAGCGACAATTAACGTTAATTGCTTTCTTGCGCGTGGATAGTTTGTTTGACGGCACGCGGGCCGTGACCTGTTGAACTTTCATCATTGGCAGTGGACTCGGCTACCTGGCCCTCCGGTGTTAGCGGTGGCCTGTCCGTTCCCTAAGTTGGCCAAATTGGGTCTCAGCACCGAATATGGATTGGGCTAATCGCTGCAGTTGTTTATGGATTGGGGGCCTGTGAACCATGACTTAAGTAGTCCTCGGCTCACCCGATTTTCACCTCTTGCGAGAATTTCGGCCTCGTCAAATTTGAATGTGTGGCCGGGTCTTGTCGAATAAGCCGCAACTTGAGAATTGGCATCATTTCGCGTGTTCGGCAATTCAGATGTCGAAACGTCAGGCGAATAAACCTATCGTTCTAGCGATCGAGTCATTTCCTTCTCAATATTGGGTCGGTCGGACGACCAAATTTCACGCCTGCTCCTGGAGGCATGGCACTCGCACGCGGATTCTATTAAAAGACACATCGATCTTTCTGATGCTTTGCTGGCGTGCTCAAGGTCACTCCCGGCAGAGCTGAGCTGAATATGCAGTGCATCGTGCGCGTCTTTTATCCCTTGACGGTGGGCTCACCCGAGAGTTCGAAACGACGGGCAACTAACCTACTGGTCCCAGAGAAGGCTTTCCCATCCTCTATTCAATTATCTGGGCCTCGCATATTTTCGACCATTCAAAGTAAACTATTTCAAATCCGGCAAAAAATAACCAATACACTAAGTGAGCCTAGAAGCGATAGTTCGGTAGGAATTCGTAGATGGAAACAACTGTCTCGGTGACGGCAGCGTTTTTAGAAAAGAAATCGGAACCACTATCGGATTAAGGGAATTATTTCAAATCTGCTAAAAACAGCAATTAATTATGTCCCGCTGGTAGTCATCTGGTGAATTATAAATTTATTGCTTAGAAAATCTTGCTTGGGCAGTCAGCCAACCATCTTACTGCATCATAAATGCTAGATTCAACTGGAGCTACGAGGCCCCACCAAGAGAGCCATGAATTTGATCACACTTGGGTCATGTCGCGCATCAAGCCCACTGCAACAGGTTAAATATCGTCCCAGATTCTCAGATTTTCTTCTTCTACCTATCTTACTTCTACACACCAATCGAAGCAGACAAATCTAGTGTGAGGGGTTCAAGTTTCACTCTGTACTCACTTGTATCAACGAAAAAAATACTGATAGGTAATATAAATTTGATTGCAGACCAACTCTTATCATGTCAATCTGAAAGTAACCGGATGGTTTATGCCAGCCTCGTTTGTTATGAATGCTTGGCTGTGAACGTGACGTAAGAAAGTAAACTGGAATTATATTAACGCCGCTGCCTGAGAACGTTCAGCAACAGGAGTTTATGTAGTGAAATTCATTAATCCCTAATCCCAGCATTTTGTCCGACGAAAACGGCAGTTATAGGGCTTTATAGGTAGGGAATAAGGAAAGGCAGTGGAATATACAATAAAAACTGCTATATGCATTTTTATTTTATCGTATTTAGAAATTTTATTGATTTATTTCTGTAGCTTTTCCTAATCTGAGTTATCGTTTAACGTTGTGCAGAAAAAAAACGATTATCAAATTGCAGGTTTCTTAAAATTCCTGAAAGATAGAAATTGTAGATAGGAGGTTGTCTACTTCAACTTACTTGACGTTAAACTTACCATTCTAGAGTCAGATTAGTAAACTGCGCGGAACAACTTACTCCCAGCGGCCGCGGGAAGCAAATCGGACTAAATTTTCAATTTACACTTACTTCTCAAAAAATCCTTTTCTGCCTATCCTATTTCCCCACCTCCAAAAGCCTTATAATCAACGTTCCTGTAGGACAAAATGCTGGGACTAGGGATATATGAGGTGTACTACATAAACTACGTTTGCTGACCGTCCTTCAAAATGATAGAGAACGGACTCGCTACAGAGAAAGTCGTGGAAAAAATTTAAAACCTATCAAGCTCCTGTTTTTGCCACGTCATTTGACGTCGTCGTCCTACATCAACGCCACAACCATCTCCTTCCCTTCCATCTCCTCCTCCTCCTTCTCCTCACGAACTTAACATTGCTGCATTCAGACAGGTGCTGTTGCAGGCCTCGAAGAGAGGCCTAACCGCAAATCCGCCTCAGGCAGCGGCTTTAACATGCTTCCAGCTTACCTTCATTCCTCACCTACACAGCCAAGCATTCACGCCCGTAGAGGAGGATTGGCCAGACGGGTAAATAATGCACACAAAACTTCGTGGTGCTATCGTGTCTAATCTATAGGCTCTGCCGGTCTAAACAGTCACCCTTGGTTCGACCCAAAGCGGACTGTCGACGATCTGGACGGATGCCTCTGTTTTTCCATTTCCGTTGGCGGAGTCTGCCATCAGCACGGAAAAATCAGGACGTGGCTTCCATACGGTGATGATCCTGGGAACCTTTGCAATGCCCCCCCCCCCAGTGGGAACCCCCTTTTTTCTCCTAAATCCCACGCATTACCCCCACAAGGGCGACGGTTTTTCTCCTAAAAATCCCTGAGGAGTTTTTTCACTGTCTGCTCCTATTTTCATCCTATGACTCAGGACAACTGGCCTCGCCAACAGCCTAAGCAACAAATTTTTTTGCTACCACTGCACATATGTACAAATAGGGCACTCAAAGGAATTTTTCCTACATACCCTCAATATACTGATACTGATACTGAGATGTGGACCGCTGGGACAAGATTTTCGTTCGCCTGATGTTTCGAAATCCGTCGCAGATTCTTCATCAAAGACATTAGCAGAAACTGCCCGAGCAAGCTTCCCTTCGTACTGAATCTAACGTCCACCAGCTGTCAATCAGACGCTTAGAAAATCCTGATTGGGCGGTAGGCTGGGTAGGGAACTTGACCCAGAGTGTGTCCCCTAGTTAGGACACTGACTGTACTCAACCCTTGAGCTGGCTGTCGTTGGCCCGAAACCCACAGCAAGTCATGCCGAGTTTTTAACAATCAGGTCAGAGGAAAGCAAAACCAGGTGAAACATCATCTAGGCAACAGAAGGCCACGGCCAGTAAAGAGAAGACTCATGCACAAAAACGACCAATACTTCAGAATCGAAGGTGACCAAGGATAAACGCTCAAGAAGCATTATTGTCTGTTCATCAAGTTCACTCCTGGGAAGTATTTCGTCCGGGGGGATAGCGAAGATACTCGGATCTCTGCATGGCGTATGATCCTAGGGGGGAGGGAAGCGAGTCTGTAAGTTCAAAAGGATACAATGATAGATAACTGAACCCAAATTTGATTAAGCTCACGGCTCCCGGTGAGACCTACCAGCTCACGTGGATAGGGCATTGACTGTACACCTAAGCCTTGATCTTGCTGTCATGCATTCGAATTTCACACAAACCAACGTTTTCACAAGTGGATCAAATGAAGTATTCAAAGGTGCCAATAATACCTTGAATTAAATGGGACTGGTAGTCGTCTGGTGTGTTCGAAACGAAAACACATTTTATAATTTCAGTTGGCTTTTCACGAGATATGTAATCTGCTGCATATATCTTGGGAGTGGCGATCCATTGTGGAACCCCTTGTCCAAGTTTCTTGCGGAAAGCATGATTAAAGGTTTAACGTTTGATTAAGGAGTAGATAAAGTGTGGAAAGTGAACAGTAGAAAAAAATAAGTGCCGCTTGTAACTGTTTAGGAAGCCAAATATATATATGAAACGTATCAGGAGAGAATAAAATCGACAAACATAAACTCCTACTGGTTCAAGAAAAGGATGTCTATTGACTGGTAACGATATTAGACAACTCCTATTGGTAAAAATATAAAGGAAATGGTTGGATAGGCCAAAATTCGACTCATTGAAAATGTGTAAATGGTTATTATCAAAGGGCCTCTCTATGGATCTCTGCCGACGATTCATCTACTCGACCGTCTAGTCTACTTTACACGTTGGTAAATTTTAATTGGAGCGCACATCATGCCATTTCCACGTTGGCTTTGGTGGAACAAATCGGAAGGTATGGGAAGTTTCGCTGCATCCATTGGAGTTTGCCCTCAGCGAGGTTGATGACGAGATGCCGCATCGTTGGTTCAAAAAGACAGCACAGGCAGATGAGGTGAGATTTGGCACAAATAGTGGCACGCGGTCCAGTAACTGCAAAGGGAGCATCTACAAGGAGTCAGGGAAAAGAATATGAAGAACATTGCGGGGAAAACTGTCCTCAAAACGTAAAATTCATGTGAAAGCCTTACCGCTTCCACAGCATAAAGGAAAACGTGAAAGCTAATCGGATTGGATGCAGATCAATAGAAAACGAAAAAGAAGCTGACAGTTCGATTGAAAACATGTGGAGGAATAAAATATTTTAAAAGCACACAATTGCGGAGCCCATTCTTAGGAAGGCAGAAATTTAGTCTGCTTACAGATTAAGGATATTTTAACGCCAGCAAAAACGTAGTCGTATGTCACCTCAGATTTCTGTGGAGTTGAAATGCAATATGAGCATGGACTTCGTGTTGAGTAAGACAGCCGACGTCAAAGTAGTAAAGCAAAACATGTTTACTATTACCAAATAAGTAGGCAGTTATTCAAAGGAAACAGGATTGGTGGTGGCGCTTATCTTCAATAAGTGCCAGATCTGTGGAAAAGGTCGAAAGTCAAAAAAGCCCTCCCGTATGACAAAGCGCAGACAACTGCAGCGAAGAAGAAGACAAAGATGCCAGACAGAAAACCTCCGACGGGTGTTCAGAGAAAATGGCTACCCGCGCAACTTCGTCAAACGGTGCTTGCGCAAACGAGCTGGCCAACAAAAGTGCACCGACCCCAAGATTTGGTGTTCGATCCCGTATTTCAAAAACGTATCGGAAGCAGTCGGCCACCTTCTCACACCACTTGGAGTTGGAGTCACACACAGGCCGGAGGCAACCATAAGGCGTCAGATTATGAAGCCAAAAGACCCACTGCCACGGCAAGAAACATCTGGGGTCGTCCACAGGATCTGGTGCAGTTGCGGTCAAAGCAACTATGTCGGAGAAACTGGCAGACTTCTCAGGACGCGAATTGCCGAACACGCGGCTGCAGTGCGCCGAAATGATGCCAATTCTCAAGTTGCGGCTCATTCGACGAGACCCGCCCACACCTTCAAATTTGATGAGGTCGAAATTCTCGCAAGAGGTGACAATCGGGTGAGCCGAGAACTACTTGAGTCATGGTTCATGGGCCCCCATTCCATCAACAAGTGCAACGATTTGCCCAATCCATATTCAATCCTGAGATTCAATGTGGCCAAAGCAAGCCGTCACTTGAGGAACGGGCAGGCCACCGCCTCATCGTACGCCAACACCGGGGAGCCAGACGGCCGAGCAATCATCATGCCCGAGCTCACTGCCCGTGACGAAAGTTCAACAGGTCAGAGCCCGCGTGCCGTCCAACAAGCAGTCCACGCACATGAAGGCAATTAACGTTAATTGTCACTGTATGCTTGCAGTAATGACTGTGTCCTATAAATACTGCAAACCTCTGTGCATACTTAACCTTTCTGCTACTCATGTCACTGATGACGAATCCGCGACGGATATCGAAGCGTCAGGCGAATAAACATATTGTCCCAGCGATCGAGTCTTCTTCTTCTTCTTCTCAATTGCTTCCTGGGACACGGATGTTCGCTTGTATTGGCTGTACTAAGTTTTGGTTGCGAAACACTATTCAAGATTGCCCTTTGGGATGAAGCCAGTATTGAATTTTCCTCACTGCTGCCCTGGTTCGCTTTGCAGTTTCAACATCCAGTTCCATAAGAATGTGCCCAGTCGCTTCTAAGACGTTCCTAACGTATGGCAGAGCGTGCCTGGATGGTGTTTCTGCTTTTCCTCTCGCCTGCTTCAAAAATTTAGATTTTTAGAACGAAGGACTTGCTGCAACGGTCAGAAACCGTTGGCGTCATTTGGTGTTTGTGGTGCAGTTTTTAGCAAAGCAACTATGTCGGCGAAACTGAAAAACTACTCCGAACATGCGTCAACGAGCACGCAACAGCAGTGAGAAGGAACGACGCCAGCTCCGAAGTCGCGGCTAATCAGACGGGACCCAACCAAGAATTCATATCACAGGAAGCTAAAATTCTCGCTACGCACAATTTCGATAAATGGTGGCGTCAGTGCTAGCACCAGTACTTCTACACTTCTTGTTGAGAAGGAGGGGATATGGGCCCAGTGCCGACTTTAATCAACGTCACTTCTGACGTACAATACAGACAGTAATAGTATCAGCCTAAATTCTCGCGAGAGAGGTGACTTTCATACATCACCCACGAACTGCTTCATTCTTAGTTTTCCGTGAATTCGTGAAAGCGCAACGACAACCTCACCACGCCGTCTGCGGTGCTGAGCCTTTGCTTAGACTGGGCCAGGCGGAGGGTGCGTGTATGTGTGTGTGTGGATGACTACAACTGAAGGTGGTGCCGGTGTTGGCAAGCAAAAAGGCCCAAGAACACCTGCACACAGGCGGTAATTAAATTCCGGCGGTTAACAACTCCACTAGGACCACTATGGCACCGCCTGCAACCACGTACCGTTGAATGCGCGAGTTGTTAGCTTAGCTACGAATGCAGCCGCACACGGCAAAATCCGTCTATTCAGACAATTTAATCTGCGCGATATGAACACACCCTACCCCTGCACAAAGGAGCGAATTTTCGTAACGAAACGAACGAAAACCGGTCGTCGGGAGAGGGTACAGAAGCCGGGGGGCTCAGCGGCCCCGTCATTCGAGTGTACACTACTCAACCGCTGTGGTGATAACGTATAGCCCGAGATAGCAGCTGAGATTCATACATGGAAGGAATGTACAGCAACCTCAAGCCCCTCATTCGCTTTGTACAACCAATGAATTGCGACCTACGAACAAGGTGGACGATCTCACCCCGGGGGGAGGGGTTATGCCCTAAGACGATGGTAAAATAGACGACCAAGATTGCTTAACCTGTAGGATGTTGCCAGATAACCATGTCGGAGTTAGAGAGGTGTCTAGCGTCAGTAGGTGAACACCAACAACAGCAAACGCAGCGAGGGTAACCTTGTAGGGGGGCTAAGCCGTGAGTGTGTTCAGAGCACTACAATTATCACTCCCAATTCCGTATGTGAAGAAAAGGAGTAAGACCAGCAGTTGTTTATTGCATACAGAAACTCGGCAGTGGTCGGAAGTCTCGAAGCGCGGCAGGCCCGGACCTTGCGCATCTGCTGCTAGCGAGCCGGTGCGCAATTCCTGGAACGTCTCAAGGGAGTTCGAATCACTAAATATGAGGTCATGGTGTCATTCGACGTCACCTCTCTCTTTACTTCGATCCTACAAGACCTGGCAGTCCACACGGTCCATGAACTGCTCGAGAGACAATACGACGAGGCGAGTGAGACGGTGAAACGGAGACATCTCCTTCAACTCCTAGAAATCTGCCTGAAGACGTTCTTCACCTTCGAGGGGGTGACATACGAACAGATCAAGAGGACGCCAATGGGATCGCCGCTCTCAGGTTTCATCGCAGAGGCAGTGCTTCAAAAATTAGAAACTCTTGTGTTCGCAAACTGTAAGCCAAAATTTTGGACTCGGTATGTTGACGATACCTTCTTCATCATTGAGCGGAAAATGGTCTGGGAATTCCACGATCTCCTGAACTCTGTGTTTCCTGACATCCAGTTCACGATGGAGACCGAGAACGACAATCAACTGCCGTTTCTAGACGTACTCATGCATCGAAAAACGAATGGGAATCTCAGAACGACGGTGTATAGGAAGGCCACCAATACGCGCCAAATCCTGAAATACCACAGCAAGCACCCAGCATGCCACAAATGCAGTTGTGTGCGATCGCTGTACAAACGGGCAGAAACACACTGCAGCGAGCCACATGACCGGAAATCTGAAATGCAATACCTCCAACGCCTTTTTCATGGCCAACGGTTACCCCCGAAACTTTATCGAACGCGGCAGGCAGTCTCGACCGTACCGAAGTCCAACAGCCGATCAACCAACAGTATGGCGTGCGCTGCCTTACATTGATGGAGTGTCAGAGGCACTCTCCCGTCTACTGAAACCCCTGGGTGTCGGCATCACCCACCGACCAGAGGCGACAATACGACAACTGGCTATGCGCCCGAAGGACCCCCTGCCCCGAGGTGAAACCGCCAACGTCGTTTACCGGATCAAATGCGATTCGTGTGCGGCCGACTATGTCGGAGAGACGGGGAAGCGACTGCAGACGCGAATGGCAGAACACAACAGGGCAGTAAACAGGATGGACGATCGATCGTTGGTGGCGGAACACTGCGCGAATTCCGAACACAAATTCTCCTTCCAGAATGCCGAAATCCTAGGTCGAGGAAATGACCGTGTGGTCAGGGAGACAATCGAGGCCTGGCACACGGGTACAACCTCAATCAACCGTTGTGTTATACTTCCCACGGTCTACCAAGCCCTTCAAACGCATCTTTATGAAGAATAAAGCAAACGAGACCATAGACGGAACGCGAATCTGCATAGTCGCGAGCCAATGATGGACACACCCATAGCTGAGCCACAACCGGAAGTGACAATCATTAGCTCAGCCAGTTCATCCGGTCAGTCTGCGAGTGTGAAACCGGGTGGACGTAGGGGCATAAGGAGGATTCCCGGCCTGGGAAGACAGCTCCGGTCAATGACGGCTGCAGAAACGCGAACACCGGAAGTTGACGAGAGACCCCTTGACTGAGGTTATTACGCTTCACAGGGCACGATGATTGAACATCCCATCTAACCCCCTCCTTCCTCCCCCCTCCTCTGTATTGGTTAAACCCTATTGATTATGACTGCCAACACCTTTAAATACTGTCAGGCGCGGTACAATTACCACCTCTGATGACGGAAGCCTGTACGCTTTTGAAACGTCAGGACGATAAAACAATGGTTCACTCAGGAACGTGCGAGCACCGATCATATGGGCTTCCGAACTAAAAAAGGTTCATGTGGTGGTCAGAGGTCCCCAATGGGTGACCGCCTGCCAGGCCGATTCCAGCCAAGTCATAATAGCAGTATCTGGGGGTAACTTGATACAAAACTGGTCAGGGCTTATTAGCCTTCATCAGCCAAGCAAAACTCTGAACGCCAGTTGGTCAGACAACACAAACAAACGCACTTACAGACGGCGCAGTTGGTCCACCATATATATATATATATATATTCTAGTTTGATACCACATGAGAAGTTACGGCCTGAGAAGTCGAGTCTCGAGAAGTAATGGAAGAAAAGGTTTCATTCGCTGGGGCAACACATTCAGTCGCCTGACGTTTCGACTTCCTTTGCATCAGAGAAATGAGCAGAAACGGCTACTATTTTCTGCTTATGTCTCTGATGAAGAATCCGCGATGGATGTCGAAACGTCATATGACTAAAAGTTTTGTTCCAACGGTCGAATCTTCCTCTTCTTCTCAACAGTTAATTTACTGTACTCCGTAAACCTCACTCTACATCTAATCCAAAACTCACGCCTAATCCTCACTCCAGCAGCAAATGCAACCGTAAATTTGACCGCCTCCCGTAGTTCAACGCAAATCAATCTGTTACGGCCCAGTCATGGAAGGATAAAAATCACAAATAGTCAAAGAGCAGTGCTGAAAAAACCGTAATCCTGCAATGGACGCGCATGAGGAGGCATCCTGCCACTTATAACGTGTGTTTTAAAACCTTATTCAGGCATGGAGCGCACATCAGATACGTGCAAACGCGAGCACGTGATTGCCAAAGGTTTTAGTCTCCACAAGAGGCAACCGTCTTAAAAATTATTGGGTCAACCTTCGAACGGAATGACCGATGTTCTCTAACGCCGAACCTCTCGGCGACGCCATTATAGTCCGGACAACGTGCATGTATAAAGAACTTCCAGGTCCAGCTCCCCTCGTAAGTAGTCACGTTTATCAGTTTTGGTTCTGTCTTCCTATTGTCGCCTTTGCATGGTTTTCCGACGTAATTTTGGCAATGAGTAAACTGATGGAACCGCTGCGCAGAGCACTGACAACTGGCCTAATGCATGGCGCAAAAAGGATTCACGTTGAAACATGCAGCGTTCCGTGTGCTAGCGGTCAACAACCTGATTAGCGGACAAGCCTCCGCCGAGCCAACTTAGGTGCATGTACAACCTTTAGTGAATGTGTATACCACCTTCAAGTTGAACGATTATTCCGGCAAAGTTGCAAAACTGACCGCTGTGGATTCAACGCCTAGAATGGGTGCCAGTCCCGCAGCTTGTATGGATTCAGGCTACCCAAAGACATACTACTAAAGTAGCATGCGTTTTCCGAAAACCACTTGATTTTGCACAAATATGGTCACATTTCTACGAAGGGCACACAAGATGGTGAGTTATTACAACTCACACACAGAAAGTAACGTGCTCTTTAAAGCATACGCCTAAAGACAGGGAGTATTCCGTTTAAAAAAAGCAAAATCTGAACCAACTCCCCTGTACTTTGGAACTCCATCTGCATTTTATTGTGTTTTCTGAAAGCTTCCCACCCACGTGCTAAGAGCCTTCGCTAAGCCAAACTCATTTCCCACAAAGAAGCCCCTCTTGGCCATAAAACCCGCGAGAAATTTGCGGGTATCCTTTGACTAAAGGCACTAATTGAATAGAGTGAACCCGTAAAATTGTATCTGTAAGTTAACGGAAATCCCAAGTGTTCCTTCAGATTGCCATGGGGTAGTAGGAGGAAGGTAGTCATCTTTTTGTGCACTATCACGCATGTTCATGAAAATTCGCAAGGTAGAGCACTCGTGCAAATCCAGCTCACAGCAAACGACTTCCGGTGACCCGACTTCCCGATTTTAAGATGGAACTCCATGGAAAGAATTAGCAAGGAACAGGCGGCTAGACAACATAATTTGCCGGTGCCACACAAGCTAACAATTTGGTACTCGCTACCTCGTACAAGGCATGCATTAGAAGCAACAGAAGACGTTGTAACTGTTAGGATATTAGCCGGGCCAAATGCTAAAAACGTTTGGAGGCTTTCGTAAGGCGTCGAGCCTAGCCAAGGGTCTTTGTTTGTTAGCTCTGACGCATACAGGAGTGAATGTCCACGCGAGATGACCTTAACCTCTGCAGAGGAAACAGATGCACGCGCTTGCTCGCGCGCGCCATTGGTCGCAGTTGTCCCAATGCGCTAATCAGGGAACAGGCGAACGGGTACTTGAAACTCCCTTATAAGACACTGTCCCCCTGACACAGGGAGATTTGCAGCCACACCGGATAGCGAGGACCGCCAGTCCGATCCCAATGCCCGGCTTGCCCCGAGGCGGGACGAAGAGCGCGCTGGAGATAAACCAGCAGCGACAGCCACCTGAGAAAGCTCCTCCGGGTTTTGTACACAATAAAACCTCATCCGGGTGGATTCCAGAATTATGCCCCTCTTACTATGTTCTTCCTTGGGGATTTCAACAAGGCGTAATTTAACGGTGACACACGTCACATGTCATCGTTATGACACTAGCGACGCTGAACCCGTCGTTATAACAGTAACAATTGAGCGTGGTATAACCCATCGTTCGTTATCCACGATACCTGTATTCGTTTCATGTATATGAAGGGCCGTCAGAGGTTAGTTTATCAAGCCTCATGCCACGACAGCCCTTCTACTTATACAGGCTAGACAATATGGCAACTCCATTCAAAAATAAGCAAGTACGAACGAGTCATTCGGAGAGGCAGTGCACTGCCACAAGTCGCTACCCAAACCCTAGATAGGAGAACCACAAAGGCCACTTCGCGAGCACGCGAATAAGGAAGCGAGATGGCTGGAGGACAGGACTGGAGACACTAGAAGCCTGGGTTTCCCACAGCAAGTCACTAAACAGACAAATTTGAGAACCTATTCTACTGTAACACGAACGGGGGGGACGAGACGTACGAAGCACACTAGCACCGCACGACAAGTTATACAGCCTGAATACAGCCCAACAGAAGATGCGCAACTGTCACCAGTATTATCAGGATAAAAACTGCAGCTCTTGTTGGTGCGGTTTTAATTTTACAACATCTGAAGATGGGCTTCTGTATGATCTCGAAAGCCCCGCAAAACACAGCTGCCGCCCCGGTGACCGTGAAGCGGACGGCCACAATGCCCGAGGCCCCCAACGTCATCCTTCTTTTCAGACAGCTGCGCCGACTTGCTGACCTTAAAACGCTTGACCGGTATTCACTTGCATGCGCGTGCCGACTTGTCACCTTTTTTCAAGTCGAAACAATCACGCTGACTAACAAGCGTTCCATCAAGCACGGCGGCCCCCACAATTGACCCCAGCTTAACAAGACATACGCGCGTCCAAATAAGTACGCCTGCGTAAGGGCCATTTCAACCGATGCAACAAGGACCTCAATACTCGACACACCCTTTGGGCAAATACAAACATGCCAATAGCATACCAACATCACACACTCTTGGGCGCGACTGGACGCTGGTGGTCACTGCTCTCCGAGACAGCAACATCGGGTTCTGTGCGCAACAAGACTCTCATTCTCGGAAGACTTCTGTCTTTTACCTGCCACCTGGGATTCGGCCTGATAGTTGTAGCGAGTTAAGTATAACCACCACTTAGCCGCTACAACCACGTATTTTCATTCTCTGCCGCTGTCAAAGGTCTGGACACTGCCATGTATCCGTCACGATTTTCCAAAACTATTTCAAAAAGTTATACTGTTGTGGGGGAATCGGTGTCAGGTCCAAAATTCGTCGACCCTGAATGAAAATGAAGCCGCTTGCCAGAAGTTAGGGGAGGCGCAGGTTAACTTAATCGTGACCATGAGAAGCTCCAAATTGTAAAAGTAGTAAACAAAACTAATTACGAGACAAACAAACGGAAGTAAAAATGATAAGAAAATGAACTCCCAGGGGAGTTAGAAGTGCCGAAGCATCTAGCAGACAATAACCTCGCATCACGATGTTCGATTGAGAGCATAAGCCAACGTATCAGGAATCATAAAAACCGTGTTTTTCAGGATAAAGCTGTATTAGAGGGGTGCCAAGCAAAAACAAAAACGCAGGGAAATAGAGTGACTGCGAGTCGGAAATATTAAAATCCAAATGCTATTAGAAGAAAACTATGGATGAGCATGATGTTTTACAGGTTCGCAGCAGTTAAACCGAAAGATGAGCATAAAAAGTCGCAGTTTCTAGTCGTTAGTGGTAGACATCAACGGGCGGTGGATAGGGGAGGGGCGGGGAATAAAAGCGACCTAATTGTAGCCATCATCGTAGGTGGGGTTCATCACGCGGGTTGTCGGTGGCTCGAAAATGGGATTCTCTGCCATTTCCCAGTGCACATTATCGTTGTGCATCTTGAACTTGGCCAGCTCACGACGATCGTCGATGGTAATGACAAGTTTGTAGATTAGCAGCAAGAGCAGGCCGCCAAGTACGATGGCCGCAATTACGCCCAGGACGATGAAGAGGATGTTGGTGGTCTTGGTGCACTCGCTCTTGCGAACGATTTTCAGGTCAACCTAAATTAAATTAGGTAAAATGCGTTACTGAACAGTATATAGTAGCAAGTACAAATAAGTATATGAAAATGTTCGGCATCAACGGACCTTGCGCTTGGCGTAGATGGCATCAGAGTAACGATAGGTAAACATGACACGACATGAATTCTCCGTGTAGATAATACACAAATTTGATCCATCTTTCTGGTTGGCTTCCTCAATGATCTGTACACGCTGTGTATCAATGACGGTTGTGTTGCAGGACACCTGACAGGCCTCGGCAGCCTTGGGCGGGACGGTCATGGGCATCTCACCCTCCTTCGGCTCGGTCTGGTCAATCTTCGCCTCGTCCTCACCCAGGACTTCACGACGCAGGCAGAGAACGCACTTCTCTACGTTGGGGTCTGTACAGAGCGCGGACTCACCGCCCTGAATTTCGTTGCAGAGTTGACCGGTGAATCCACTGTTGCAGAAGCATTGGCCGCAGTCGCACACACCACGCCCAGAACATTTGGGTCCCTTAATTTAACAAAAGGAAGGCTGATACAAAACTGTTTGCATACAAAGTGAGGTTTGGATTAACACTAAAATGGTATATACATAGCTCTTAGCGCCTTCCGGTGTTGGTGCCCACGCCGTGCTAGAGGACATGTAATCACAGATATCGAGCGGCCGTGCAAGGCAATAATACGGGCCACTGCAATAACCAATCGCAAGCGCCCACAACCAATCCAGTGGCCAATCGGACACTGACTGATTCTCACTTGACGATCATGCATTCACGCCCACGCCACCCTAGCGGAGAAACACGATCGCAGGCCCAGGATTTGCCGCATGTATGCCGCTGACCACCCCTGAGATTCTACTGCTATCTCTCCCCCTAATGGTTATAGTGTTCTGAGTATAAACAATGCTTGGATTCTACTAGCTTCAAACGAATTAAGGGTGCCCAGAGCTTTGATGACGGACTCCTTAATAGTGAAAATATTATGCAGTTCAAAGAAGTGGCTAGACTTTTGATCGAGAATGGTGTATGTTTGCGGTTGCTCCTAATGAGAACGTAATTTCTTACAAAAGTATAGTTTTTGCGCAACCTTTCTAGGAGATATGACAGAAATCACATTAGAAAAAATAATTAGAATACATCAACACAAAACGCATACAAACTGCTTCCTGATTGAAAGTGGCCAAAATGGACGCTTAGCGATCCAAGCAAAAGATAATGTTTCATGGTAATATTGATGGCAATCGAACCTTAGGCCATGAGTTCAATTTCATAGCCGTCAATATACTCGCTCACGCCAGAAGCAAGACAAACCGATAACTGATTGAAGCCTGGTCCACGGACAGGAGCCCAATTAATCGATGTATCGATTTGGCACCGCCGTGTAGAGCCCTGCGCAGTCACCTCCAGACAGATGTGACTGATAGTTGATTGGCTTACACTGCCTATAACTGTCACCTTCTTTGTTGCTGCTGCTGCTGCTGTCTCTGACGATGAATTCCCTTAGGAGGTTAAAAGCTCAGAAGGGTAAATAAACTGATGATAGTGGGGTGCTCCCCGATCTGGTTACGGAAAGTTCTCATCACGTTTTGCCTTGGAGCTCAATCTGGAATCCCGACAGGCAGTCGCATTGCGACTTTTATGACTGACTCATTACGGCCAATAATTTTAGTTGACCCAATTGTGAAAAAACTCAACGCATTTGGCGGGATTTTAACCCGCGTATCAGAGAAGGCCTTTGCCGGAAGCCAACGATCTAACCGCCAAGCTACAAACACCCCGCCTCGCGTCATGAATTTAATCATACTTGGGTCGATATTACCCGCCCAACTTTGCCGCTCGTATGGAATCCACCAATGCGGGACAGCAAGTTGACTGCCCAAGCAGGATTTCCTAAGCAATCATCTAGAATGACTACTAGGCTGACTTAATTATTAAGTTGGTTTTGCAGATTTGCAGATTTGAGTTGACCCAATTGTTAAAAAAAAGTCGAGGCATTCGGTAGGATTTGGACCCGCGTATCAGAGAAGGCCTTTACTGGAAGTCAACGCTCTAACCGTCACCGTGTGGAGCCGAAATCTCAGGACAATAAATTAAATGATCCGGCGCTCGACTCGTCTCCTTACTTATTCAAGCAGATACCTGGAACGCGAACTTTCGCATTTATTCACTGCCGGCTGTTACGGCCTCTGTCGGGACTCAAGGGGCAGGTGAATTCCGTTAGCGGTTAGGTGGACGTTCATCCACGAATGCCCCAAATATTGCCCATCTGTAAAAAATTCGAACTGACCGACTGACTGACTGACTGACTGAATGACTGGCTAGTGGGTGGATTGATGTACTGACTACCTCGGTCACCTGGCGCAGTATGAAAAAAACACTGTGCGGCCGCAGTTGGGGCTGCACACAGTGCTGCTGTGGGCAGCTGTTTCGCCTGGCACGAGCATGCACGCAAAAACACGAGGAGATGGTGCCAGCCACCACCGCTGACGCAGCCGCGCTCGTTGCAGCAGGGCGGTGCGCAGCGTTGGCCAGCCAGCCAGCCGCGGAGGCGCAACCGCACGGTCCGTGTTAGTCACACACACACACTGACTGACTGACCGACCGCGCTCCCACGCTCTCTCGCGTGGCGTACGCGCGCACGCACGCATGCGTCATCCTGCGTGCGTGTGTGTGCCAAGCGCACGCACGCGCGCGTTGGCGCGACCAACGCACCAATCAGGCGACAGCAGCATAACTCGTGGCACGAAGATGGCGGCGCCGGCGGCGACGACGACGATGGCAGCGGAGATTTTGCGGATACACATGTGCGATTACACTGTCTCAGTGTGGTGGTCCTCCACTTAGAGGAGCGTTCAGTGAATGCCACATCGGACATGCGCGTGGGCGGAAAGCTGTGGACATCAAACACTTTCTCCTGCTACCTATCGTCCTAGTGACTCTTAAACGTATCCTCCGAATGCACTCTCTTCAGTTGCCGGTGTTTCCTGTCCGTTTTAGCTGACATTATAATACAGCGCCACTGTAAAACGGGCAAGCAATTTGCTGATCGCATCCTTAGTTGAAGCCTTTAATTTTGAGCATTCGATGGCCTTTTACCATGACTCCTTACCTATTAAGTTGGTTTGGCAGATTTGCTTAATTTGCGTTGACCCAAGTGTTAAAAACTCTAGGAGTTCGGCGGGATTTGAACCCGCGCATCAGAGAAAGCCTTTGCTGGAGGCTAATGCTCTACCGCTAAGCTACAAACGCCCGCTTCACGCCATGAGTTTAATCACACTTGGATCGATATTACCCGCTCAACTTTTCGCTCATATGGAATCCACCAATACGGGAGTAAGTTGACTGCCCAAGCAGGATTTCCTAAGCAATCATCTAGAATCCACCAGAATGACTACTAGGCTGACTTAATTATTAAGTTGGTTTGGCAGATTTACTCGCCGTGAATGAAGCCATTTTTGCTGAAGATTTAGGATATTCCCTTCTACATGAAGTATGCTCCCTCTCTCTCGGCGTATGGCAGCAAGAGCGAGAGAATTCGCTAAACTGGCACGGATTACAGGAGGGGCCAGGAAACAAGTTGCACCCACAGCGCTCGTTGAGGAAGATTACCGCTGTCCCCAGAGCGTGTTGGTGACTTGCACGGCACCTACTCCACTCTTCATATCTACGCCAACCAACCAGCTCCTGTGACAAGAAAAGGTTCGGACGAACGGAGACGAGGATGCGCAAGGTCATCCGTGCGTCCGATTCAGCACCACGCGGCTGAGGTGTCGCCTGGTCAAGGAACACTGTACCACGAAGTAAGAAGCCACTAGCATCTTCAAGTCATCGAAGTAACACATCACTGGAAGAAAAACTGTCCAAATGGACGCCGGAAAAGAGACACCACAAACAATTTGGGTGCTTAACACTCGACGCCTTTCAAAATTATCAACAGCGCAAATAAGGAAGATTTTTCGGTTGGTCCGTAGGACCATTAAAAAGGTAGCAGTTAGTGCGAGAGAAACCGGGAATCCAAAATAGTTACGCTTGTTTAACCTCAAAAACTGAAACTCTTTGCTTGACTTTGGCACGTTCATTAATCTTCATTTTTGGAATAATCCGTTTGACCAAATTGCGAAAAACTCGGCAGCTTCGATGGAATTCGAACCTACAACAGCAATGGGAGGAGGCTTTAGTACAGCCAACGCTCTGGCTAACTTAGTTATGAGACCTCCACCGCGGGGCGAGAGTTTAATAACGGTTGGGCAAATTTACGCGTCGAGCCTACTACAAGGAATGGAATCCACGAATCCCAACATACTAAGCTGACCGCCCAGCTAGGATTTCCTAGGCAATCAAATTAAAATCTATTACCGGGCACACTTTATAAATAGAGAGATATGGCAGATTTTAATAATCGATTTGACCAAATTGCAAAAAACTCGGCGACCTTAGTGGGGGATTCGAACCCACGTTAACAAGGAGAATGCTTAGTTTTTGTAATAGCCGCTGATTTTCAAAGGTCAACAGTCTGTCAAAATGCTGAGCGAAGGAAGACCCTCTTGGATTCTGTGCATTTGCGCTGGAAAGGTTCCTAACATTCCGTTTCTGGGGACGCCGCACAGCCCATGATGAGCCAAGGCACTTAACGGCTTCGCGAGGGCCGCCTGTCGTGAGCCAGTTTTGTCGGCTCAATCCTGATTGGCCACTGTCGAACAATATCTGCCTTTGGCGTTCCTTTAAAACTACATACACCCTGTGCCTGACTGACTTACGGGCTCTTTGGGGTACCGGTTCGTGCTGATTAGAAGTACCAAGGCGGGTCATAACAATTTGGCGACGCACTGTCTCATTCTACAATGGAGGAATTGTGCGCGGACTTGAAGCTGGTGTTGCAACAGCAACTGAAGGAAACCCTCACCGCCAAGATATCCACCCCCTCCACAGGCCAATCGAGTTCTGCTGGTGGCTCACAATCCGTCGATTCCATCGCCAGCAGCATTACCGAATTCTTGTATGACCCGCAGGCCCAGATTACCTTTGACTCCTGGTACAAACGATATGAGGATTTATTCTCGGTCGATCTGGCTGCCCAAGAAGATGCATGGAAGGTACGACTCCTCCTTCGCAAACTGGGTCCAGCCGAGTAAGAACGCTACACGAACTTCATTTTGCCCAAGAATCCAAGAGACATTTTCTTCGCGGACACGTTGAAGACGTTGTCGCAGATTTTTGGTGAGCAGGCTTCACTGTTCAACACCCGATTCCAGTGTCACCAGCTGTGCAAACGGGAATCTGACGATTTCATCACGCATGCCGGCATTGTGAATCGTGAGTGTGGGCGTTTTCGACTCGGCTCCCTAACCGAAGACCAGTTTAAATGCCTTATCTTCATCTTCGGCCTACAGTTCCCCAAGGATGCCGACATCCGGATGCGTCTTCTGTCCCACGTGCAACAGAGCAGCTCAGTTACCCTCCAAGAACCGGCTGCCAAGTGTCAAGCACTTATTAATCTTAAGCACGATTCGGCTGGGTCCAAGGCGCTTCTACTGCTGGCTCCGTGAATGCGGTCGTAACAGCTATGTTACCTTCGGTTTCGCGGCCTAAGCCATCTCCCAAGTCAGCCCCCAAGGCGAAATCCCCGGCCTCTCCTTGTCAGCACTGTGGCGCGTGGCATTTCAATCGGGACTGCACATTCCGGCAACATCACTGCCAGAATTGTAACCAGGTGGGGCTCCGTGACCGGTTCTACCGACCCTCACCTTGTGCAAGCAAGTCCGCCCCCGCCAATTCTAACGCCAAACGCCGTTCCAAGCCAAAAAGCAAGTCCCAAACTCAGTCGCCGCTCCGCCTTGTTTGTAATCAAGTGCAGACTCCGGCTATACCCGCAGTCCCCGACAACGGCATTCCCCAGGCCACCAAAATGCCTGCTCCTCAATCGCCAGATCTATGGCAAACTCCAGTTAGGCCTTGGTCTCGTGTGCACCTCGACCTCGCTGGCCCACTCGACGATATCATTTACCTTGCCGGGGCTGACGCCTACTCAAAGTGGCCTGAGATTGCACCGCTGCAGCCGGCAAACGCCTTCCTACGGCGCATATTCAGCCAACACGGCCTACCGGATGTCCTGATGCCAGATAATGGCTCGCAATTTACCTCATCGACCATTGAGGATTCCCGCCGCCAACACCACATCCAGCACCTACGCTCCCCGCCCTACCATCCTCAATCCAAAGGTCAGGCTGAAAGCTTTGTCGCCACTTTCAAACGAGCCCTGTCGAAAGCTCGTGGAGAGGGGACCACGGATGAGATATTCCAGGCCTTCCTGTTCTCCTACAGGACCACCCCTAACGCGGCGTCTCCTAGTGGTGTCTCCGCCGCCGAATCCTTAATGCGCTGCTGCCTACTAATCTGCAGTCCCCACAGCCACTTCCACCTGTCTTTCGTGGCAAGATCTCCGTCGGAACACCGGTCTTTGTTCGCGACTACCGAACAGGGTTCCCAGACTGGATTGAGGGGACGATAACAGAGCACAGAGGCAGCATGCTGTTTGACGTCTCTGTCGGTGAGGACACCTGGGTTCGTCACCACAATCAGATCCAACGGCGGCAGTGCAGCAACCCATCCGGACCTAATTCAGGCGTTTCTCTGCCTCTCGACATCCTGCTGGAAACCATTGCTATTCCAGCGGATCAGTCAGCTCCCGAACTGACTCCTGCAGCCTCTTCGGAAGTACCGCCTTTGGAGCCAGTTCCTGGCCCCGCACCCGTAGACCTGAAACCACCCACAACACGCCGGACCAATCGTTATCGCCAAAGTCCGCAGCGCATACAGGTCAATTCACGGCAAAAGCGGTACTGACAGATATGAAGGGGGGGGGGTGTTGGGACGCCGTACGTCCCATGATGAGCGAACGCACTCAACGGCTTCGCGAGGGCCGCCTGCCGTGAGCCAGTTTTGTCGGCTCAATCCTGATTGGCCACTGTCGAACAATATCTGCCTTTCGCATTCCCCTAAAACTACATACACCCTGTGTCTGACTGACTTGCGCTTGCTTGCATTAACGCGCTGTACAGTGCTCTTGTCTGAGTAGACGCTCTGTCTAGCCGACTGGTCTTCTCACTGTCTCTCTTACGGGCGCTTTGGGGTACCGGTTCGTGCTGATTAGAAGTACCAAGGCGGGCCATAACACCGTTGATTTAGCATTGTCGCAAGGTTTAAATATGGCAATAGCAGCAAAATGATTTATTGGATCCATATCATTTCGAGAGAGCTCCAATAACACAACGCTCTCCCATAACTAAAGAACATACAATTGCTTTATCTGCATTAAAAAGGCACAAGGAAATAGTTATTTCCAAACCTGACAAAGGTCATGGTGTGGTTATCCTCAATCGCTATGATTACGTTAAGAAAATGGAAGCCATTTTAAAAGATTCCAGTAAATTTCGTCTAGAAGCAAAAGGTAAAGATGAAACCAAGGCATTGGAAGCCTCTGCCTGGAAAATGATCAAGCTTCTGTTGGATAATAATCTAATGGATTCCAAAACAGCTCTGTCCCTAAAACCCAGGGGTTCATATATACCACGACTATATGGTTTACCAAAAACACATAAAAAGGATATTCCTTTACGGCCAATTCTATCCATGTCAAACTCACCATTTCATAGACTAGCACAATGGCTTGTGAAGGAAATAGAACCAATTCGCAAAAGGTTTTCTTCTTACACATTAAAAGATAGTTTCCATTTTGTGGACGAAATAAGACACCAAAATATTTCCGACAAACACATGATATCCTTGGACGTTGAGTCATTATTTACCAACGTTCCCTTGGAAGAAACTATTGATATCATTTGCACTTATTCTTCGGATACCCGTCTGGCCCCTGAAATATTACGAAACTTACTATAATTATGTACAAAGAATGTCCAATTTCTATTCAACGGACAATTATACCGACAAATTGACGGAGTCGCGATGGGAAGCCCACTAGGACCTACCTTTGCTGACATATTTATGGGCCATTTAGAAGACAAAGTATCTGCCAAATTGAACAAAAACACATTATACAGACGATATGTAGATGATATATTTGCGATTGTGGACAATCCAAGGGAAGCCGAAGGATTATTGTCTACAATGAACAGTCTACATCCTAAGATAAAATTTACCATGGAACAGGAACAAGATAACCATCTTTCCTTTCTCGACGTTAACTTATCCAGACAGAAAGATGGTTCCATTACACGGACGGTCTTCCATAAAAACACCTGGAAAGGACAGTATTTACATTATCTGAGTTTTGTTCCCATTCAATGGAAACGTAACTTGGTATATACTCTTTTCCAGAGGACCAGAATGATCTGTTCTACGGATACATTGGATAATGAATTAACCAACCTTAAACGCACACTTATGAAGCAAGGATATCCAAGTCAATTTATAGACAAATACAATAAACCTCTCAGACCTAAATTGACGCAACAATTAGCACCAAAAAAGCCCGTCTTCATTTCCTTACCATTTAAGGGCGACAACATACTAAACAGCATCAAAAGACGCCTTCGTAATGCCATTGAAAGGACGTACTATGCTGCTGATCTGATAATATGCAATCTGACAAAGCCTTTACCAGTTCCTCATGCGAAGGATGCCATGCCGATGCACGCCACCTCAAACTGCATTTATGAATTTACATGTACTTGCGGATGCAAGTACATAGGGCGAACGCAGAGGCAATTGGCCACCAGAGCTAAGGAACATTTACCTAGCTGGCTAATGAAACAGGAAAACAGAATTCCCCGACCTTCAATTACTGAACATCTGTTAGACTCGGGCCATTCTGTTGACCCCCAAACGTCCTTCCGAGTACTTGTTCGAGCACGAACAACTCGCACTTTACGCTACCTGGAGGCAGCCTACATACGGCGGGTCAAACCCGACCTATGTAAACAGTTGGAGCATGTAGTGAACCTAACTTTGCCTTGGTAACATTGGCTCCCTGTTTATACATTTTTCCTCCTAAGTTGTTACTTCAGGTGTTTTTTCCCTGTTATTTTTGCTGACCATAGCTTTTGAAATTCTCATGTTATTGATTAGCCACTTGGCCACTCCTTATGACCTTGTGTTGATATCGATTTTTCTGTACGAATTCATTGTGTATCTTCTCTTTTGTGTTTCACGTTAAGTAATGAGAGGCGGCAACTGACGAGCTCTCTCGAAATGATATGGATCCAATAAATCATTTTGCTGCTATTGCCATATTTAAATTTGCACCAGGGAAACGTTGCTTTAAATTGTCGCAAGGAATTTTGCGTTCGCCTGGCAGGTGGGGTTCAACGACATCAAGATTGCAGATCCACTATCTGGGTCGAAAAGGTTTTTTCCGAAGGATTTACTCCAAAGTTGCGCACAAATTTCCTCAGTGTGGTAGAAGCAGCGCACGTCTACTCTCAATATCAATCAAATCACGCGCAAGTCGCTGTCCTAAGCCCCCTTGTAGTGGTACGCACGGTGGACCACGTCGGATTCGATTATCGAATTGTCAGAATCCTGGAATTTCAGGAAACTACCCAATCAGATAAGCCTCCGCATGCTTACAGTCTCACCAGCGGTGGTGCAGGAGTAACCGGGAATCCAAAAATGGTCACGCTTTTTTTTACTTTAAAAGCCATAACTCCTTGCTTGAAGCTTCTAGTTGCGAAGGATGGAAACATCTTTTGGTATTAGTAGAGGTGTTTGGCAGATTTGAGTAATTCATTCGAACCAATTATGGAAAATGTCAGGGGCCAACTCAATGGCGTGCGTAAACAGCCCTGATGAAAAGTTGCTACGGCAACCGACCGGTTCGCTCAGTCACAGTGCACTCGATAACGCCACACAGGTGCGGCCGGCACAGGACTCTAACACAGCTGGCAAGTTAGCAAGCGATCCACCCACAAGTGCATTGTCTGTAGCTTTGCCCAGCGCCCGCTAAGCCGTAGACTAGTACGTCAACTCCCATGACTCCCCCAGTCAATGAAGCTGTGTTTCTTGTGACTACCATCTAATTGGCCCGATCTTGTACATACGCGTTCGCTTGCTCTTAAGTATGCTGTACTAGGGTTGTTCTAAGACGTCTGCTTTCTGCACACTTCTTGTTGTGTTCTTCCTTCGGGGCTCACATGAGGCGTTAGTCAGACGGGAATATCGCAGCCTTGGCAACCGTTACAACAGAAAACAAACGCCAGCAAGGGGAAAGCCAAATGAGATACGAGGCCCCCACGAACAACCGTCATTGTAATCACTTGGGCCAATTGGCCCGCCGAGTCTACTGCAACCTATGGAATGCAAAAATTCTGATACAGTAAGAAATCAATCTAGCATCCACCAGATGACTACCGGAGCTTATTAATAGGCATTCTGGGAAGATCACTGACCCTGTTCCACTTTGCAGTCATGCATGCAGCGGACCTCGTCGGATTCGACAGCCAAACCGTCAGAATCCGGGAACTATAGGAAACCACTCAGTCAGTTAAGTCTCCACATATAACGTCTGCCTGACAAGATGACATTCTCACAATGCCTGTTTCCCCCCTCCCTTCCTTCCGCAATGCCCACGCCCCCAAACGTCATTTGTCTTTGCACCCGGCTGTTCACACTTGCTGACCTGACGATCACTTGACCGATATTCACTCACGCACACACGTGCTCCACACCCGTCAAAATAAGTAAGCCTGCCTAGGTGCCAATCGAACACGCCAAGCCGTGGCCACGCAGCAGGGGGCCTTTGTAGGCGACATCCCCTCGGGCAATTGCAACACATCGATAGAAAATTTGAACTCGCTTCACAGTCATGCAAAAGCAACTGTCATCATCCCACACAAGAAACAATCGACTCTCCAAAGTCTGATGGATGCAGTCAGCACTAGCCCTGGCTTCGCCAGTGGCCACTGCCGCCTGAGGCAGCAACAAATCCCTCTCACGTGTGCGTTCTGTCTCCTAACTATATACCTTGGTGGATTTGGCCTGAATATTATAGTGCTCCGTCTACAATCAGACAAGTTAGACGCTACAAACGCAGCCGCGACAGCGGTACGCTCTCACGATTGAGCGCCATGCCAGACTGAGTGGAAACTTTCCCCTAACTTTTCTGCAAACAATATATTGTTCCTACTAGTCTGGCCTACCCGAGGCTTATCTCTTCTATCGCCTTAACAACCGGGCCTGGAAGATCGCAGCCGTTAGGATTTAACCTGAATAGCCTCAACACTACGCGATAATGTCTCCTCGGCAGTCGTCACATGAGGCCTTGTGTGAGTCGGCCTGCGATTGGCTGTTCCAGAGGCCGAAAGCAGCAAGCCTTCCCAAAATACACTTTGACTTGAGCTAGTCACGACAAGCGTTCACAAATGCACTTTGTATGGAGTTAGTCACTACACCTTCTGCTTGGGAATGGAAGTTTGCGGAGTGATGTTCCGAGCCTTTGTTAACTTCCGCCAGGGGCGACCTCCTTTGTTGGCAATTTTGAAGTGTTTCTTCTATGAGTCGAAGTGTAACCGACGCCCTTGTTCAAGGCCAACTGACTCAAGGTCATCCACTACCTCAGTCAGCGCTTTCAGACGAGCTGACCTGTAGGCAATTGACCGAAGCCCCTCGGGTAATATTACAAGCACCGCTTGGAGAACACGTGAATCTGCTCCGCAATCCTACTTAAGCAACTGCGACCTTCTCATTCGCCCCCTCAGGCCTGCCTGGACGTATTCAACACTAGCCCTGGCTTCGCCAGTGGCCACTGCCGCCTGGGACAGCAATTTGGAGTTCTGTACTTACAAGAAATCCCTCTCACGGGTGCTTTCTGCTTTTTCCCTCCAACCTGAGATTCGGCCTGATGACTGTAGCGATCCCAGTACACCCACTACTTAGACCGCTACAAATCAACCGTTCGGCTCTACGGTCCGTGCCTTCTAGTTAGACTTACCAAAAGCCAACTTGGTCGAAGAGGGCAGCTGTCTGCCTATCAACAACAATCATTAGATCACAACCCCACTTAGAGGTTGTTTCATGCCTCTATGGCAAGCAAGTAGCCGTCTTGCGTCACCATATTCTGAAGCATACGGTGGACATCGTCGAAATCGACAGTCGAACTGTCATGACAAGAACAAGGAACGGAAGAATGGAAGGACAGTTGTCTGCTAATCACCAACAATCGCTAGACCAAAACCACACTCAGGCATGGGAGCATGCCTTTGTGGTAAGCAAGGGCAAAAGCACCAAGAGCAACTGGAAGAATGAAGGGCTTACCGTGGGGTTTAGGGGATCGTAGCAGTTGGCATCGCTGACCATGCAGTCGCAGCGGTCTCCCGTGTAACCGGGCTTGCACTTGCAGGTGCCGTCGCACTGACACTCCCCCCGCAGGGGACCACCGCAGACCTGGTTGTCGTCAGAGGCGCGCTTGCAGCCATGACGGTCACATTCACAGTACTGACCCTGGTAGCGCGGTAGGTTGCACTTGCAGCGTCCGCAAACACAACGGCCGCGATCCGAACAGGGCTGCGAATGGCGGAGAGGAGAAAAAGAGGAAGCATGTTTAAAGAAAGGTGCATTTCGTGAAATCATGGAGGCCGGCTTGATCAGCCGGGATCCACAGGAGACGCGTCTTCGTCGCGTTCCCACCCGACCTCACGGCGGCCAAGGTCTGCTACACCAAACCTCCCTATGGTGGATCTATCTCCCCTCCACTCCATATCTGTTTTTCATAACGGAGCAACCCCTCCCGACCACGCTGCTCCGACTCCTCGTCCTCGCCGCCGGGATTAAGGTCAATCCGTCCGAACTCCTGATCCAACAAGGGCTACTAGCCAGCCAACTAGATTAGCCCTGATCACAGTCATACCAAGTAACCAGTAAGTACAAGTACAGGCGTGCATATGCACTAGATAATCTAACCAAAGAAGTGTCAAAATTGAAATTTGAGGGGGTGGTTTAACAAATATCTGAAGTTGTTAATTTTCGTATTAAATTTAGTTGAGGCGCAAATGGCTAAAGAGGAGCCCAGTTCACATGAGCGCATGGAAGGAAAATGCACCGAATTTATTTCTTGATTTCCAAGGAACTTTCCACGCTATTAAACTGCAGGCGGAAAGATGCTGACGGTCATGCGGAAAGACGCCACAGTCTGGACAGCTGTCGCGTGTGGACGCGTCGAGCCGGTGTTGCTGCCGGCAAAGGAGCACTGAGTAGCCACTGCGTAGTTGAGCCAAGGTACAGTGAGTATTCCGAGGACGCAATCGGAGGTGGATAGTCGCCCAGAAGGACCGTGGGATGGTAGCTTCGTTCTTCAACAACGGCCCTCTACTGAAGACGCTGAAAGCCTGCCATAATGGCAGAGCCATCAATAGACGGCCAAACGCTGCGGCTGGGTTCAGGAGTGTGGCAACGGTGATGATTAGGATGGCCGGATTGCGAACAGGTCCACCAGAACTGCTGGTTTTAGGGTGCGTTGTGATGGGGCGACCGGCAGGACAGAAACATTTGCATGAAGATTATCGAAGGGCGACATTAGATATTGGTATCATTGGCAAATAAAATGGGTTGAACCGGCTGGACCCACTGGTCACGCGTGGAAAGATACACTTCGTGACATTATAGAGGCCGGCTAGATCAGCCATGATCACAGCCGCACCAAGTACCACTAATTGCAAGTACGGCCATCCATGTACCGCAGATCACCTAACTGAAGAAATGTAAAGATCTAAATTTGAGCGGGTGGTTCAACCCATATCTGAAGTTGTTAATTTTTCTCATTTAATTGAGGTGAGGCGCAAAATGTTTAAGAGGAGCCCAGTTCAGATCAGCATATCGAAGAAGAATGCAACGCATTTATTTCTTGATTTCCAAGGAACTTTCCACGCTATTAAACGCATTGAATCAAGACTGTTTTATAACTATTGTATTGTAAAGGAACATTAATATAAGGCAGAAAAATATTTAAGTATACCTCTTCAGAGAACGGAGAATTTTGTTTTGTTTTCATGAAAAGCAGGTAAATGTAAGTATGAGAAATAACATTGTCTTTGGAAATCAAAGATGGGATTTAGTTTTGCAAACGTTTACATTTTGTCATAAAACAAAATAATAAGCTTGTTCTGCTGTAGTTTTTTGTGCCACACTGATCAGAAGAACCGTAAACAAGCATATATGTGGACGCCCACGTGGATTAGACGGCGAAACCGCAATTTTCGCCGACGATTTAAAACTCTGGAAGATCATTCGTAGCGAAGAC
Organism: Ligula intestinalis; assembly: GCA_036362985.1. NCBI lineage: Eukaryota > Metazoa > Platyhelminthes > Cestoda > Diphyllobothriidea > Diphyllobothriidae > Ligula > Ligula intestinalis. The sequence continues at coordinate 26,187,987 of JAYGXS010000007.1, forward strand.
GACGAAGCAAATCTGCAGGCAGATTTGCACCGACTCGAGCAATGGTCAAACGAGTGGTTCCTGCCATTTAATGTCGCCATATGCAACATAATGTATTTCAGTAGTACTAACACTTCATATCGGAGGGTTTACAACCTAAATAACACACCGCTGCCAGAAGTAGAGGCCCAGAAGGATCTGGGGGTGTGGTTCACTCCCTCACTTAAGCCATCACTCCACAGCCTGAAGGTGGCCAAATCCGCAATGTCGAGCTTGTATCTAATCAAGCGTGCCTTTGTTAAGTTTGATAAAGTTGTCTTTGGCAAGGTCTTCGGCGCTTTTGTGCGACCCCGACTGGAATTTGCGATTCAAGCCTGGAAACCTTGGACAGTCAAAGACAAAAACCCTTTAAAGGGTACAACGACGGGCAACTAAGTTAGTGCGAGGCCAAGCGTACCTTCCTTACGAGACACGACTGACCAATCTTGACTTATTTCCTCTGGATTACAGACAGCTGCGCGGTGACCTGGTACAGGCATTTCGCATGCTGCGGGATCAAAATTGTTGCCTAGCATCCAACTATTTCTTTGAGCTGGCTACTACTAGATTGCGCGGACACCCTCTCAAGCTACGTGTGACTGGGGCAAGATTGAACACACGAAAATTCTTCTCTAAGAAGGTAATCCAGGCATGGAATGCTCTCCCCGCATACATCGTCATGTCCCCATCTGTGGACACGTTTAAGATGCAGTTGGATCAGCATAGAAAAAGACATTATCTGTAATGAAGCAAGCTAATTATATTACAGTCTAACTTTTTGTTAAAAAAACATACTGCTCGCTACTTTTCAGCAATATGTTTGTTTAGAATAACTGATTGCAAGTTTCGTCCTCTGGTTCCCATGGGCATACGATGGGCGCATCTCCGACACCGTGACCACCGCAGTCATCTCCCCGTGTGACAATTAGGATATTGAACAACCGCGATGGCCTCCTCCTGACATGATCCAAACACTTTCAGCAGCAGGACATCCGATTTACACGTTCCCTTCGCCCCCTTCCCCCCCCCCAACAGGCGACAGTTTTTCTCCTTAAAATCCCACAAATGGCATTCAAAACTAAACTTATGAATGATGCCTAAGGAGTTTTTTACTGTCTGCCCCCCTACCGCAGTTCCATTACTGGCAACGCCACATGTTCTGCGTGATAGCTATGTGCGAAGAGGGAGTTCAAAGGTATTTACCTATATTCCCCTAATAAAACTGAACTGAACGAAATGTACACGAGCAGTCCACAGCGTAATGTTATTTTATATTTGTAATTATCCTGCATTAATGTTTGTTTGCGCTCCTCAACCTTTAAGACCACTATAGTTAACACCAGACTAATGGGCTGGGAACCACAGCAGACGCGTCTTCGACCGCGTTCCCACCCGCCCTCAGGGCGGCCAAGGTCTGCTACACCAAACCTCCCTATGGTGGATCAATCTCTCCTCCTCTCCATCTGTTTTTTTTTAATGACAGAGCAGCCCCTCTTGACTATGCTGCTCCGACTCCTCCTCCTCCTCACCGCCGGGATTGAGGCCCACCCGGCGGAATTCCGGATCCACCAAGGGCTACTTGCTTGCCTGTCAGACCAATGGGCTGGGATATAGCAATTGCCTAAAGCTCCAGATTTCAGTGAAAATTAATCATGCTCATGTTAGTAAATAGTAATCTACCAACCAACTAATGCCTTCGTCTTGAAAAAGATTGTTTCTTTACTTCTGTAAGGCTTAGGGAGATGCAGTGTGGTCTGAGTTTGCCTATTTCATGAGATTGGAAAAGAGTAGAGAGACAGCTTCTCCAAGGCGAAAAATAAACAAAGGCAAACTAACCTCGGTGGTGCCGGGCTTTATGCACTGAGCCAACATGTCGGCCTCCTGCTCGGAGGATTGGGCAGAGCATTCACAGAACTCGCCGGAGTAGCCCCTCTCACAGACGCAGGCTCCACACACCAGGTGACCGTGCATCTGACAACGCGGTGACAGCGGGTCCCCGGGCCGGGCGGCAGCCTCGCAGGCAGCACACTGACAGGCAGATTCCACTTCCAGTACAGCCTGGAGGGGAGGGAGGGAGAAGGAAGACGACTGATATGGCAGTACAGGCTGCTACTGTTACTACTCTGATAGTATCACCTATAACCTAGACAGACCTGATAAGCACGCACAACTAGCAGGGACCTAAAACCGGGAAAAACTGTTAGCACTCTGTCAGCATAGAGTTGCAGTCCGAAAAAATATGCTGAAGACCGCTGTCTGCAGGAAAATAACGCCCGGTATTCGCTACTTAGCCGGAACCTATCAAGGGTTTGCAGCGTTTGTGGTAAGAGCGCTACAATCTCATTAGGCCGAATCCCAGGTGGTGATAAGAGACAGAAGGCAGCTGTGAGAGCTCTCTATTGTGTACAGAACTCTCAGTTGCTGTCTCAGGGGACAGTGGCCACCAGCTAAACCAGACCTACTACTGACTGCGTCCAGCCAGACCTGAGAGAGAATGAGACAGTGGCGTCAGCTGCTGAGTTTTCTCAATCCTTTGAAAGCGCCTATGCATCTGATGTGACATCTGCATTGCCACGAAGATTCGTGTAAACTGTACATCCATCCGGTCAGTGCTCCTCTATGGATGTGAATGCTGGGCTGTGCGCGCTGAAGATGAGTGAAAACTGGAGGTCTTTGACCACCCGTGCCTGAGGACGATCCTGCGAGTTAAGTATAGCGACTTCATCTCAAATGAGACAGTCCGCATCCGCTGCGATCGTATCACCAGGATATCTCAGGCCATTCAAGAAAGGCGATTGAGGTGGTTTGAACAAGTTCTTCGTCGTCCGCCCCACGAGCTTTGCTATGCTGCCCTCGACCCACTGCCGCAGCCCAACTGGAAACGTCGAAGAGGAGGGCAACTGAAGACGTGGCTCGACACCGTCCGTCAAGACATGGAAGCAGTTCTCGGACCTTCTATCTTCGGTCTCCGTCACTGGAGAAGAGACTGGGTGCAGCTTTCCAGATCCGCTGCCGCCAATCGCCACACATGGAGCGGTACCGTCCGTGACATCATTGAGGTCGGCTAGATCAGGCATGATCACAGCCGTAACAAGTACAAGTAAGTAAGTAGCCCCAGCGCAAAAGACTACTGTCACTTAGGACTCCTTTAGACGGTGTTCTGACTGAATTGGTGAAAGCGGCCTACGCCCGATTCCTGCTAAGGCATCTTAACTTTTGTCTTGTCACCGGTTCAAGCCTCAGGGGGAGGGTTGAGAGTGAGGTAGACGGCTGCGTGTCTATTTTACTTAAATCTCATCTCTGATTCCAGTCAGTCACCGTCCCTGCTCCTGAGCACACAGTATGGACTTCATATATTGCAACTAGGACCGATGGGATATCTGAGGGCCCCTATGAATTTTAGCGCATGCGCGGCACGTGGGTTCAGTCACTGCGTTCACGCCAATTGCCTGTCGCCTTGGCTTCGTGTTGCTGGTAAAGGCGAAGGGACTGAAACGCAGACTGGCCGGTTGGCGACCATTTTTCTTTTTGTAAATCTTTCTCGTGAGGACTTCTAATCGATAAAACGTACTCATATGAGTCTCGTGCGCAAAGAAGGGCAGCGCACTAAAGAGGCCGTTTGATGAGTCATGCACAGTGGGACGGTGACGTAAGTAGAAACGAATAGCGCGCCGCGGTGCGGTGCGTCAGCAACCAACGCTCGCTTAACGTGCTCGTGATTGGGCGAGCGGCGACCAATCAAAAGTAAGATATAATTAACTCTCTTGAGCTGGCCTGGGGAGGGGGAAAATTAAGCAAGCGAGAGGACCTACAACAGTGAGGCGAAGCTCATTAGAGTACTGTAAACGGATTGCCATGGCAGTGAACAACGAGGAGGCTCACTTACCTGGTCCTCCAATGCAACCATCTTCAAAAGGACCTGCTTGGTGCCCGGGAAGCAACGCGTGGGTTTGACTGTAACGCGGTATTCAATCTTGCCACCTACGGGGTGTTCCTTGCAGACGGTCTTCTTGCTAAACCGCATCTCGCCTTGACATTTGCTCAAGACTTGGACCTATAAACAGGGAAGGGGAAGGGGCAGTGGATTTTCAGTTAACCTGATCTGCAAACAAAAATGATATAAGAAGAGGAAGCAGCGGCAGCGTTCCCCGCTCTTCCTAACGTAACAATTTTCAGACAGAGGCGGGTGTTACAAACTAATCTAAAAGAAGGATATACGGTACAGATGACTTGCATGGCCCCCTTAAATAGGACATAAGCAGAGGAGCCACCTTCATTACAGGTTTTTTTTCGCCATGTGCCGGGGAAATTAGGCGTAGGAGTGATTTTAGAGTTGGGTTTACGGTCAAGTTCAAGGGCTAGTATCGGAGTTACATTTAGAGTGGTTTGGGCACATTCCCCGTCGCAAATGGGCTTTACGAGGTTTGCCACGTTGTCCTCGATCTGGCGCCACAGCCTACCTTGAGACACAGAAGAGGCGTCCAATAAGAGACTCGGCTTGACACCCTTCGTCAAGACATGAGAGCGGTTCTTGGACCTTCGATTTTGGTCTCCGTCGCTGGAGAAGAGAGTTGGTGGAGCTTTCGAGACCCGCTGCCACCAATCGTCAGACGAGGAGAGGTAGCGTCCGTGACATTATTGAGGCCGGCTGGATCAGGCATGATCACAGCCGAAACAAATGCATAAAATTTTAGAGCTAGAGCGGAATAATAGTTACCCTTGCCGGAATTATGTGTAGAGCCCCGCATATTACTTGACCGAGACGCTCCTATACCCGTATTCGGTTTAGGGAGCCCATAAAGTCATACTTACTGGATACTTTTTTTTCAGATAGGGCATGTGAGGTGACGAATTGACGCAGGCAGGCCTAACGCACTGGTGTGTGTTATTTGTCCCACGGGCTGGTACTTTAAAAGAGGTTGACACCTATACAACAGGAAGTTGGCTACTCCAAAAAATGTCAGATAGATCTGCTGAATAATACAGGAAGCAGACAGCTGAGAAGTTCGGCTTTAATTGCACTTCGGAACTAAATAATGAATAGAATATTGCCAGCAAAGACGAGGGGGTCTGGAATGGCCATTTCTGCCTTATTAGCCGTTGTTGGCCAGTCATACTCAGACCCAGGTGGTGCCCCACTTCAACCTCGAATTCGCGATGGTTAGTGCATTTGACTCTGATCAAAAATGTCTCGAGTGGGGCACCACTCGAGTCTTATTATGACTGGCTGATGACGGCTAATAAGCCAGAAATGGCCATTCCAGGTACGTCGGGAGGCGCCCCCTTGTCTACACCACCGACCAAAAAATGGATGCAAGCACACAAAGTTGTCTGCCATCTTAAAAGCCTACAGATACTACGAAACCAAGTTTGACATGGTATCAGTTAGTTTACAGGCATCACTTCCAAGTGAAGTCAAAAAAAACATTGACTGGGAATAAAGTAAATGGGCTGAGTATTAGAAGGCAAACGAGGTGCGCTCTTTTTTGTGATGAAAGAAAGCAGAAAATTTAGTTCAGAAAACGGTATTGCGGCCGTTCTCGGAGCGATTGAGCGAAAGCTACTTCTTATACAGTGGTCGCCATAGACCATGGAATTTTCCTAAATTGGTATAATTTTGATGATTACTCCAATAGCAGTGTGAATGTATTTAAGAAAATAGCAATTATCATGAACAGCATTAGGCATATTAAGTACGTAAAAGAACTATAGGAATCACTAAGTGTTCGTAAAGGAAAGTAAAATTTTCTCGATAATCCCGTGGTTCTAGAGGCGTAAAAAAGAGCTCTAAATTAGAACAATAAAGTTAGATATTGTGTCACGTTGAAAACTTGAAGCAACCACCTTCTTTACAATTAAAGAATTTTTCGTTAGTCAAAATATTCTTTAAACTTTGTTCTTACCGGTTAAGTATTTATTGAATGTCATCGAAAAAAGTTTGTGATCATTTCCGTTCGTTTCTCTATGTTCATTAATGAATTCATAAATTGTGCATCTGTTCGACGTTTACACCAAAACCTTTAAAATTAGGTAAACATAAAGAGTATTTACCGAAAGAAAGAGTTTTTGGATATTAGTTCTTAGAATGATGACCATATTGTTCATTTGTAGAAATGCCTCGAAGCAGCAAACCACATTGTCGAGGGTGAGTCATGTCAGCCGTAGAACTCAGAAACTACTATTACTAAGATTATTGAAGTGCGTTTCATAAAAGGTTACCGCTTAAAAATTGCTTTGATTAGATCTTCGGCTGACGAACTTCTGCGTACATTAAATTTTTCCAACGTAATGCCATAATGAAATTTGAGAATTTCTTTATGTTTCCTGAAGATAAACGATTCAATTTGACTGGAGATAAAAGAACTTTCTTTTCTTTTGATAATGGATTACCTTCCGCATGAGAAGATTATTTCCACTTTCAGATATATAATGGCGAATTAAAAAAAAACTGGCTATATGCAATGCCATTTTACGAAATACTTATAATTTTTTCGTCTGTTCCGTTTCTAAATAAAGTAAAAGGGGATCGTAAAGTATACAAAAAACTTTTTCTTGACGACTTAACTTCAATAAGCATTAATTTGTCTTTAATACGCGAGAACATGTCAGGCATTTGGTTTTTATTAAAGGACATTTGAGGTTCATTGCTGCATTCAAACGAACACTTTGTTTTAATTTCATTTTGTGCAAAAGAATTAACAGAATAGATAAATATAATTTCTTTAAAAAAACTGTTCAATGTTACTGCAAACAAGTTTGGTTCCTTTAACTTAGCTTTACTTCAATCTGAATAATTTTTTATAATTTTCTTCAGTTCTGGAAGGGATATCTTCTATACCTATTTCGCTTATTTTGGAGTTCATTCTTAGTGTTATCAACATTAACGTGCAGTTTGGTTCTCTGTTTCGTAATAGCATAGGAAATTCCTTCTATATGAGACTTCTTCCAATTTCCCTAAAACTAATGGTTATTTCCCTTAATAAACCTAACTAAAATGACGATTTAACTAAGTAAAAGACTTCCACAGAATTCAATAAACTGAATGAATCACAATAGTGTTTTCAAATATATGCTAAAAAGTCCAGCCAAATTTCATAATTTGCGTTGCATGGTCTTCGGCGGCTACTGTATTTCAGGAGAATATTGAGACAAACCCCTGTGTCAGCAGTTGGCGCCAAAATGACCAGGCAATTGGGTATGGTGTAGCAACTACATTCTAGAATCCCTGTACTCTCATGCGCGCCTAAGATTTCTACTTTCTGTGATCGTTGGTTGTAGGTTTTAAAGTGAACCAACAACCTCAGGACAACTCGATCACCAGTGGCGACTTGCAAAACTGATCATCGGAACTTACATCGAGAGCGTCCGTGTCATGAGTGACTAGGAGTTCAGCGCGGTTGGCAATCTTGTCGTAGTTGCTGCGGAGCAGGTTGACAATGTTGGTGGAGCTGTCGGTGAGAATACCGACAGCGGCACTGGGCAGAAAGGCCGCCAGCTTCTCATAGAGCGGGTAGAGTTTGGCGTCGGTGGCGAAAATGACGCTGATGTCGGTCTCGGTGAGGACCTCGGCTACCTAGCAGTGGTGGTGCCGCAGAAAAAAACATAGAGAATGCAGGAGTTAGTGAGAAAACGCAAAAAAGTGACCCCCCTCCGTCAGGCGAGTCTGCACTAAAACCCCCTTCAGCAGGAGGACGGAGTCTGTCCATTAGTTCAGCTGCGGGCTATGCGTTACATTCCCGGGAAGGCGGGTTACCTGTTAGCCTAGCTGCTGGCTACCCGGCGCGTCCACAGGTGGCGGATAGTGGAACGACCTTCAGTGAAGGTTAGTTGGGAAATAAGCAAACTCTGACGACGGCACTGTGACATGGCGAGCGTGAACCGCCATTAAATAAGTTTGCTTGCCACCGCTTCCTTGTGGTTAGGCTATTGAGTCATAGTGCTAGAGGAGACAACCTCTGTTGGGGACCCGCTCGTACCCGAAATTCCTAAGTCACCTTGATTAATTAAGTCACTTTGATTAATTAAGTCACCTTGATTCGATAACTGCAATACGATTCATGCTACGACGTCCGCGGGAACCGTTTCGCTCTGCAACCCTTGTCCAGTGGGTCGGGCGAATAGTATACGAGCTGGACTACTTAATCGAAATCGGACTCTTGATATTGGATGCTGGAATGTGCGAACATTCCTGGCTCATGGTACCCAAAGCCTGATGGTGCGCAGCCTTTATCAGCCAAACGTAGATGTCTGCGGCCTGTCCGAAGTCTAACTCCCTAACTCCGGCGCTCAGGAAACAAAAGTTCCTGGAGCTGACTCCCACATCACCCAATACCACAGTGGCCCCCATGTCTCCTCCGGCAGCCATGCTGTGGTAATTGCCCTCTCGCAACGAGCGAGCCGTGCACTACTTGCCAGGGAACCAGTCAATGAACGTATGGCTTATGTGCGCTTGAAGGACCACTTCACAAACTTATCTATGGTCACGGTATATGCACCAACGTCTGCTGTTGACCAGCGCAATAAAGACATATTTTACTCAGAGCTACAAACATTGGTTGAAAGGCTCCCTCGCCGAGATTTGTTGATTGTTGCCGAGGATTGGAATGGCCGATTGGAATGACAAATAACATCCCCAGACGGTGGATAATAGCACAACTTTTAGCAAAAGCCGGCTGAGAGCAGGTAAGCAGGCTCTTCAGCCGAAGCTCTTCAGCAAGCGCAAAGATGGCAAGTTGATTACGTATAAAAAGGCCACAATTCATAGCACTAGGCATTTATCTGAATACCAACACTAAACCCTAAAAGTGGTGTGTTTCGGAAAGGTGAGTGGACAGACAACTACCAAGCCACTCCTCCAGGCAGCTGCTGTACAGGATTTTTGAATTTCCGGACCGCTTATAATTGCTTAAATGCCACTTTTAACTCTAACACCCCCACCCCCGCGACTAGTTGCAGGCTGCAACAAGGTCGACTATGATCTCAAATGTATGCAAATACTTCGACTGACCATTTCAGCCTGAGCCGTAATTCTTAACAAGAACTAACTTGTCAGTTGACAGTTTTCCAAACGGACCCGGTTCCTTGACTCTCAGTCAGAATACGTTGAAGTGTGGTGAGCCGTGTCCGAGACGGCTGTTAGGACGGCCCAGCACGCGAATCATCACTCTGGCGGTCATGAGGGCAAGAGAATAAAGGAAGTCACAGGCCAACGGGGGCATGCAGAACGGACCAAGACGACTGAAATTCGAGGGTAGACACGCCAGGAGACAAGGGCAGCCGCCGGCCGGGTTCTGAGGTCACGCATGACAAGGGACCACGAAAGCACATGCGCACGCACAATGAATTCGTCACACGATGCCTGCTGGCATGGGCCACTCGCAGAGGGACCAATGGGGAACAAAAGCCGTTGGTCCTTAAATACGCTGCCACCGACAGGAGGCGACACACTGCTGCTTGAGACACAGGACTCTGTTGCCCTAGACGAGAGACTGCTGCCGAGACGAGACCGACGACAGAACACACGCTGATGACGGACACAGAAGACCAAACTGTCGGACACACAGGAGACAGAGCTGATGTACAAGCAGAGACAGTGACAGTAAACTATTATCTGCCATCCTGTCTGCCTTCCTTTTCTAACACGCAACTGGGGGATATAACCCGTGTCGACGCAGGCCAACCCAAGGTTATAACAACGGCAATCTCCAGAGTAAATGACAATCGCATACAATGTGGCACAATAAACACAAAACAGACCGACTTTTTCAGAAGTGGAGGGAGGGGGAAGGTAAGAGAAACATAAACACACTCACTTCGCCCACACTGGGGTAGTCGGTCTCGTCAGAAGTGTGCCAGCCAAGATACTCCAGGGAGGAGTTGAAACGGTCCTTTCGGAACTCCAGCTGACAGGTCTTGGGGGGCGGACGGATGAGGCCGGCCAGCCTACCGTCTCCGGCCAGATGGAAGCCGCCGTCGGTAGCGAAAAGGACGATTTTGCGGGCGTTCTTGCGCCAACCAATTTCCTTGCCACAGCGAGCTACCTGTAGCAGAGCGTCCAGACCACCCTCAGGGCTGTCAAGGTTGCCGGAAGGCTGTAAAGAAAGACAATACCACAGTCGAGTTAGTTTTAAAAAATGGCCATTCTTGCACACACCATTGTCATGTTAACACTACTCTGACGAGCGTTCACCCCTGCCCCCTAAAGAACGTTCACTAACAGCCTATATTACCCTAACCATTTATCATTTCCTTTCATTTGTCATACGCTGATTGTAAGATGAATAAAGCCAAACTCTCGAGTACTCGCTAATTCTCTCTCCTCACCTGTTTTGCTTGTGCTTACTGAATCTGGCGACTCTACCTATTCTGATCACGACACCCATGATCATTATGTTTTCAAATGGACTGGTGTACCAGTCGTTCTGAGCTGCGTTGATCCATGACTCACTGAATTCTCACCTAACGCATTAACTTGCTCACATTTGGGTTCTAGATCTATGGCTCATCCCCAGAAAATGATGAGAACCGCCAAAAAACCCTCGAAGGGAGGGGGGCAATGAGAACTTGCGCGGGTTGGTAGGGCCTTCTTGTGAGGCCGCCTGAAGATGAATTTCCCCCACCCAAATATCTTACGGAATGCATGATTAACGGTTTAATGTTTGATTAATGAACAGATAATAGGCGCGTAATGCGCAGTAAATGCACAGTAGAAAATTATGTAAAGCCCCTGTTAATTGTTCTAATTGAATGAAATCGCAGGTGAAAAGCAAGCCTACAGAGCAAAAACCATTAAAGCAACCCTATTGGTTAAAAAAAAAACATCTACACCAAAAAAACTATTAGAGCAACTCTCTGAGCATTAGGTGACCTCACAAGAAAGCCCTACCCGCGAGTTACACCGCAGGGAGGGAGGCTTGCAAGGCATATGGTCTCCTCACGCCAACCCACCACATTCGAAGGGGTGTTGGAAACTGGCCCGACACAGGACTCCTCTCTAATAAAGTTTGGGAAGGTTGGGCTGATTCCTCATTGACTACCAAAGCGACTTTCCCCGACAAATTCCCAGCTGTTAAAGAGATGCACGTCTGTTAATTCTAGTTGGTTTACCTTGACAGTTGGCCCATTTGGCGTGACTGTTAATCCATCAAAAAACACCCTATCAATAGTCACGCTGAGCATGTTGATGGCTTCTCTGAGCACAATAAAGGAGACGATAGGAGGAAGGACATCGACAACAAACTGAAGGTATAGGCGTGTTTAGGCATCAAAGATAATAGATAGCAATCAGCTTTCCGTTCCGTATTGGTGGATTTCATACGAGCGGTAAAGTTAAGCGGGTAAAGTCGATCGAAGTGTGATTAAATTCACGTCACAAGGCGCGGCGTTTGTAGCTCAGGTGGTAGAGCTTTGGCTGCGTACAGACCTTCCCTGCTATGTGGGTTTAAACCCCACCGACCACTGCGAGTTTTGTTCGCAACTGGGTCAAGTAAATTAAGCAAATCTGCCAAACCTCCTAAAGGAGGTCAGGCGATCGCGTCGATTATTTCCAGCTGTGCTTTCCCTACACAATGACCGGTAGAGGTCAGCCTCTAAGCCAAAACTACGGAAGGAGGACGTGAGACGGTAAAGGGCAGCATTGTGGTGTTAATAATAATCTGACACTCGTTCACCCCTTTCCGCTCACCTTTGTTGATTAACATTCATCCCTAACTTATCACACTCATTGATTACCGTTCACCCCTGCCTCCTTACGAACGCTTGATTTTTGCCTATATAATCCTAACCGCTCTTCATCCCTTTTTCAGTTCATGTACGACAATTATAAGATGAGTAAAGCCCAATTCTAGGGTATTCGACTTCTCATTCTCCTCGACTGTTCGGCTACTGCGTACTGAATAACTCGACTATATCCCAATCACGACAATTTACTCATCTTATAACTCAGAATGGATCAACTCCTCAAACCAGAACGATTTGATGTGGATCCGAATGCTCCGGACGCTTCCAAACAATGGAGTCACTGGTTCTGCGCATTCGAGAATTTTATGACAACTATCGAAAGCTTAAAGCCAAACAAATTGAGTGTCCTGACCAACTACGTCTCTCCGACCGTTTGGGAGTACATCAACGAATGCACCGCTTACGAAGATCAACAAATACACTCTACTCGATGCCTATCCATCTCCCGTTTGTGGAAACGGCATCACAGAACACAATTCAAACCTTCAAAAATTCCTCGACGTTGCCGCAAAATATTGACTCACTTCCAATGAAGCAAAAAGCGTCAGCGCTTCTCATCAAATTAAGCGTCTTGGTTACGAAGTGTCCAAAGGTAACATCAGACCGGATCCAGATCGTCTGAAACCCTTGCGTGAGATGGCTGCTCCAAACTATATAAAGTCATAGCAACGAGCCGTTAGATTGTTCGCAATGGATATCCCACTTTTCAGATAAGATCCATCTGTTTATCCACAACAGCCTGAAACAACAACTGGCTCTCTGTGCCCGGTCAAGTGGAATTTCTCTGACTCTTAACCAGCCCCCCCCCAACACGCGGCCCATAGTCCAAACGCTAACACCCCCCCCGTCCCCTCACTAGCACAACCCATCGCTGCGGGTGTCACGTCACCATAACCCTTCCACCTAATCCCCCCTTCCCTCCCCGTCCGTTGTAACCTCTGCCTCCAAAACCCTTAGTGCGACATTCCCAGCCCTCACTTTTAATTTAGTCTGACGACGAAAACGTGATACTTGTTCGAAAATTCACGAGTACAACTCGATTTTCCAAAGATCTTCTTTCTTTTCATCATATCATCTCGGAATGCAACTTACTTCACTTATCCAGTACAATACGTGTTTCCTCCAGTAGTATGTAAGATAGCTGGTTTTTTTATCCTGCCTATTGAGCAAGATTGAGTATTAAATAACCAACCTCTTGAAGAAACGTCGTGCGCAGCAGGCCAAACTGGCCTTGCTGAACCTTGAAATGCGCATGATCCACGCAGTAAGATAGTACTACAAACAATGGCATCTAGCATATTTTCTTACTTTGCAGAGATTTAGCCTCCTGGATGGACATCCTCTGTCACCGCATGCAACATGCGTTTCTTTACACCTATATTTAAGTAGTCAGTAACCATACTACGTATGAAGCACCAACTGCGAAGGGAAAACTGTGTGGTTTGGTTGTATCAGCGTTCGCAACATGGAAGTCAGATCCTTGATCAGCGTCGGACAGTTTGTAGTAGCTTTATTGCCTCATTTGTGTGCAGTTCGTGCATTTTAAAGGTTCAGGTACAGTTTTGACCGTGTTTTCGACTTGCAGGACTTTTTTTAACGACCTTCGACCTTTGTTGGCGAGGTTGTAAACAGTTGGCCGAAAGGCGTGACTTTCATCTACCATGCAGGTGGTTTTTTATTAACTGGGACTAGGAGCATTTTGTCTTGAATCAGAGCTGCGGCCTAGGACTACCGTAAGCCGTCGCGGTAATGAACAGTCATTGCTTGAGAGATATTACACATCCGAAAAACCGGAGGTTTGTTAACAGGTTATGATAGACGAGCTGAATATGCCCACTCTAGTCTCTCCTGCCTTTGTCCAATGGTTTTTCTTGATTATTGCCCGCCTGTCTTTACTTGAATGTTTGCGACAGCTCTGGACCTGGAACTCAGAGCCAAAAAAACACCAATATTTCTTCTTCCTATCGAGCATCTCGATGAGGTGCACTGTGTGCAGGGACGGTGACTTATGCCAGCGGTATTTATAAGGATCATAGACTTGCACAACATCTACTGCACTATGGCCTCGCTCACCCACTTCAACTCTGTGTCATTACGGAGTTATAAAGACCGGACGCGGGATTAGTCGTAGATAGCTGACACGATGTGACACGGGCGTGTCACTACTCCCCCCCTCCATATGTGACATTTGTTTGAAGCGAGTAGTCCCAGTAGTCCCGATCGACAACCGGCAAGACGTCGACCCGGTGGCTCAGTGGATAGGACGTTCGTCCCTAGTTCACTGGTCACGGGTTCGAAACTCGAGTGTACCAGCAGTTTCTGTGGCTATACTGGAGTCGGCTAACTACGACTGATGACAGCTTATGAGCCAGAAATACGCCTAGCTCGTAGTCCTAACGTTTGCCGGTAATACATTAGTCCCAGCACTGTTTGCTGCGCTCTGATCTGACTTCCGTCGTGATCCAGCGCAACTCAGGCGTGAGAGCATGCGCAGAGAGGGAAAGAGTTCTATTTTCTTTTTTGGGTTTAGACATAGTCGCACTTCGCACCACTGCCATTGCATATTAAAAAATGCGAACTTGTAGTGACTGCACAACCTTCGACAAGAGCCTACGATCTTCAGGACAGAGGGGACTTTGTGATTCGTGTTGATCATCGTTAATTTTGTAAAGTTCTTAGAGTTGGGTCCGACTTCTATCGGCATGCTCACACACAAACACGGCTTTTGTTGAAACTCCTCCTGCCCTGCGAAAACAACCGAGAACCTGCAAACTACAAGAAAGGATAGCGCGCACGCTGGAAACAACTCTCCTATGGAGTCAGTGTGTGTTTCTGTGTGTGTGGAGGCTGTGAGGGCGAATCTAGTACAAAACTGAGCTTTGTACGTGTGTGTGTGTGTGTGCAATCGCGCATAGGCATAGGGGGGGGGGGGGGGTGAGCTGACTTCCGGCGAAATCCAGCCTGCAGGCAACAAGTGCAACATAAGTTGCATCTGCATACAAACTATGCTGGTCATGCGGGTCGTCAAAGCCATCGGTTTTACTTTTTTACATTTTGTTGGGACCACTAGGGCATTACAGATATGACGATGCATAGAAGAGCAAACTAGGTAGGTGCATAATGGCTGTGTTTACCTCAAATTGACAGTCAATTTTATACAAGTCCCCTACAATAATGCTAATTTACGGGGGTATTTACTCGAAGACTATAGCAATAGGCCGTGTCCATCGAAGACATACTCCCATATCAAACTAACAGTCAGGTTTTTTACGAATCCTCTAGAGGAATGCTAATATACAGGTTATTCAATCACAAATCCTACTCGGCAGTCAGCTTACTGCGTCCGTATTGGTGGATTTCATACGCACAGTAAAGCTGGGCAAGCAAATAAACCCAAGTGTGAGTAAATTCACGGCGCACTGTGAGCCCTGTAGCTCAATGATAGAGCATTGGCTGCGCAAAGCCCTTCCTCGCTGGGTGGGTTAGAATACCACCGAAGCCACCAATTTTTCATAATTGAGTTAATCGAATTACTTAGAAGAATATAACCATAAAGGAGAACGTTCGCGTTGCAGGTATTTGCATGGGTAAGGAAAAGGGCTGGTGGAGCAGCGGATCGGTTTGTTTATTGTCCCGAGCTTTCGAATTCTTACAGGAGTCCATCGTCAGAGATAAGAAACAGCAATAAAAGAGGGGCGGTTAATCAACGCATACTTCTACAATTTAAAGCAAGCCAAAATAGCACAATTTATTTGCGCAAATAAATTTCGACAGCGCTTATCAGCTGCTTCCGCTCTGTGCATGAATAACAAAATATTAAGGGAGCACATCAATTTGAATTTTAAAAAAAATCGATAATAGCGAGGGTTTGTTAACGTGGCAAATGGCCAATAGTTATGCCAACTTTAAACTTAGGACGAAAAGTAGGGAGGGGAATTAACAAAAATACTAAATAATATTTACCACGGTCATCTATTACAAAACACCTATTAGACAGGGGTCACTCCGTTGACAGTAACACATCTTTCCGCGTTCTTGTTCGAGCACGAGCCTCGTAGCTCAATGGTAGAGCGTTGGCTGCGCAAAGCTCTTCCCTGTTGGGTGGGTTCGACTCCCACCGAGTCAATTGAACTACTCAGAATATAACAATAGTCAGACCGGCTAAGTTGAACAAAAAAATAATAATTACACATGATTTAAACTTTAAGACAGGTGGAAAACAGTCAGTCAATCATTTTTTTCTAATGATAGCCTCCTGTACGAATCCGATAGCTCAAACTGATACAAGTGCTGTCTCAGTGCTCGCGCCTTTGTCTTCTTTACAGTTCAATATGTCAGTATATGGAAGACAGCAGTAAAATCAGCCAGTGACCTACAATAAAGTACTCAGAAGAAGGAGAAAGACAACGGCGACCGGCATGGTTGTTTTTTGGCTTATACGTCATCGTCAGCCAGTCTTAACAAACTCTAGGTGCTCCTCATTCTGAAGAATGACTTGTCTGTATACGACTGCTTACGAGGGCTCTGGATAGAGCGTCAAGGTAAAACGAGACGAGTGCGTCCCGTAACATGATCAGTGAACGCACCTCTACCATTCAGTCTCGAGTTCGGGTAAAAAATATGGTTCCCCACGGAGTTCGCGCGAAACGAGTCAGCGAGACAGCAGGCAATGTGGATAAAATCCACGCAACATTTGCACGAGACATCGCCCAGGGAAAATGTAGAGACGGCGGACATGAGATCACTAACTAACATTTCTTAAAAATTAAAGCCTGACCACTGGCACTGCCCTCAATCTTTTCAACACTTGAACCAACCATATCCGCCTCCGGCACAACGTCAAACAGTTCGAAATACCGCAAACCTGTTGTGAATCCACCCTTCCTCTTCGATTTCAGATTTCCTCGAAGCACCCATGACACTGCTCAGTAAATTCTCTAGGCAACCCATGTAAATACGTTTTCACCTGTCAACGATTGGTAACTGCAAAATAAGCCTGCTTTTAGGGCGGCGACAGTATAACCAGAGTGCGGGTGATTGGCGTGCTTCGACAATCCTAAAATGGCGTTGCGGTTACAAATAGCGATTAAATAGATTCTTCTGTCACCACTGCCGGGCTAAAACGTCAGAAAAACGAGCTCGAATCAACAAATCGGGTAGTTTTAGGGACCGAGTTGTGCCAAAAATGCCCAACTGGAACGACGACACGGAATAAGATGGTTTGGTCTGGACATCTTCGGTAACAGACGAAATCCCGGTCCACCGATACGGGCGAACTACTTAGTCAGGAAGGAAGCTTTCATTTCGAAGGTTTGAATACGCAAATACCGCCGTATCAGCTAACGAATAAGGTCGCTGTAAACTGTTGAAGGAACGCCTTGGTCTTGGTGCTGGATGCACCACTGGTGAAATACCGCTAAACTGCAGATTAAAAACAGCCAGCAGCAAAAATGGCTTTCAGCGTTGTCGTAAAGGGCTGCAGGCCTAATATTCTCGCGACTTATTTGTTCACAATTTTGTCCGTTCGGCATAACCTTTAGTACATGGCAGCCATATTTTATGCAGCTACAACATCTCAACATAGTTAAGGTTCTGAAAGCGGCAATCTGGCTACTATGATCTTTAGGTCAAATTAAAGGAAGAAATCACGGCAAATAACCGTAAAACAGCTGAAAAATCTAGGAATTCACGCAGCGACAACGTAATGACTGCCAGCTGGAGACAGATTCCGCAATGGTGAAGTTTCCTACCCATTTCGTGAAATAGCGAGGAAGGGTCAGCAGGACTAAATCACATAGCGCTAGCCACAAGCGCCAACCATCCAAATCATCAAAGAGGGCACAACAGCAGTGGTGAATGTCTTGCGATGTGAATGACTGCTCTTGCGCTCACAACTCGGCTAAGGGGGAACGACTAACCACCAACTTGCTTTTGCAGAGCCAGTTGTTTGTTCTTCACCGACGTATAAGGGACTATATGACTCCCTTCTGCACGGCAAAGCCTCAATACAATACTGAAACCACAAAACAATGAGCAGCTCGGGGAAGAAATTCAACTTCCTTGATCACGTTATGGAAGTATAGTGTGTAAAAAAGGTTTCATTGGTAACAGAGTCTATGACAACTCTCCATGGTTGCGTTCTAAAATAATTTGAAACCCTTCCA
Source organism: Ligula intestinalis (assembly GCA_036362985.1). Lineage (NCBI taxonomy): Eukaryota > Metazoa > Platyhelminthes > Cestoda > Diphyllobothriidea > Diphyllobothriidae > Ligula > Ligula intestinalis. Next base: position 26,205,908 of record JAYGXS010000007.1, read on the forward strand.
TATTTGGCCAGGTTTTTTGCTAAGACTGAATTCCTTAGCTGGGTTCACAAGCGGCCGACGCCGTTAAACCATCTCAATCGTACCAACAAAACTGTCCAAGCGGAAATTTACGAAAACGCATAGACCGTCGAAGTCGTTCACAACCAGTTGGGCTATCTGCCAGTGCTGCAACAACAAAAGTATGTTTGAGGAGCAGCTCCGGTATGTTTATGTGCAAGGTCGAGGTCTATGCGACACTTTATGTAGTACTAAAATTCATAAATACCGAAGATTTTCCCGGTGCGTCATCTTCAACGGATGTAAAACCTAATCCATGCACACCAAACTAGAGATTTGTGATCAATTTGCTGTTGAATATATCTAACTAATCAGGCATGCGGTTCTCGAAATATTTTAGGAGGAAAACTTACATACATCAGTCATATTTTCGGGTACAAAATACTCCTTTGAGTAAAAATATGGACAGAAGTAAGTCGTGCGACACCAAGAAGCGTTTGTTGCGCAGCCACAAATTAAGATACTTTTCAAAAGGACAAAAATTAACCATTTAAATCTGCCTTTTCATAGTTAAAATCATATTCTTTGGAGTTTTTACGTCCATCTCAGTGGGCGTACAGCCTCTTTTATGGGTGGTGCACCATTTTCAAGGAGATTTCACTGCGAAAAATAAAACCCCGACATAAAAAATGTCACTAGACTACCGGAAACGGTTGTTGTCCCTGGTCGAACAACTACAAATAATTTGCATCTTAACATCCGAAGTTACGTCGATCAGTGAGAAATGAACCAATTCATTCCATTTGAACCTTACAGGATGACAATAAAGCAACCAATATTTGGCAAAGGTTACGTTGCAGCAGAGGTGGATTCTTCCAAAATACATGACACTGAGCACGTCTTGGGCTGAAGTCAGACGATAAAATGCAAAAAACTAGAAGAAGGATGTTGAGTAACAGGATCGCCTGCCAAGATCTACCATTCAGTTATCTGCGTATGACGTTTTAAAGGAAAATTATCTTACCCGAGACAAGATAGTCTTCTTACGAAACTCCTCAAGGTTGTTGGTCAAGGATAGAATGTGTTTGTATAGGAATGGCGGATCACACTGAAGGTCTTCATTACCGACACCAGAGAGACAGGGGTTTGCCAGTGCTTCTTTTGTCGGAACAACAAAGGGGAAGACGGGCTTGTCAACAAAGGCACCAAAACCCATCCGCAAGTCCTTGGTGACGGCAGTAAAGGAATTTGCAATGTCCTCCGTGAGGCGAGATACTGTCTCCAGGTCATCACGCATAGTATAACTAAGATCAACGAGGAAGTACAAGTCCACGGGGTAGTCGGTAACAGACTGGAAGAGGAATTCCGTTTGCAACGAGTCATGAGGCCGAATAGAGACTTTTTGATTAGAAGGTGTCAGTTGCCCTTCGCCAGGTACCCCACCTTCAAGCAAAAAGATACGATAGTCAGATATAGCAGACTTCACTCAGATCTGTTAGATGACAGTTATTGCCTCAGGAATGTCAAGGATATTTCATTTTTATGGGAATTAAGTATGGTAAAGTATGGAAAGTGTGGCAAACTCTATAGAGAAATCAGTCTTTCCAGACTGACTTACTATTTTGGTGAGGAAACCCGGGCAAAAAATTGGACTAACAAACGTTTATAAGACGCTCATACAGGCCTGAGTGAGAAGGAGATGAAATGCATATTTTGTAAAACGAGCAGCCAACTAGACAGAGGAAACGCAAGGAAATGTGGAAGAGCAAGCAGGAGACTAAGAATCTGCAGGTTTGCCAAAAGTACTTGTGACATTCACCAGGTCAATGTCATCTTCAGATTTAACTTTCTCTGAACTGCGTGCCTGGGTCCCCTTCCTCCAAAAACTGAACTGCATGCCCGAGTTCCCTTCCTCCAAGAATTGTTTCGTTGTTCCAATTGACTGCACGCTGGCGTGCAATCTAGTCCCCCGGCCAAGCACCACTTAAGTGCCAGTTTGAATACTGTCCCCACCCCCCGTTAAGCTCTCTCGGCCTTCTACAGGAAGGTGGACGAAACACAGCAGCTGTCGTGTCGAGCTATCCCGAACGCATTTGACCCATTTGTCTTTTCGCGTGGTAATATAGAAGCAGCTGCGGTTAGGACCACTTGAAAACCCATTTGCCCGACTGATACATGCTAAGGCCATTTGCATAACCCCAGAAGCTGACAGTTGATATTGCTCCCTCCCGCTCTGATTCGATGACAGGTGTCACCACCACTGTTTTCAGACGCTTGCAAATTACTCCCCCTTCTGGCACAGAATTGCCCCACGCTATTTGTTCCCCGCACCGTGTCCTTATTGGCTTCCTCGTTCTTTAATTTCCTGCCCCTTATAAACTAGCAGCAACGCGTCTGTGTTATTCAAAAGATTGCTCGTCTAAGCACCTCGAATAACGAGGTAATGAATAACTGAGTTACCTGACTGTCCTTTGACATAGCTACTGACCTCGAGTGCGTCTATTCAGGTGACGAAACGCAGCACTGCATTACCAACAGTTATTCGAGCTGCAAAACGAATAGAACGACAATTCGAACAGTTTGAGAAGCTGTTCAACCAGTACCAACAGTACTCTTCAGTGAACCACGGTTAATCTACGAAAACAAAGTGGACAGCCTACTTTTCAAAATCATCGTATGTTTGAAAAATCTCCATCAAAAAGCAAGGATGTTCTTAGAATAAGTTTGGCCTAAAGATCTTCCATTAAAATTAAATAAAAAACGAGACGCAAATTCAACCCATTTTAAGGTAAAAGATAGACTCACGCTTAGTTGAAATCAAAGCTCCAAAATTTATGTGCACCCTGTGAGTTATACAGGAGATTCATTCTTGCTTATCCATACTTCGGGCATTCGCAGGATAAGGCCCAAGTGTGAAAAGCACTGGCAGTTCCGGTATTGTGGGAAGTATCCCTCGAGGTTAAAGCCAGACATTATCCACCATATTAAAGCAAGGTGTCACGAATGTATATGGAAGTCATGCAACAAGATGAAGACATTCGAAATCCTGGACAGTGCGACACTGCTCAAGCCGTTAAACCTCCCTTTTCAAGCATCCCTCCTTAGTGCCCTTCGTCAGTATCCTCGAGGCTCGGGTTTAAAGGCTTAAAAGCACATCGATTAGTCAATGCCATACGCTCGCTACAAAGGCCGCGCTCGGGAAGCAGAGAATTATCTCTTTTTGTTTCCGAAGTTGGCTCTCTTAGAGGGTAAAGGCTCAGTACTAGGCAGGACACTTCTGGGCTTACAAACTGCGGGAATCATCTGAAGGATTGGTAGTGATGGTGTGACTGTCTTGTTGAAATAGGACAGGTTACATCACTGCCATTCACATTGACCCCCCCCCCCACAGCTGCCCCCAAAATTCCGCTGCTAATGCGCACAGTGTGCATCCGTTTTGCTATCAGGGAAGTTGCATAAACAATTTAAGTTATGCTTTGTCTCCAAGTTAGCAAATATCTACTGAAGTTGATAGAAGTCAGACTTAAGAATTGCATTAATTGACACTCTGTTATGTGTGAGTTTAATTTGGCACTCACCTGGAAGAAACGTGGAATTAACACTCTGAATTTTGTCTGCTGGACATCCACGTTCCAAGAGAATATCAGACAGAGCGCATCTGTAACCAGGACCTTCCGCTGTGTCGTCATACTCAGTGTCAAAACACCACGAGCAAGAAGGACCTCTTCCCATACACTCCTCACAATTTTTTGCAAGATGGCATTGCTCCGTAATCGAATAGACAACGGTCAACCCCAGAACAAATAACACCGAGGTGACTCTGAATAACATCTCTTAATCAGACAAAAGCAAACGATCGCAGCAGCCTCTGCAGCATTAAAGTATTTACTCTCCAGTGGACGCAACCGGCCCCTTAAACAAACGCCTGTTTTACCCAGCCAGAAGACCACCAAGGCAATTTATTTTAGTAAAGTAAAACTAGTAACACATTTCCCATATCAACTAAATGCATTAGACCTAAAATTAATCATCATATTTATTGTCTACACTGCCTTGTGTAACTTAGAGTACTTTTACCTAAAAACTGTGGCCACAACTGATTTAAATTGCCAACATTAACCCTCTGTTAACAGGGAAATAGTTACTGTAGGGTTTTGTACAATTTAGTTTAGCACATTTATTTCGTTAACCTGAATGTCTCTTTACGCTTTATAAATGTATTCATAAATAAACATAACAGGCAACTTGTGATGCCTTCTGTTATCTCTGTTGTGTGTTGTTGAGTCTTCGTTGTTTTGCCTAGTCTGCCTCAACCGCTATTAGACCATGCCAGTTATCGATTCACATCTCTCCATCCCAAATCTGCCGGGCAAACTTGCGAATCTTTCAGAATTGTTTGAAGACACTAACGATGCTTCAATTTTCGTGAGTTTGTGCTGCAATGACGTATTCTTTCGCACATCCTGCCTAGACAACTTTCCTGTTTCCATGCAGGAGTTCTTGGCCGTGCACGCCACAAGCCCGTCATTGGATGAGCTAGTTAGCGACGCCAAGTGTTTGAGGTAATGAGGCCATAGAGGTGCTGGTTTTTCAAACATCTAAATACGATGTCCGACAGAGGGCCTGTTCCCTGTCCTGACTGTTACCCCTGAGCCCGAGTGGGACGATCCCTATCCGGCATCGACAGATTGATATTGCGCATCTTACCGGTCAGCTCCATCGTCAGGCCTTTAACTATGACTATCTCACATCAATTGCGGCAACTTGGAAGACCTTAAGTTTACAGTTTAACTGTTGCACTTACAAGTCAACCGTATATGTTTTGTCATAAGTAGTCTTCAGTCTAACCGATGGCAACCAAATGGATGTCCCCGTTGTTAATCACGCAATTGGTCGTCACAAAATGTTTGCTTGTAAAACGTTGCCTACGGTTCGGTATTTCAGATGTGCATTTCAACGTTTACCTTCCAGCAATCGCAACAACTGTTAAACCGCAAGGTCAAACAGTAATGTCAATGACTACTGCGGACAACCGCGGGAGAGTCGCACGTTCTGTCTTACTTTCAAACCTACCAGATTTCGTTTCTTCGTCGATACTGGTGCTGAAGTTAGAATTATCTGCGTCCTAGGTGTCACCATTTCTCGCCTTAACTGTTTTTACTGCAGGCTGCCGATAGAGACATCATAAAAACGTATGGAGAACTGCCTTACCGTCATCGTCGGACCTCGGCCAAGGTTTCAGTGGATTTTTATTCAGGCGAACATCTAATCATTAACTATCGGAGCCAATTTTCTGTCACATTTTGGTCCACTTAAAAAACCTAAGCCTGTAACTTTAAGGAAATTTGTCAGGATTAGACAAACGTTTTTTATAGGGTAATGAGCCCTGTCCACTTACAAGAGTTTTTTCACGCCTGTGAACGTTTCCGAGAGAGTTGGGGTCTTTCGCGGTCGAGGGTCACCAGGCTTGGATATCGAACTGCAGTTTCGGTCACAAAAATGTTTCAAAGACCTAAGCTAAGCAATCTTTATCAAAGACAGAGAAGGCCCGATTGACATGGTAAAGGATGGAAATCACAACTAGGACTACTACTGTACAATGCATCGAGGGCTTAAGCGATGTTGTGATCCGTAATCCCAAATCTTCCTACGTGTCCACGTTTTGCATTTGAATATCATTCAGGCAGTTTACGATGGGATTCTGAGAGCTAGGCCGACCAACCCGTAGATTACTGCACTTTTTTTCATTAAACACCAAAAGCTAGTTTGAAGTCGGTTTAGGTTTGCCTGCAAATGCTTTTCATCAGTAGCATTTCAGACGACTCTTGAACTATTTATATAATCGTTGAACTTAGTGACATCAAGATCCAGTTCACGAACGCAGTCGTTGAGATACCTGATGAATAGTGTAGGGCCAAAAACAGTCTTTAGGAATATTACTCTCAACCGCAACCTCTGCCGACTGCTGGTCACTGACATGGGTGATTTGAGAGCGGCCAAGTAGGAAGCTTCGAATCTAATTCAGGAGACTTTCCCTAACACCTATTCGACAGAGTTTATGTAGGAGTTGTTGATGTCGAATACCCTTGAATGCCTTCTTGAAGTTAATATAGACTGCCTGAAGCGGATTTCCTCTATCAACTGCCCGAGTCCAACTTTCCAAAAAAGATAGCTAGTTCTTCATGCAGGACCTTCATCTGCGGAATCCATGCTGATAGAAGATTATGCTGCTCTAAGAAGCAAATCAGCTTTTGCTTAAATATTTTTTCATTATTTTGCAGATTATCGATTTAAGGCTGATTGGTCTATAATTGTTTGCGGAATTCCTTCTGCCGCTTTTATGCAATGGTGTGATACGTGCAGATTTCCAATCAGTGAGTAAACACCAGCTTTAGTCGGGTTATTGAAAAGCATACAGAGCGGTTCAGCTTGCTCTTTATCAAGTTCTTTTATTAATTATGGCAGATCATCATCGGGACCTGGCGATTTCAACTCATTTATCATTATTAGTCATTGGACTGCCAGCTAAGCAATTGTTGAGAGAGGAATTCCATTTGAAAAATTGTAAGGGATGCTCACCTTTTGCTCCATCTTCACTCAGTTCCATTTCGTCGCTTGCCTTCAGTACGGGACTGGGTCTTGGTTTCATTTTGTCGTTTGCATCTATATCGTAACTTTGGATTTAAAATTGCCCAGTTCAACAATCCTTTTCCAAAATCTTGGCGTGTTCTGAATATAAGTCACTTCACGATGCTCCTATGAGCTTTGTATGCATTAATGCATATTGGATTGCTGTCAGTAAGATATTTCCTTCACAACCTTGCCCTATTATTCACATCCTATAGCAGGGGGTTGAGTTAAAACCTAGCAACTGCGATCTTCAGACCATGGCTACTTAGTAGAGAAGAGAAGTCGGTAAAGGCCAGATTGTTAGTAACAGTTTATTGTGTACACAGAGGAACGAAGAAAAGATGGAAATAAATTTGTCTTTGAGAGCATAAAGCAGGCCTGGAGAGCCAGTCGAGTCCAAGTGTCGTCAAGCTGCAGCCACCGCCTAGAGGTTTTGTGTGAGTTGGCCTGTGATTGGTTGGACAGCGTGTGGGTAGTTATCGATATGGGCTGTCCGTATCTCGCGCGCCAGTAAGTCTGACAGCCGCCACGACCTTGGGATGTAGACGGATTGAGATCACGACTGGAAGGCCTGGGGTCAAGCCGGCAGCGACCACTACAGTCCCAATGAGTACAAAGTGATCATTTTGGCCAATAGGAGGCAGGCATTGTACCTCGTTGTTGCTTTCCAATGACGTGAGTATCAGGTTCAGGCACCTTGATTACTGGCCTCACATACTCTGGTGGGAAACAAGACGTATTGAATGAGAGATGCACTGAATGTCAGGTCAATGAACGCCGTTAGAAAGCTAGCTCTGGACCATGTGCCTATGTTTAACTCCATTCAGTGAGCGGAGCATTCAAGTCACCCATAATCAAGACGTCACGCCGAGCAAATACCCTTGCTATTTCTTCTAGCAGACTAGTGTCAGCATCGAGATCGCTTTTTGGTGGTAATTAGATGATCAAAACTCCCAGCTTATGAGATTCCGATACCTTTATAATAGGCCAGATAGGCTCGGTGCTGCATGCAAACCTTGCTGTATGTTCTGAGACCAGAAGTCCGTGTTTTATGTAAGTTACAAGATCTTTTCCTTGACGCCTTCTTTTATCTCTTCAAAATAAATGAAATTCGTGTAGTGCCACTTCGCGGTCATCCACGTTTTCAGACAGCCAGATTCCTGTTATGAGATAATATCGAGGAAAGATCATGCATATGCACTTTCAGGTCATCTCAGTTGGATAGTAGACTGCGTACGTTGGTGAACATAAATCTAAGCGACATATTTTTGGCACGATGTGTTACGGTTAATTTTTAGCCTCCATGTAAGAAACCAATTGAACCTATCACGTCGAGTCACCAGTATTGCGTGGTTTTAAGGCCTTGAAGGTTAACCCTAACAGCTACGATCTTCCAGGCCCATGGTTCCTTTAGGCAATAAGAGAAGACGGTGAGAAAGCCAGATTGTTAATAATAGTGCATTCTGCAGAAGGGTGGGGAAATAGATGGAAAGAGTGTTGACTCTCAGATGACCGCAGTCTGGCTGCCAGGGCGTCAATTCCGGAGTGATTAGAGACATCAAGAATCGCCAGCGTATGCTTTGTTACGACAGCCAATTAGGCGGCTGATGTCTAGACTAGGTATTGGGGCGACCTTGAGATGGGTGGGCGAAGGCTGGCGAGCGTAAGCGCACGGTCACGCTGAGGCGTATGTGCACGCAGGTGGGCTAAGGCGCCATGCATCAGCGGCTGATCTTGGGTTCCAAGTGGCTGGAAAAGGCCACTACAAGCCTTTATTCGAATTTTTCTGCCTAAGGAATACGACGAGGGCACTGTCTTATCAGGCTGTTTTATATCATCAAATTTTGTAAGTTAAGTGTCGTTTTGAGAACTAAATGTCGACGTTTTATCCTCTCGGTCGGCATATATTCCGTTTGAAAAGAAAACGCTGGTATTGGTATCGTTGATTCTGAATCGTCGTGCAACAAAGAGTCGGACTTGTTCTCGTTTTTCTATTACTATTTTTCGCGGCCGGGAGCGTACACGTTCTTATATGTCACTTGGACGCCTTCCAAATCTAAAGTGCTTGCGCCCTTCAAGCTCCTCGGCGGGCAGCAGGAACTCGTTGAAGAGATCATGGAAGAGTTTTTGGTCTGCCAACTGTCGATTTGTGGGAGTAGTGGCTGGGAATTGTGGAAATCTGTGCATTAACTTATTTTGAGCTCTGTTGAGCAAATTTCTCGATGTGAGAGTGACTTTGAGCTCTGATGAAGGTACAAGGTGGTCGTCGTGGTCTGCCGATGGCACATTTAGCGTTCTATTGCCATTTTCTTTCGTCCATGGTTCATTGGCATTACATTTACCCTTTGGCAGCGATAAACGGTATTGATTTTCAAAGCGCTGATTTTGCCAGCGAACTACTTGTACAAGCACCATTGTTCAGCTCTTAAGGAGTTAAGGCTAAGACAATTAACCCTTACGCCTTCAATCTTTGAGGCCCGGTTCCTTAGTATATGGGAGAAGTCTTGGGAAGACAGGGTAGTCGGAACAGTGTATTGTTTACAGAAGAGTTAGGGGAAAAGTTGCCAGCTGGTCTTGCAGGGCGTTCGACCGTGAGGCCTGAGGGAGAGGCCGGCGTCGCCGCGACCGCGACGCGTGAGGTGCAATTCTTAGTGTCCTCTGACTGCAGTCATCCCGGGCGTTGGCCAAATGCTCGCTTTGTCTCGGTAGACTGGTGGTGATTAGTTGCACAGCACAAGGTTGGCAAGGCGAGACTGGGTGTGTTCGTAAGTGGCTCACACCATTGTGCAAGAAGGTAAAGAGGTGCCAGCAAGAAGCGCCTGACCGCTGGTGGCATGAAACGCGCAAGCCAAAGGTGCCTATACATTAGATCTGGGGTTCCAAGTGGCTGCTAGTGCCACTAAAAGTGCTACACTCAAAGACTGAAGTTCATTGATGAAAGAAATGGAACGAAGGAAGATTATAAAAGGATAGGGAGGGAGGTACGTACCAACGGAGGGTTCGATTAGCTGGTGTTCGTGTGGCTGGTTTTCGGTAACCAGGTTTAAGGGACAGTTGTTGCCTGCATGAGCTTCTGTGGCTAGTATTTGAGAGGCTGGCACAGCGCAAGGTTGGCAGGGCGAGACTGAGTGTGTTCGTAAGTGGCACAGACCATTGAGCGAGAACGGACAAGGAGTGCAGGCAAGTAACTCTTGACATCAGGCGGCATTAGGCGCACAGGCCAAAGGCACCATCCGTCAGATCTTGGGTTCCAAGTGGCTGTTAGGGCCCTTACAGCTCTGCGTTGTTTTAGACCGCACATGATATCTGGTATTGTGGACTCTTGAACATATTCAAAATCGCAGACCTTGACGACTGTCTGGATGCAAGCACGTCCGGACATACACCAACAACACTCAGTTTGTTTGTTTGAACAGCCTTGGTCAGTAGATCCATAAAGATAACTGTGGATTACGCTGCTTTCCGTTGTTTATGTACAATCTGCCATATTATGGACTTTACTTTTTCTTAGAGCATATTTCAGTCAGTCAGTCAGTCAGTATATTTGAGGGAAAAATAAGCCTGCGCCTTTGAACTCCCTATGTGTCACATCAAAATCTCAAGAATTATAAATAAATTTAACAAGTTTTCAGTCAAGAAAATATAGATTGTCACATGGTGCAGTGGTGGTTCTAGGTTAATTTGTCGCATAGTTCACGTTGTGTTGTAGCATATGTATATCAAGTCAGTGTTTGAATGTCTCCACAGATTGGGACATAATAATCGCCTTGGGAAGGTTATTCCACGGGTCCACGACACGATTAGAGAAAAAATTCTTCCGTACATCCAATCGTCCTTGGGGCACATACAGTTTGAAGGGATGCCCCGGAGATTAGTTGTAGTGGCGAGTTGGAAGAAGTCGTCACACATGAGAGCGCAGTCAAAGCCACGCACGATATGGAAGGTTTGTATCAAACCTCCACGTAACTGCCTATAACTCAAAGGATAGAAATTCAGGTTATTTAGGCGGATCTAATATGGTAGTGAACCTTGGCCTCTTACTGATTTTGTTGCTCGCCGCTGCACCCTCTCAAGTACGTTCTTATCCTGCCGCATCCACGGTCTCCAGGCTTGAATCGCGCATTCAAGATGTGGCCTTATGAAGGTCCCGAAGATTTTCGAGAAACAGTCTTCATCAAAAACCGTGAATGCCCGCTTGATGGCGTACAACATTGACGTTGCAGTTTTAGCCGCCTTACATCATTGTGTAGAAGGTATGAGATTGTCTGTCATCCAGATGCCAAGATCCTTATGTATTTCTGTTTCTTGCAGAAGGATTCCGTTCAGATGGTAGGGTCGCGCATAAAGCACCGTATTTTGATTTCCCAGGCGCAGCAGAGTGCATTTGTTAGAATTGAAGGACAGCAGCCATCTATGCGACTAATAGTTTAATCGACAAAGATTTTCCTGGAAGTTATCTTCATCGGCAGCACACCTGATGACCCTCCATATTTTTATATCATCTGCAAACATGGCACACTCGCAGTCCAATTCCTGTACACAATCATTAACGAACAAGAGAAAGAGGGTGGGTCCGAGTACTGAACCTTGAGGTACTCCATTCTCGATGACTGTCGGCCTTGATTGTTGTCATCCTACGCACACTGTTTGGAAACGACCAGATAGGAAATTCTCAATCCACGTAAGAAGTCTGCCTCCGATACCCATCAGTCTCAACTTATGCAGGAGACGTTTGTGTGGAACACTGTCAAAGGCCTTCCGGAGATCAATGTAGGCTGCATGTACAGTTTCTTTTGCATCAATTGCCCTTGTCCAGCTTTGCATCGTACAAAGCAAGTTTGTTACACATGAAATTCCCCTACGGAATCCAAATTGCGCATTTGACAATCTATTGTGAGTTTCACAATATATCATCAATTGCTTCTTGATTATCTCCATTACTTTGCAGCATATAAAGGTCAGACTCACGGGTCTGTAGTTATTCGCAAATGCACGACCACCGCTTTTGTAAAGCGGTGTAATATGCGCTAATTTCCAGTCCGGAGGAAGTATTCCAGTATCAAACGATTGCTGGCACACTAGTGAAAGGGGTTTAGCTAGCTCTCTAGCAAGTTCCTTGAGCGATTTGGCAGGAATTTCATCTGGACCCGGAGATTTATATTCCTTCAAACGTTTTAGTTCTTGAAAAATCGTCTCTTTTTTAAACAAAATATCCCCAATATTTGGTGCTTCCACGACCTCGTCAACAGTTGCGACGAAGGGAGGTTCTATGGTGAAGACAGACTGAAAGAACTCAGCAAAATGTTCTGCTTTGTTTTTACAGTCAGAGATTTCGTGACCATCATCAGTTTGCATAACAGGAATCGGGTTCCTGTTACGTGTGCTTTTCCGTAAATAACTGTATGGCAACTTTGGATTATTGACAGCTTGATGAAGTAGATCGCGCTCAAAGTCCCATTGTGCTTTAAAAACCATTTTTTGACCTTGTTCCGCTGGATTTTGTACTGTTCAAATTCTTCGTTGCGACTTGTGTTGCAAAACTTCTTCCAAAGCTTTCTTTTTTATTGATCTTTCTTTTGATAGCTCTGTTCAGCCATGGAGGTCGGCTAGATACCTTGGGCACTGAAAGTGGACAATGACTGCGCATTAGCTGCAACAACCACTCCTTAAATGTATTCCAGTCCTCAGTGACATCCCTAGAGGAAAGAAGACCCCAGTCTATTTGTGATGCCTCTACTCTCATTTGTGAGAA
>JAYGXS010000007.1:26251359-26267360 GCA_036362985.1 Ligula intestinalis
TCTTCTTCTTCTTCTTCTTCTTCTTCTTCTTCTTCTTCTTCTTCTTCACGCCCTTCCCCTCCCACCATCGATGATGTACAGTAGCAAATAAACTAGGGTTCCTCACATAAAACGCACACGCCCGCGGACGCATACAGATATGCGCAGTCTGCTCCTCCTTCTAACCAACTGTTGGACGGACCGACGTTAATCCTTCCCCCACGCACACCGGAAAAGGTGTTTCCGGGGCCTCAGGAATTAAAATTTCATGGCCACATAGCGTGCATCGCAGGAACGGTGGGAAACCCGTCTGTCCAGACGCTGCCGCCGCCTCCGCCTCCCCTGTCTTTTTTATATATATGTATATACATACACACATACGCACAAACACCAATAATATACTAGGGCGCATATTCACGCAAAAGAGCCTTCTTCTCCTCCTCCTCCTCAACACTCTGGAGCATTATTAATGCACCAGGCGTTTGCGTGCTCGCTTGCGCGAGATCGCGGGAAAGAGGGGGAGTTGGAAGGGGTGAGGGCAGGTGTTGGTTGAAGGCGCGAAATGTGTTTTTAGTTTGAACAGCGGCAATGGCGCGCGCGTTGGGGGGGGGGGGGTGAGAGAATGAGATCATGGCTCTATTAGGGGTGTAAAAGATGACACAGAAGGAGGAGGGGATGGCTACTGCTGCCGGATTTAAAATGCAGACACCACCACCACCGCCGCCGTCGCTCTCTCCTTCTTCACTTATCCCCCCCTTTTTCCCCATCTCCACCTCATTACTGGCAATAGTAAATGCGTAAGCAAGGCGGTGGAGGGAGAGAAAGAGACAGAGAAGTGTTGTTGAAGTATTCCGGCGCTGTGAAGCGCTGTATACTAACAGAATCTGCGTCAGGTTTAAGGTAAATGTGTAGGATGTACGCGCGTGTGTGTGTGTGCGTCTATTCTACCCCTCTCTCTGTGTAGAGGAATAAATGTTCCAGGGGTGTTGATGACAGTTAATGGTGGCGTGAGTAGACCTTTTCTGTCTAAAAGTTTACCCTCCCCCCTTTTAGCACGATAAAACCAGGTGTGTTTTGTCATTAACGCGATACCCTGCTGGAAAAATTGGGTTCGCAAGTTGTAAAGTGGCGTTGGATAGAAAAAAAACGTACTCATTGTAAAATAAAAGTTGACGGTGATTAAGGAAAGAATGCGACATTCAGTGAGCGTAAAAGCTGGCGCTGGAGGGAGTTGTCGGGTCTAAACGGAGAAATCGAATGAGACGGCCGGGCTTGCAAGGGAGGGACTCTGTGAGCCACGCCAATGCCATCGGCTTAGGCCTGCGCCCTAGGACACGGAAGGGCCCTTCATAAGGCGACTGTAACGATTTGGGAGCAAAAAGAAATTAAAAAGTTCGGAAATGGGACTCAATGCACATCTTCCTTGCTGGTAGGCATGGACGGATGTCACAGCCGTACATCTGCTCGCAGTACGATCGGCACGGTCGACTTTTGAATACTTGGTTGCGTACAATAGGGCACCGAGGGTTCTTCACAGAGTGACTGTATCGGAATCCGTCGTTCAGAGCAACTGCGCTGACTCATGTTGCCTTTCGTGCGCTGAGCTTCGCTCGCTGCGCGCTTTTGTCCTTTTGCACCCTTGATGCCAACTCACCGCGTTTACGTGCGTAGGTAATCGATACTTCCACTTCGTCTGATTGGCGGCAGCCGATTGATTACTCATTCCACAGCCTAAACGTGTCACATCCCCACTTTTGCTCCTAAGTGGCTGGCTATTGTACGCGGCGCTTGCAGCGGCTACTGTAAAGCTATTAGTGTTCAGTAAAGTTGTTCGAATTCATTCCGTCTTCCCGGACTTGTGATTCGGTTGAAGCTTCTGGTGTCGAGACAGCAACTGGCTCACAATAACTGTAACAGTATGCAAACGCTTTTGACAGGAAAAATAACAGGTAAAGCAACTTAGGCAATTTTCTTGCAGCACTCGCCATTCTGTATATGTTAGTGTTTGAGCTCTAAGAGATTTTGATAAGGGCTGCCATGCATACGCATGTGCTTTTCTCGACTACTCAGCCTTCAATATCGTCCCACGCCATTTTCTTCTGAATAAAACTTCTGCATGCGGCTCTCCCGGCTGGGCTGTCTCTTGGCTTGGGGACTATTTTACTTCCCGCATCCAATTCGCTCAGTGCGGCAAGCGAAAATCCACTGTCCTTCCCAAAAAGAGTCCATACTATCCCCTTATCTCTTATCCCTCCACACTGATGACCTACGATCACCAAACGAATGTTTTTTAAAATATGCTGATGATATGGTTGTTGGCCATCCTCCCAAAAGTCAGATTCATCGCCAATTACTGAAAAATGTTGGAGGAGTTGGGACAGGGAAATATATGCATATCCTTCCACCTTTATTACTTAGGTGGGCCGTTACACTTCCCTGTTTAGAGGGCCATGTAAGTAATCCTTGCCGATTGTTGAGAAAAAACACTTCTGTTCAAGGAATCGCAATCAGGTAGCAATAAGGTAAGGATGACTTATATGGGCACCTAAACGGTATATGAACGGTGTCTTTGCACCAAATGTCAGGGAAAATACGATTAGATTTATGGTGGCTCACCACCTCAGAATCACACTGTCAATACTATGAATTTTAACTGTAAGGTTAGGGTTAATATAAGTACGACGGTTTAGGCTTATTTTAGTTGACGCAATTGTGAAAAAACTCGCGGCGTCGGCGGAAGTCAAACCCGCTTAGCAGAGAAGGCGCTTACGCAGCCACCACTCAACCACTTGAGCTACAGCACCACGCCTTGCACCGTTAATTTAATTTCAGTTTGACCGATTTTACCCGACAACTTTACCACTCGTATGGAATCCACCAAAAATAAAGTCAGCCTAATAGTCATTCTGGTGGATTCTAGGTGACGGTTGAGGAAATCCTACTTAGGCAGTCAGCTTGCTGTTCCGTATTGGTAGATGCCATATGAGCGGTAAAGTTGGGTCGTTAAAATTGATCCAGGTGTGATTAAATTCACGGCGCAAGGTGTGGCGTTGCAACTCAAGTTGTAGAGCATTGGCTGCATAAAGGACTTCCCTGCAATGCGGGTTCGACTCTCGCCGACAGTGCTAGTTTTTTCACAATTGGGTCAAATAAATTCAGCAAATTTGCCAAAAATCTCCTAAATAGTTAAGGTTTATGTAAGGATAAATTTAACGGCCATGATATAGGTGTTATCCTTTCTGAAATTGTGCGCAGAGCCATCTTTATTCTGCCAATGAGACAGTCCTAAGTCATAAAAATATTGGTTCATAAACCGGTCACAAAGGCTTTTGAGGAGGCTCAAATTAGTAGTCAGCAGTAAAGTGAAGGAAGCAACGCTCACACTTACGACGGTCCTGTTTTCGAGCGTGTGTTTTGCAGTGGCAAAAACAGCTGCATATGAAACGCGCGCTGTTTTTTCTTGAAGAAAACCACTTCACAAGTGTTCCCGCATTGTGTGCAGTTACGACTTCGACGGCTGTTTCTTTGTGAACCCACAGAAGAAAATGTGCATTTATTTGCAGTATTGGCGTGTAATAGGCTTCGTGTCCTAGTTTGAGTTTACAACGTTCCCCTATTGTCTCCATCGAGAGCCCGCCTGTTGCGAACAGATCGCCAGGACCGTGCTGGTCGGTGACACTTTTCAATGTTCCACAAAAGGAATTAGCAAGAAATTTCATTCAAAAATAACATGGGAAAAAAGAGCACACTTAAAGAATGTCTAATGAAAATAGTATATATACTCACTAAGGAATCGCGAATACCGCTCCAAGAGGCTTCACAAATTCACCCAACTCCTTGTGGGTGGCTAGGTGTCTCAAACAGATCGGCAAATAAACCCGAAACAGTTCTTTATCAGGGTACCCCAAATGCTGGGGTGTTCATCCGATCTATCTGATGGATAGAGTGGAATCGATAAGGACTAGGAAAACTGGAATGGCCATTTCTGAGGTTTTAGACATCATCAGCCAGCCGTACCCAATCTCAAGGATAGGAACCCCCAAGATTCAAAGCTGGGACCTTTGGTCATTGAGTTTAACACTCTGCCATTGCAATAAGTCATCCTGTGTCTGAAGTCGCTAAGCGACTGCCTGAAATCACTCAATTACGAACCTCAAGGCACATCGGGCAAAGTATATTCCCAACTCAGATAGCTCGGATGAACACCCCAGTTCCATCATATTCCCGACTGCAACCTAAAAAGCAATGAGCCTGTGGCAGCTTGGTTCTGCGAAACCTTTTTTCCGCTCCTTACCTAGAATACACCGTCCAACCTAATTGGTCACACTTGACTTCTGACTTTAGTGAACCTTCTGTGGTCGACGGTCACTCCTTTTAAAAAGCCCTTAGTGAAATGGTAAAGTGTTAAACTCAATGACTAGAGGTCCCGGGTTCGAATTTCGGGTGTTCCAACCGTTGAGATTGGTAACGGCTGGCTGATGACGGCTGAAAAGCCAGAAGGGGTCATTCAGATCTCCCTAGTCTTTGTCGGTCCTACTCCCATATATAACAGATAATAACTGTTATATAATTATTTGAACTTCTCCACAGCCAAAACAATCAATAAAATTACCTGGATGACAGTATTATCCTGGCCTCCTGCTTGTCACTTCAAAAATTTTTGCTGTTCTTATTTAATCCGGATGTTGCTGCAACTTCAGATTGAACTTTCTTCGTAGTCCAAAGAATAAAATAAAATAGCTTTCGGAACAGAGCCAAGCCACAGATTTAGGTTTCTGAGGGATACGCTAAGCCACTGAGCATCTCCTGAAAGTATATAATACACGAATTTTTAACAAAGTACACTATCGAAAAAATGACCCTGCAGTCCTGCTTGGTTGCTATTTTATTGCAAACTTACTGAAACGAGTTAAATGGTCGTCACCGCCTGGCATTCTCTTGGAAAAGAATTTAAGGATTGTTTTGGAAATTAAAAACATTGATTATTTTAAGAGTAGAGGTATGCGGTTGGGTCTAGGTATATTGACCTAGCGATTTGGGTCTAGGACTGAGACGAAGGAGCTGTAGGTGAGTTTAAGATTAAGAAAAACTATTTATCCTTACCGCTAAATCTAACTACTAACCCTTACTATTCACCCCAGCTGTTAACCCTAACAACCAATCCGTACTGCTAACCATATCAACAGGCCCTACCAACTAATCCTAATTACTAACTTAAACTACAAACCGTTACTACTAACTCAAAGATCTAACCATTATAACTAAACTCCACCAACTAACCAAAATTACTGCTCTTAATTACTAACCCCAACTTAACCCTCCTCCAGTGCCAACCAGAAACAAAAGCCCAACCGTAAAGTTAAACGAAAAACCTTAATCCCCTGGTGTCCATTCTAACCCCTAATATCTAGGTCAGCACTATTAGACCAAACTTCACATCCCTATTTGCACAAGTACCTAATTCTATACATCGCCAAATCCCTGTCCATAACTGCCCAAGTGAATGAAATTCACACTTTACTCATGACTTCTCAATCCGCCTCAGTATGTATACTATAAGGTAACCATCAATTTGGGCTGCAGAATCATTCGCTACCGAATGATTATGGATGCGTTTCTAACAAGAAAAAGCGTACGTCTCCTATTCTCCCAGTTCGGTAAACCAGCAACGTTAAATATAGTATTATTTCAATAGTAGTAGCAGAATGAAGGATATCACTGAACGAATATGCCTCCACAACGTTCGATTCTACGTTTGCATAAATCCTGCCGCCTGATTGTCACCTCAAGCGATGGGTGGCAGGTCAAAAAGTTGACTTGACGTTTCTGTCTTTAGTTATTCAACAGCTGAGTTTATAAATTGAAGCACATTAAAGTCTTGGAATTCTGTTTTGGTCTAATATATAAATTCACTGCAGTCTGTAAAAGCAAACCAAATAGGAAAAATCTCAAGAAAGGTATCATTATTAAGTTGGTTTGGCAGATTTGGTTAATTTAGTTGACCCAATTGTGAGAAAACTCGTGGCATTCGGCTGGATTCGAACCCGCATGGGAGGGAGGCCTTTTACGCAAGCCAACGATCTACCTACTTGAGCTACGAATGTCGCGCTTCACACCGTGATTTTAATCACACTTGGATCTATATTACCCACCCAAATTTGCCGCTCATATGGAATCCACCAATACGGGACAGCAAGTTGACTGCCCAAGCAGGATTTCCTAAGCAATCATCTAGAATCCACCAGAATGACTACTAGGCTGACTTAATTATTAAGTTGGTTTGGCAGATTCGGTTAACTTAATTGACCCAATGGTGTGAAGCGCGACATTCGTAGATCAAGTAGGTAGAGCGTTGGATTGCGTAAAAGGCCTCCTTCCTATGCGGGTTCGAATCCCGCCAAATGCCGCGAGTTTTTTTCACAATTGGGTCAACTAAACAGGTATTATTGCTTATTAATGTCAAAATGGCCAGAATCGCCAAAATGACGACTGTGTACTGACTGGCTCAATAGGAAGTGCACATGTGAACGCATTTCGTTACTAGCTGAAGTCGAAGTGCACTTTCGGAAGTGCTCACTGTTTCCGGTCTCTGTAACAGCCAATCACAGACCGACTCACGCAGACCCTCATGGGACGACTGCCGAGCAGACCTCACTTCAGACGCTGTCTGCTGGCTATCGGTTGTACGGTCGTCTGGTAGGCAATTTCCTACTGCCTGTTCTCCAATCACTTCTGTAAAAAATATATTCTTCCTACAACTCTGGCCTTCCCAGGACTTTTCTCCTCTCCTAGGGAACCGGGCCTGGCAGATCACAACCGTTAAGATTAAACCTTCTTGGCCTTACCACACTGCGACAACTATAAAGAAAAGCTTAGGTAACGGATGCCTTACGAGACACATTGGAATCGTCAGGCTCGTTCTGATAACCTTCGAGCATCTATCCCAGTCAAAATTTTAAAAACCAAGTGGCAACTTTCAATCACAATTTTAAAGGTACCACCAACGTGCCCGTATTCCCGATGCCAAATGACTGTAAAACGTACTAGCCCGATGCAAACTGGTGCCCCACCTACTTACGAGTTCCGCATTCAATAACACTGATTATATTATTCATGCCATACCGGAAGCTAAGGCATAAACCCTTCCATAGTTTAGCATGCATTTAAGAAATGTGGTTCCTCCAACATTTTCAAACTGAACTCAGTTATGTAGTTTGTGATTCATTATTTTATCAGTATGATCCATCACCTTTTCGGAAACCTATGCTTCGAGCAGGAAGTCTGAGACTGAGGTGTTTTATTTTTCAATCAGTAAAAATCACGAAAATATGCAATCAATTGCATTGGCCGAGGGCTGCCACGAGATGTGCCACTTATTCATTAAAGGCCTCTCTCGCTTGCTCGCCTACTCCAGGCCGTATGAGTAGGAATCATGCGAGTGTGGTGTCAGAAGTGTGTACAAACGTAAGCCTAACGCCTGATAGCCGTGTGTTAATCGATTGTAACCACCAACGGGAGAATGGTTACCACGCTGTGACGATGGAAGCGAGAAAGCTTTTGAAACGTCAGCTTGAATACAACCTGGTCCCAGAAATCGCCCCTTTTTCTTCGTCCTCTTCCGAGGATAATGAACGGGATTATGATGACTATAAGGAAGGCGTATGTAACGGATGTTTTACGAAGCACACACACCCACACTTTGTCTAAAACCGTCAAGCTCGTTCTTATTACTATTTTAAAGAACAAGTGGCGAATTTCAAGCACCATGTTTAAAGGTACCACCAACGTGCCCATATTCCCAATGCCCAATGGCTGTAAAACGTACTAGTCCGGTGCAAACTTTTACCCCACCTACATACAGGTTCCGTATTTAATAATACTGACTATTTTAATCTTTTTGCCGTACCGGAATCTTAATCATAAACCCTTCCACTGCTTGGCGGGCATTTAAGAAATATGGATCCCCAACATTTTCAAACTGAACAAATGCATGTAGTTGGTGATTCGTTATTTAACGAGTATGACCGATGGATGATTTATGAAAAACCTCTTCCCTCATTTCGACTAAAATTGTTAGGCTCTTCCTTATAGCCTCCAATTGTATTTCCCAGTTACCATTATAAATACCAAGTGGCGACTTTCAAACACAATGTTTAAAAAAACCACGAACGTGCCCATATTTTAAACACTATGGCTATTAAATGTACTAGCTTGATGCAAATGTGTGTCCTACCTACTTACGAGTTCCACATTTACCAATGCTAATCACATTATGTTTTGCCATACCGGAATCTTAATCATAAACCCCTACGCCGTTTAGCGTGTGCATTTAAGAAGTACAGTTCCCCAACATTTTCAAACCGAACTCATGCATGTAGTTTGTGATTCATTATTTTATCAGTAGGATCCATCACCTTTTCGGAAACCTATGCTTCGAGCAGGAAGTCTGAGACTGAGGTGTTTTATTTTTCAATCAGTAAAAGTCACGCAAATACGCAATCAATTGCATTGGCCGAGGGCTGCCACGAGGTGTGCCACTTATTCATTAAAGGCCTCTCTCGCTTGCTCGCCTACTCCAGGCCGTATGAGTAGGAATCATGCCCATAAGCGTCGTACTGACTGCTCTCCACCATCCTCCTCAACTGGGACACTTCTCGTCGGAGAGCCAGCAGCTGACGCCTGAGTTGGGCAATCTCCTGTGACTGGGTGTGATGTGGTGGGCGCTCTCCAGCTCCGGCTTCGGCTCCACCGTCGGCGGCTGCAGCTTCCTCCTTCTCCTCCTGTCTCATTGGAGGCCGGCGGGTGTCTAGGCCCAAGACCTCCCGCAATTCCTGCAGTAGCTGGGCCATCGCATCGGTGCCCTCCACCGCATGGTGGCCCTGCTCGTCTGCCTCGTGTCGCTGTGCTAGTGTGAAACCGGCGAACAGGGCGACAGCCAGGACGCAGATGAGTGAGGACTTCATGTTGTTGTCTGTGCGAATGACGATTAATCCCTGCGTGGCAAGGTGGTTTATATACTTACGGCAGCGGTTGGTATGCAAACAAGCTCTCAAGGGTCATTCAGTTGCCTCTTCGGTGAGTACAAAGGCTGAGTAAACAGCACTTTAGAGGACAATTATAGGGAACCAGAGCTGTGGTCTCCAACGCGCGATGAGGCGGCTTTCTGCCAAATGCGACGCACTTTAGCAAACGAGTTGCAGGATGATAAAACCACTTGATTCACTCCTAGACTTTGACTTACGATCTAAAGTGACTGAGGTCATTTTCAGCCGATTTGACAGCCAGCCAACCCCATAGCTGAGGTAGGCTTGCGAGCCATCTACTTTACTCTCCTCCCGCGCCAACCGTGCTCTAGGGAAATGTCAAAATACGGGCAACCGACCGTGGACGTGGATTGGTTGGTTGGTAGCCCTTGTTGGATCAGGGATCCCCGTCGGAGTCCAAACTGAGTGCAGTAGGGAGACGGGAAAAGCAGCGATCTCAGCCGCTTGAGCCAAAGGTCCAAAAGGGTGAGTTGGGCGTCTGGCCGGGAGCTGCAGACGAAGAGGTGCCGGCAGTCATGCGGCGAGACGCCGCAGTCGGGACAGCAGTCGGGTGTGGACGGGTCTAGTCGGTGTTGGTACTGGCGAAGGAGCATGTAGTAGTCACTGCATAGCTGCGCCAGGGTACAGCGAGTGACCCTCGGGAGATGTCGTTCTGTGGCTGCAATCGGAAGTGGATAGCCACCCAAAAAAACCGGGGGGTGGTAGCTGGATTTTGCGTCCACAACAGCTCTCTGGTGAAGACGCTGGAAGCCCGTCTTGATGGCAAAGCCATCAACGGGTAGATCCGAGAGAGAAGAGGTGACAGCTGCCTTGTGGAGACCTCGGATAGACGTCCGAACTTTACGGATAGGCTCGGGAGCGTTGCAACGATGGTGGTTCGGATGGCCAGGTTGTGAACAGGTCCACCAGAACTGCTGGCCGAGGAGTTTGTTGTGCGCGGCGACCGGCAGCACAGAAGCCTCCGCATGAAGGTGATCGATGGGCGACATTTTGTAGCAGCCCGTGATCGTGCGGAGGGCACCATTCTGTGCTGACTGGAGGCGGCGGAGGCTGAAGGAGCTGATTGTGGGAGACCAGATTGGTGCCGCGTAAACGTGGAAGTGGGTGCGGGGGCTGGTAAAGCAAAACAGTTGCACACACGACTACGTTTTAAGAAGACATCATAAGCTGAGGTAGTTTCGCAAGCCACGCCTTTTAGCGCGTCGTAGTGGGAGCTTGATACGATTTTAATGAGATGTAAAATTGATGGGTCAAATCAGGATTGACCTTACTTGTCCCTCCTCCTAGACCTTCCCCTCGCCCCATCGCCATCGTCAACGTCGTCCTCTTCCCCATTCTCTCAGTGCTATGACGGCTTGATTTGCGCAATCTTGAGGAAAATGGACTGGGCTTCTACGTCGTTGTTTTGCAAGTTTTCAAGTGCTACGTTATTTACCAACGTGCATATTGAGATCGTCTTATTCTGAAAAATGCTCCTACCTGGTACATTCTTCGAAACTCACCTTACTCCTGACTGATCGAATGTTGTTAGCAATCATGTGATGCAAAAACTTGATCCTATTAAGAGGGCCGAAGAACGCGAGTGAGGCGATTAAATTGTAGCGACCTTGTACTCGAGCAGGTGCATGTCCCGATGTCTGGCTTCCCGGCCGTGGCCTCAATCCGTGTAGACCTAAAGGTCGTTAAGCTCGCCGGACTTACTGGCGCGAGACACAGGCCACCCACGTTGTCCATCAACTGTGTCAAACAACACGTCGTCCAACCAATCACAGGCCGATCTAGCCAATGAAAGCTCTGTCTTCCAGTCCGACTACTCTCTGACCTGACTTGGGACCCGGTTAACCTACTGAGCGGACGTGTCGCTCCCAAGTCAATCAACTCTCATCTACTCTCCTTTCCTTTGTGTACACAATACACTCTTCCTACTTATCTGGCCTTTCATGCCTTATCCTATTCCACTAGCTTAAACATGTTAAGATACGTTCCCTCGTCTATTATCTGGCCGGACCACATCGTATCCCACAAACTAGTGACATAGGCGTAGGCAAAAGTCTCATACGGTCATATAGTTGACAAGCAACCAACCAGTGTTCTAGTGGAAAGTAAATCTAAGGACCTACGCCCACGCGTGGCATGTACAGCACCATTCTTAACTCCTAGGGCCACATGAAGAAGGAGTCGTTGTTTGAGGCAGCCTCTAAAGCCACGCCTTTTAGTACGTCACAATGGTTTAAAAGTGAGTTCAATACTTTTCAATGAGAAGTGAAATGATGGGCCCAGTCAGGATCAACCTCACTCTGTCTTTCCGTTTCCATGCAACGGGTGGTTTGTCTAAGCCTTATGGACTGGAGGCGAGGAAGGAGGATGGAAGCCACAGCATCAACCACTCTTCTTCCTCCTCCTCATCCTCCTCCACCATGCAACGAATCCGTACGTTTACTTGTTACGATGATCTCCTGAGGCAACTGGCAACAACGTTATTGACTTGACATGACGTGTGCACGAGATACTTCTGAGCTGTGCGTAAGAGCTCACGTGAAAATGCGGCGCGAAGACCTTCAGTTTCGTTGCCAGCCGCAAAGACTCCTCCTCCTCTACCTAGAACTTCTTTCGCCTTCTCTTACTCCTCCTAGACCTTCTCATCGTCCCTCTCGTCATCGTCTTCGTCCACATCGTCCTCCTCCTCCTTCTTCTTCTCTCCTCATTCTCCTCCCCTTTGCCTGTCCCCTCTTAACGTGGTACACATATGTTGGATAAGTGAAGTAAGTTGCATTCCGAGATGATATGCAAAAAAGGGAGAAGATCTTCGGAAAATCGAGTTGCACTCGTGAATTTTCGAACAAGTATCACGTGTTCGTCGTCAGACTAAATTAAAAGTGAGGGCTGGGAATGTCGCACTAGAGGTTTTGGAGGCAGAGGTTACAACGGATGGGGGAAGGAATTGGGTGGAAGGTTTATGGTGACGTGACACCCGCGGCGATAGGTTGTGCTAGTGAGGGGAGGGGGGGATTAGCGTTTGGACTATGGGCCGTGTGTTCGGGGGAGGGGGGGGGGCTGGTTAAGAGTCAGAGAAATTCCACTTGACCGGGCACAGAAAGCCAGTTGTTGTTTCAGGCTGTGTCCAAATTAGTAGACCATGCACAAAACAAGGTATAGTGTGAGTCAAGCTCTACGTGCCTGTTTATACTAGCCGGATTCGAGTGCCAAGCTTCAAGGAATTCTCTCGCTTGTCGCGTAGTAGCCATTGCGATCACGCCAGTGGCATCTCAATTGAAGGGGTGATCACACTCAATGGAGTGTGCAAATACGAGTGATAAATGGTTCCGTAGGCGAACGACTGACTTGTGTTCGTTGATGCGAGTCTCAAGGCGTCGGCCTGTTTGGCCAATATAAACGCAAGGGCAACCAGCACACGGTATACGATAAACGACGTTACTTAGTTGTCCCACGGGTATTGTGGTAGCTAAGGCCTCGAACAGACTCCATGCCACCGACAAGCGACCCGGCCCCGCTTCAGGCCCGGTCACCTGCATCTTAGTTCGTTGGGGCGTAGGGGCGGAGGTGCGCCCCCCTTTCCCGGCATGTCTGCCGCGTACAGGGTCGCCAACACCGACTGAGTATTTTGCTTAGGCAACTAGGTGAGGGAGGGGGAGGATGTCACCGCCTAGCAAAGGAGCCCGACGGTGAATGTCCACGCGACAGACCAATAGCTCGCGCGACACGCTGGCAGCCCTGCCAAACAGCTGGTTAACAGGCTTCGACAATCGACTGGTGTATGGGAGGGGAGAGACGGGGTGAAGTCGACACTGGGAGGCATCCAGCCTGGGGTTGCCTTAGGACATTCCTCATCGGCAGAATGTCAAAGAAAAGCGGACCGGAAGGACAACTTTTGGTTTACTGGTCTTCATCAGGCAGCCGTATTCAACCGCAGGTGTCGCGGCATGCGAGACTCGAATCCATGACCTGTTGGTTAGAAGACCAAAGTTCTAATCATTGCACCACCGGTCCATTGTGACTAGAATGTTGGACTTCCAACTTCAACCGGAGGGTACAGAGGAGTTAATCCGCCATAAAACATCACCGCTGCTTATGCAATAATAAAGATGTGAAAACCTTGGCCAAGAAGAACAGAGAGCAAAGCCGATGAAAACCTGGTGATTCGGCCGGCTGAGAAAGTTCGTGGTGCTCAACAAATCTGATTACCAAACGAAAACCCAGAGCCTACTTGATAGCCAAAATCCGCATAACATATGTCCGGTCAGTGAATTGAACCATTTGCTTACCGAAGTGAACGAAATTCTGGCGAAACTCGTAGCAAACTCTACAATCACGCCCAGAGGTTGGTTTTCCATTAAACCAACCTTCACAACCCCAGCACGAAAGAGCACAAAGAAAAAAATGCTTGAGCCCATCGCCTCCCTTCGTGGCACCCCTACATATGGTTTGGCAAAAATCTCAAGTTCCTGGCAGATGGCTTAACAACAACCGTAGCTTCTGCCAAACAGTTCCTTGAGCAAATAACAGATCTGAATTTACAGCCAGGTGAATCCATGGTATCCTCCGATATTGTTTCCGCCTTCACCTCTGTGCCACAGCAGCTAATGAGTGACATTGTGAGACAACTTCTAACCAAAGCTACGACGAGAGCGAAAAACCTCTGAAGTCTGAACATGTGGTCAAACTTCTACGACCTTGCCGATGAAGAAGTGTATGAATATATAAAAGGCACTCATTTGTCAAACAAAGCAAGTACCGACTGAACAGATGACGGCCAGCGCAACAGCAACCCGAAGTCAGGAGGGCCATTCCCTAAATAAACGGAGTCTCCGATGCAATCTTATGACTATTGAAACTTGTTGGAATAGGCATAACCTATCAACCTCAGGCAAAAATACGCCACCGTATGATGCAATCTTAAGACAAACTGCTCCCTACTGAAACCTCGGCAGTTGTCTACAAGCTACGTTGCATCAATGGAGACTGTAACTACGTTGGGGGACCAGGCCGAAAATTGAAGACCCACCTACATGAACACAAACTAGCGGCTCGGAGACTAGACTCAAAATCGCAGCATGCAGCACACATCAGGGAGATTGGCCGCGACTTCGATATCTAAGGAGCGACCATCGTAGGCCGAGAGGCTGATGGGTAAGGAACAATCATGGGGGTCCCCACAGTGCGCGCGATGAGCGCTCCACTCCAATACGGGCACCTGGTTTTAGGGGTAGAATAGGTGGGGCATAGTGAGGGACAAATCAGTGCACAGTAATCATGTAAAGTAAGAAAGTTATGCATGTAAGTTAGGGAGTCGTCGCTGACCTTAGGCAAGGTCACTGAGGTACATTTTGAGATCATCACTAACCCCTACTGGACCAATGGCAAGCACGTATATATCGGGGGAGGGGGGTGTTTGCTGACCTTGGGCGGGATCCCTGAGACATATTTTTCAATAGCATCACCAACTCTAACTGGATAAAGGGTGGGTGAGCGAAAAATGGGAAGATTGTTAAAATTTATCCCAAATCAAAATTTGTAAGTAAATGTTTATTGTACATGTTGGCCTTCCAAGCAGCCCTCTCTAGTCCCCTGCCGGCTGACGCTTTATGCATGGTTTACTGCAGTAAACCAGAGGAAAAGGCACGCGAGGCCAGATATCTCCGTGACCAGTTCATGCGAAACGGTTATCCAAAAGCATTTATAAACCGATGCCTACGCGTTCGGCCCCGGAGAACCCAAACAGAAGAACCACCGAAGATATGGCACGCTCTGCCATACATAAAATACGTCTCAGAAGCGACTGAGCGCATCGCTGCGGGGCTAGGTGTTGGAATTGCACACAGACCCAAAGCTACAATGCGCAGCAGAGTGATGAAAATAAAAGACCGGCTTACGCAGAATGAACAATCGGGTGTAGTATATCGCATCCCATGCCTAAACTGTCCCTGTAATTCTACAGGTCAAACGGAACGCATGCTCGGATCGCGTATACGTGAACACAAGCAGGCCGTGCGACCAGGCGACGAATCATCACAAGTTGCAACTCACACCTACGAAACAGGCCATGAGTTCAACTTCGCTGCCGTCAAGGTACTCGCCCACGCGGGAAACAAGACGAACAGAGAATTTATCGAAGCCTGGTCCACGGATGAGAATTCGATCAACAGATGTGTCGAATTGGCGCCAGCGTACAGGGCCTTTCGCTACTGCAAACGATCACGTCCAGACGCCCGCCGTAATCAATTTGCCCAAAATCCTCCATAATCATCCCACTTTCGATGCTGACGTGGTCATTTGGCGCCCAAGCCTACATTATCCCTCGCTTCTCTTCCCTTCTCCTATGACTTTTTAATTTCTCATCCCTCCCACCATAACTATTACTTGTTTTGTTGACGATTCTATTTCTGTAAATATTTCCACACAACTTGTCGGTCTTGCCTACTAGCACTGGCTAGCACAGCCCTCAGTTGCAAGCCAGCAGCACACACAATTATTGATTTTCTACACGTTCAAAATTTTAGTTATTGTACACCCGCCCCAAGTAGCTCCACATTTGTTGCTGTTTCTCCACCTCTGACGATGGGCTCTTGTAAGAGCTCGAAAGCTCAGGCAAAAATAAATTTTGTTCCAGTGTTCGACCATATGTCTCCTTTACCAATAGAAATTCCTGGAATACGAGTATTTTCTCGCATACATCGATATTGACTTTATAATTACAAATATATTCGCTGGGGTTATCAACTGGGCACAGAGTACAGATTACAGCAAATGACACCATGAATTTGTGTGAAATCGAATTCCCATTACAGGCTGACATTGCTTTTCTATTTACAAATGTTGGCAACGGACTTCAAGTGGGTGCATATCCTGGTAAATTTCAAAGTTCATTGGGCCTGCTAAGCAAACACAGCAGCAACAGGGCAAAAATGGTGACGGCAGCAGTATCGAGAAGAATCCCTGCCTCGTGCTGCCCTCCTCATC
>JAYGXS010000007.1:26282360-26298312 GCA_036362985.1 Ligula intestinalis
CACTTGAATCGATTTTACCGGCCCATATTACTGCTCATATGGAATCCAGCATTATGGAACAGCAAGTTGACTGTCCAGACAGGATTTCCTAAACAATCATCTAGAATACACCAGAAGAACTACTATGTTAACTTAGTTGTTAGGGGGCTTTAGCAACTAAATTAAGCAAATCTGCCGCCCCTCCCCCCCAACGAGAAAGGATATTTCAAGGAGACACGCTCTTCGGGATAGTAAGAAAACTTTGTTCAGTAAATTTTCGACACCGGATCCCCAGGTCCCCGACAGACTTGAGAAACTGCGCAACGAACAATTGACATTGGAAAAGGTGCTGGTACAGTTATATAGTCATTTATTGTGGACACTAATTGGCAGCTTCAATCTACGTCACTCCGTGAGGAGCAAAATTAATAGTCGCAATAGCGTACACCCTGAGGATGGGGTTGGCTACCTCGATAAAAAAGAAGTCATCTACAAAATACCATGCAAAAAACAGTGAGATCGTATATTATGGCCAAACAGGAAGGTCCGTCTCCACACATATTCATGAGCACCAACTTGCAGTGAAGAGACATGATCATTTGTCCGAAGTGACTATGCATTGTCTTGACACAGGATACACCTCTGCATGGGACAAAACACGCATCGTCGAAGTTTGCTCTTCCAAAAATGGTCGAGAATTTCTCGAGGCTATGCACTCAGGTGATTCATGCATCAAACAACGTATTGAAATAAATGGAATGTACAAACATGTCAAATAAAGATAGAAGAGACACAAAGCGATAACTACGGACCAAGATGAAACGGAATTAGTGACCAGAGGCTATGGACCAACGCAAATTACAGTTTCCAATTAGCCCGTACGCTATTGCGACTATTAATTTTGTTCACCACAGAGTGAGGCAAATGGAAGCTGCTAATTAGTGCCCACAGTAGATGACTCTATAACTGTGCCAGCACTTTTACAAATGTTAATTGTTCGTCGCACAGGTTTGCAAGTCTGAAGACGACTTGGGGATCCATTATCAAAAATTTATTGAATAAAGTTTCCTCATTATTCCGAAAAACGTGCCTCGTTGAAATTACATTCCCTGGAATGCCTGCCTTCCAACTGATAGGAAAAAAAGGATGAGTTAGAGGGCTTCAAATTTGTTAGGAAATGGAAAATATTCAAAGATTTTTACACAAGTAGCGCGCGCAAAAAAACACGACAAACTTAACGTAGAGGTAAAAACCTACCTTAGGGCATTCGACGGTTATCAAAGCTACGCCAGTCGCATCCCCCAGACCAAACGATAATAATCGCTTAGGCAGCAAGGTTGCAAACAGACCGGCAATAGGAGAAAAACATAATTAAGTGTATAGAAAACACATTCAACAGTATTTACTGACACCAATAAATCTTGCTTTTGCTTTGACAACGGCTTACTGCTGCCATAACGGAAATAACACGCAACGGGCTCGCAGCAGGAAAATAATCATCAAACTTCAAGGTCGCAGGTCAGAAAGCACATTCTATTCGACAGGGAAAAAGGTCAGTTAGAAGCGCGAAAGAAGACTAACAAAAGGATACTTATGGGGACGTATCAAAGATCAAGCAAAAAAATGGGCAAGTCACTACAAAAACTACTTTTGTGTTACTAATTAGCTGCCTATGGAGGGCTTTACCAATCTGCGCGAATGGTTAGATCATGCGGCAAACCTGACCTTGTCCTGGTAAGCCTTCATCTTTTAAGTCTGACAGTCATTTCTGTCTTTCAATTTTTTCGCGTTGCTTTTTCATAGGTTAGGTTGTGCGTTCACAATAACGGGTATGCTGTCTTCGGATCCTTTTTTGAGCAAATCCAACTTGCTGCATACTTGTTATTTATCATTAATGTCATAGGGCGGCACGAAACAGGCGAAAAGCAGCTGCAAAAGCTGTTTTTGCCAGCAATTCCTGTTATGCATAATTTTTTAAATTCACACTAGAAATACCATGCTTTCAATGACTTTTTTTGGGACCTAAGACCGGCTAGATTTAAATATATCCCCTTCCGGGACAATTTGATTGGGTTTTAAATCCATACCTTACCACAAACCATTAATCTTGTCCGACTGCCTTCGATCTCTATTAGAAAACGATGCGTTTTCTTGATAGCGATGGAACAATGCAGATTACAGCAACTGTTACTAAAAATCGTTGGTGGACGTTCACCAATCGCTAGCGGAACTTCCGCGTCCCGTCCTGTTTTGGGTCTCATTCTCAAGTCTCACCAGCAGCTTCACAGTGGCTAGCAGTATAGGCAACAGTACAGCACCAATAGTCGCGGCTGGTTCAAGTTGGTCAACTCAAGTTGCCACTTGGGGGACACACAGGCTACCGCATCGTCTTACGCCAACACTGGCTCAATTCAAATTTGATGAGGTGACAATCGTGAGCCTCTAGAGTTATGGTTTATGGGCCTCCAGTCCCTTAACAAGTGCAACGACCTGCCAAATCCATATTTGGTGCTGAAGCTCAATTTGGCCAGAGCAAGTAGCCACTTGGAGAAGGCACAGGCCAGCGAATCGTCTTACGCCAACACCGGGGAACCGACGGGCACGACCCGCATGTCGGTCAACAAGCCATTAACGCACAAAATGGCAATTATCGTTAATTTTCATAAGTGTACCGTAATTACTGTATCCTATAACTACTGCCACTTCCTGTGTAGGTATTACCTGTTTCTGCTGATGGCTCTGATGAAGAATTCACGACACATGTCGAAACGTCAGGCGAATAAAAGTCTTGTTGCAGCAATCACAGCTTCTTTATCTTTCTCTTCTTCCCAAACATCTGTCTTATCTTAAGCTTTATAGAATTGAATGACTAGAACCTGGTTGGTTCTCACATTAAAAGGCTGGATGAGGAAACTTTGAATCGCATGGGACAAAGCATCAAATATGCAGCAGCGGAACTTCAGTTTGAAGCATTAAAGGAAAACAGAGTTCCTCGAAATACTTGCACGGCAAAGTATATCACATATTTACATTGGATGTTGGCAATACTCCCGAATTCAACTTCAATGTGTATATTGATGCATTTTTTCAGTCTTCTGTCACTGATTGTGTTGTGGAGCAATTTTAACCCTCGTCGATGAACGTTCACCGACCGCTAACGGAACTCAATTGTCCCGCCCTGCCTTTACATTTGGCCTAACGGCAGATAGCGGTGCCGACAAAAACAGAGGAGCGGACTGGAATGGCCATTTCTGGCTCATCAGTCGTCGTCAGCCGCGGAATGCATATCAGTTATTAATAAAATTATAGGAACATATAACTAGAATATACTATCCGCTGATCTTAGAAAGTGTGGTTACTGGAACTAGAACTCTTAGCAATGGCATATTACCTCTAGCAACAGCATCTTAGACAAAACTTAGTTTTAATCATCCCCCAAAGAAGACGAAGAAGAGGGTTCAAGGGGATGGAACGAGTTATATTGGGACTGACGTTTCGGACACTCAGTTTTTTCCATCATCAGAGTAACCTGGTGGTTGGTCTTGTTTGCATGGACTGTTTCAGCCTCGCTGCAGGCCTGTGCTCGGCGCACGAACTTTGACCTGCGTGTTTGCTGCTGGCTGCCCATGAGATTGACCGCTGGGGGGCGCATGTGACCTTTGTCCCCTCTGCGGCTGTCGCAATTGTTGGCAAGCCAGTGCGCTTACTGGCCTGGTCCTCGTCCACCGACGGAATAATCACTTGTTTCTGCCCGCATGAGGTCATGTCAACCTCGTGTGCACGGTGGCGATGAGGTGGCGTTCTACGCTGGTCACGTGGTCCCTGGCCGACCCCTCTCCTATCTTCCGCTGATCTCGGTTGTACTCCACGCTTTTGTCTGCTTCGCCATCCAGTTGGTATTGTTCGAACTGACTCGAGTCATGTGCGCACCGCCTGGTAGGCAGGATGAAGGTCTATGGCTCTGTTCAGTGCGCCATTCGAAAATCAACTTTCCAGCAGAAGCTAACCATCTTGTCATTGGCTCGACCTATTACCCTTGCATTGTCGAAGGCGAAGGTGTGGTTCTGCCCCTGTACGTGTTCATAGACCATAGACAGCTCATCCTTGCGGTTTGGGGGTGGTGAAGACGATAAGATACCTGGACCTAAAATCTTTGCACAAAACTTAGTAGAATTTGGCACAGCTTTTGGTGAATAGAGTTGGGAGGGCGGAAATCAAAGCAAATCCTGATGCGTTTATGGCCTTAGGAACGTACCTTCTCGGAATAGGTTAAATCCAGATTCACATTCCTTGTTGAGATCAAGGGCGTATGAGTCCCAGGGTGCCTTTTAATTGGCATCACCTCTGCCTAATATTACCGTCAGAAATAGTACATGTACTACTTGCACTCATGTGCATTGCTAGTTAGTAGTAGTAGCAGCAGAAATAGTAGTTGCCGTATTAGGCTCAATCTCTTTGAGCCTTTCTTGACACCCTCTGAAGGCGACAGAGGATAGGTAGTGCGGTAGTGCCCGCGCAATGTCTATTATCACTTTTTAAGTTGGTTTGGCAGATTTGCTTAAATCGAGTTGACCCAAGTGTGACGGGATTTGAACCCGCGCATCAGAGAAAGCCTTTGCCGTAGGCTAATGCACTACCACTAAGCTACAAACGCCCGCTTCACGCCATGAGTTTAATCACACTTGGATCGATATTACCCGCTCAACTTTTTGCGGCAGATGACAAATCAAACAGTGCTTGCTGGTTGTTTTCTTCCCTTTCAACCTGAAAGAGCGGTGTTGAGATATCCCTTGAATACCAGCAGCGGATTCCATTCGATGAAGACGGAGGTATCATCCACATACTGGGCTTAGACTTTCAGGCTGTGGTGCTGGATTTCAAGCGACTCGAACCTTTTAAGGACTATCTCGGCCAAGCCTCCCGAAATCGGTTAATTCATTTGTGCGTCTTTCATCTGAACGAGGATTCTTCCCTTGAGCGTGAAATGCTTTTTGTGACAGAACTTCAAATTTAAGAATTTCTAAGGTGATTCTCCGTTTCTTCGTATTTGATTTGTAGCAGTAGTTCGATACTCTCAACCGCCAGATTTTGAGGAAGTAAAGCAAAGAGGGACATGATATCAAAGGAAACTTTGACCTCCGTTGGTAGGAGACCTAGTCTTTTTAGCTGTCCCCAAGAACTGTATCCACGAGCAGACTGTACTGGCTGGATTGGCGGTCAGAATTTACAGAAGTCAAAACAGTCACGCTGCTAGTCTCTTGGTTGAAGAATTGTAGTTGTCACTGCTGCCTGACGCCACATATGAGGACACTTAGAGCATGGGCCCTCGCGCGAAAGCAGTTTTCTGCGTGCCTCGGGCCAGAGGCAAACTGACGCCCAACCTTCACTGCTAGCGAGCGCACGCACCGTGTCTCCCCGATTCTGGCCTCAACCCACAGTGGTGTGACCGCAATCGGTCTGGACAGACCTCAAGGCCGTAGTTGCCACTAAACAGCACTCCGGACCTAGCCTGCCTCGCGTCTAGGCGTGCGCTCCGTTAGTCAAGACTTTATCCCAACTTTTCTTTTTTTCCGTCCGTACAAAGTAACCTTTCCTATCGCTCTGGCCTTCCCGTGGCTTTTCTCACCTTTGAAGGAACCGGGCCTGAAAATCTTTCTTGCCAAGGTTTAACTGACTTAATCCCCAGCGATAGTACCCTTGATGCGTACGGTAAGTTGTATGTAGCGCCAATTGTTTGGACATAAGTACTGAGCCAGGAGAGTTTTTAGGCTATTGTCACGCATCAGTCGATCTGGGGCTGTTTCTGATGATGTATTTGAGTGTGCGTTAAAAAACGTCAAGTGAAAATAAAATAAGATTCCAGCGTTCATGTCTCAGTTCGCCGTGCCCTTGTTTCGTCCGCTTCTTTTCGGTTCTTGGGAACAACGTTATTTTTTAGTGCCACCAATTAAAGTATCAATCGTTTGTTCTCTTCCATCTGAAAAATATTATAGCTATACACAAATGGGCATATCATGTTTCATCTCTGAAACATCAGGGAGGTACGGCAGCTTCTGACGTGAAGTCGTTGTTTCTTGCTCTCTCCCACTGTTTTATATAAAAGTTTTATCAGCGAAAATTGACGACGTCGCCCTCTAATTAAATTATTGTTTTTAATGAACTAACGCTAAGTAATGACTTCATTTGCTTACTACATAGAGGTGACCTGAAGAAAATGAAGTCCACTCACGGTGGTTGATTATTTGTTGAGTTCTGTGCACAATCGGAGGCTAAGTACCACAGGTACCTGCGAATGGCTGAAATTCTTGAATGCTTGTGACCCCTCTAACTCCCCATTTTAATGCTCAAATATAATGTACTGTAAGTTGTCATCTTAAAACACGTTCCTATTCTTTCACGGCCATTTAATAACATTAACCCCAAAATATATGACTGACGGCTATGTATGAACATTGCTAAAATAATCACTTTACCAGTGCGTAGACTGATTGAGTAACCTCTTTATTCAGACACATACACGCACTTAATATGAAGATTAAAGGTCAGTTAATCATTTTTTATCATGAAAATATGTAAATGGTCACGAAAATAAAGTAAAATAATTAGCTCCTAATTGAGAAATGCTCCAGAAAAACTTTCATTGATACCAACTCCGCAAGGACTGAAACACGAATAGCGGGGTCGACTGTACTTTCGTCAGTGAAAGATGCCAACCGGTGGTTTTGGTCGAAATATTCCATCTGTTTGAAAATAAAAGCACTTTGCTCCCTCTGTTTGGGTCCCAGATTAGGGTCAGTGGCCAACCAAAAGATGAGAGTGGAGCGGCTATTTCTTGTCGCCAGCCGGAGATAAGCTACTTCCGGGCTGGGCATCTAAGATTTAAACTACGGTCTTTGAGGGAATTTGAAGCATTAAAATCAATCTTACGCTTTCGAAAAATGAGTTGAGCACATAAGTATTTAGCGCTCCGAGGAAGAATCCTTAACAGGTAAGCCGATTGCCCAGAGAGAGTTTCCTAAGCGATAAATATGGAATCCACTAGGGAACTAGCAGCCTCACTTAACTGATGATTATTTCTTAGAAGACTTCAATCATTCATTTGATCTCTTATTGATAAGATAAACCTTAAGCATAGACTGATTGTTTAAAACATCCTGCTTATTCAGGATTGGTGGATTCTATACCTTGTATGTTTGGAGATTGCTCAGATAGTAGGGTTTAATGGAAACATAAATTTCGCGAGTTCTACTCAGCTGCGGCTTCTCACTGCATAACATGAATAACTAATGAGAGAATACAAAAATTGAGTTTGTACAGCAAAAGAACACTCGCGAAATTCACGGGTTTTTCCGTCAAGGCAATGTTCCAATTTGCACCAAGGAAACGCTTATTTAAATCTGTAGCTTAGAGTAGACTAAAGGGTTAACTTTGCCCAAACCGGATTTACAACACCATTGCTCCTTTTTCGTGCTGTCGTGGACTTGAGATCGCCAAGTTTTCACAAGCGGATCAAATATATGTTGATAATTGATGAGTTAGCTGGAATTCTATCAGTTCAATTCCGTCAGACGGGAAACATCCAAAGGTGTACGCGGTTTGTCTACAAATACCGCAGCATTCCTTCTTACCGCCTTTGGGCGGTTTCTGAGCCACTGTTAGTCTTTTCATGGTAGAAAATGAACCGACTGTATTTTTCACGCTTTCTACGATTGATATTTCTAACCCAATGCTAATTATACGCGACATCGTAAGATCCTTTAGAGTACTTAAGCGAACCCTATCACATCATCATCAACAAGAAGTCTTGTTCAGTAAGATACATCTCCCGAGAACAGGTATCGACCGCTGTCGAGATCACAGAAGGCGCCTACTCTGTCTCGATTTAAAGTCACAAAAAAGTACCGCGTAAGATGGCATTTCTACTTCTGACTTCGATTTTGGAAAAAAGTCTGGCAAAATGTCACAGCAAGACTGCATCTCGAACTTTGACGTTCCAGCTTCTGTCACGTTGTGAATGGGTTTTCCTGCCTAGCACTTACAGTAGATGGCATGAACCAGGAGGCACAATAATCAAAATTTGAGTGAGGAGTTCGGTATGCATATGTTATTGTTATTTGTGTTTGTTGAATTGCGTTGAAGCGTAGAAAGCCTTTTTCCATAGGGTAAAGTATTTCAAATGTGTCTTATTGAAGCAAAACAGATAAGATTTGGGTGGAATCAGACGTTTCCGGATATCTGAGTAACACTTCTATGCTAGGAAATACCAGAGGCGAAAACCTCTTGTTTTTTATGCGTCATGAAATGAAAAGAACATAACTATAAGCAAGAGGAGGTCCAACTAAATCCATACCAAAATGAGCAAATCTGATGTTACGTCAATGAATATCAACTGAGCTATCGCATTGTTTTCGGGGTACAAGCGGATGGAGTGAGCTTTAAAAAAGTACGTTTTAAAAATTGACAATGTATACTTTCACCGCAAAATCCATTAATCAACCCAGTTGATAATATCTTATTTTACCAAACCAGGAATTGGAAGTTGTAAACGAATACATTTGTGTTATATATACCTCTGAAGTGAAGCCGACAAAGGCAAGGCAGACCAAAATGACCATTTCTGGCTCCAGGGCCAAAAACGGAACATACATATTCCTTTAGCAGATCGGTGAGTACTCTACTTTGATATATATCTATATATATTGAGTACGCCCGACATTTCGTCCCTTTTCTGTGTCACGCTGTCCGATCACGATGCCCAGCACTTCCTGTCGGATGTTTACTTTGAACGTATATATATAAATGTTTTGCGCTAAAAGGCTGCTACGTGTAGGTAGCTAATATTTTCATCGTATACTGTATGCGGTATATACGTACCGTATATTGTGACCAAACAGGAAGGTCCGTCTCCACACAAATCCACGAGCAGTGAAGAGGCGTGGCCATTTATCTATGCATAGCCTCGATACAGGACAGACATTCATATTGAGTAAAACAAGCATTCTTGGAGTTTGCTCGCCCAGAAAGATGCCGATAATTTATTGAGGCCATGCACTCCGATTATTCATGTATTAACTGACATGTCGAGTTAGATGCGATGTACAAACATCTCAGAGAAAGATGAAAGAGACAACAGTCGATCCATGTAGACTACCGTAAACTGCAACTAGTAATTAACGATCATGCCGGATGACTTTAAATTTTTCCACTCCAGGGTGGTGCAAATTACAGTTACCAATTAGTAATTTCACTAGTATGACTATTAATTAGTCAGCCCTGGACAGACACAACTCGCAGCTACCAATTAACGCTCACACTAGATGAGTATGTGATCGCAGCAGCAATTTCGAGCTTTGAACTGCTCGTTGTACATCTTCTCAAGTTTGAAGACGACCTGAGGTTCCCGTGTCGAACATTTACTGAATAAACAAACCTTTTGTTATCTCAATGAACTTCTTTCCATTACATTACTTTGAATGTCCGCCTTCCAATTCAAACAAATATTGTCACTGTCAGCCAGTTTCCTTGCTGGATAATTATAAGGAACAGAAAACAGTGCTTATAATTAAGTATGATGGGCCAAAATGGCCTACAAGATAGCTGGACAACGATTTTATCCATTGTAAACCGACTAGGTGCAGTACCATAAAAAGAGATTCATACACAAAGCCAAACAATTGTGTTGAATAAGGACTGAGTTCTTCCGTCAGCTGGAAACCTTTCCTCCAAAGTCAAAACCTTTAATTTTTGGAAAAAGTTCGGGCGTGTCGATTTCATTATAGCGATGATTATACAAGGTTGTCCTGCACCATAAGACTGCGTCAGACTGGCGGCAGATTAATGACGTGACTGGGCCCACTCAATGACGCGGATTGAAATTCAGGTAGCGCTAGTTCCTAAAGATACCGTCATCGTCATCAGCATCCTCATCATCATGACAGGGCCCAGCCAACGACTTGGATTCAAACTCAGTCTAGCGGACCAGGTAGGGATAGTACCTAAAGATATGATTGATAACCAATACGGAAAATAGGTCATCTGTTTAAAGGCCTAATGCCCTAGTAGAATCACGTCATACGTTTCAGATATCATGTTGTGTCCACCGGAATGAGTTTATTGGTTCGCGGACGCTTCAGACAGCTGGAGCAGCTGTCCATTGTCTAAACGTAAACTGATTTTATCGATCAGCAATTGGAAGTTTTAACTGTACGGGTTGGCCGTGGGCTGATTGATTTTTCTTCGCTCGCTGCCTGCCCCTCGTGTGGATTTTTGCCTACCTTGACGGCGGTTAGTGTTGCGTTTCTTTTCCACCGTAGAAGATACTGGTATTTCCTGCTTTCTTTTCCGGAGATTTCGTCACAGGGCCGTGTTCGCTTGCAACTCCTAAGTCCGGTTTAACCTTGTCCTGTTCTTTACTCACGTAATGATGCAAGACTCTTTAGACCGTGAGAAAGTCCAGATACCTGTTGACGGAGTTGGCATTTTTTGAGGTTCCTGTTATCACGACGAGTTTTATTGCCATCAATCGACGTAATTGCGTAAAATTAAAATGCTGTCTTGGAGAATTTGATGGAGAATAGCCAGTCTGGACTCCAGGTAGAGCAGAAAGGCGTTTCACCACCGAGTCCTCCAACTCAATCAGCAGCAGCAACGGCGACTCACGAGTTTGGGTCGAAACTCGGAGTTGGCTCGGCAATGGAAACGATTTCCTGATACAATCCATCTGTCATTCCCAATTAAAAATTGCCCAGTTCTTTTAATGCTGGAAACGGGTTGTAGCGGGTTGTCTCGTTTCTCGTCGCCTCGACCGCGCCCGGACGCTCTCTGCCTCCAGCGGCTCATAAGGGGACGGACAAAAATCGGTACATTTCGTGGTTAAGCCGACACGCTGTGAACCATGGTGGTTTTCCCTTGTTTCCTGCTTGACTGGAGCGATTAATGACCTGCGCCTCCCCCTCTCGCATCCAGCCTGCCCCTCGTTCACTTCAGTCCCTCCCCCTGCCTGCCCTCACGCCTGACCCATATTGGGTCCAGTGCCGACGGCGATATCGTTACACATGGAGGCTGACGGTCTCCATCTCTCACCAGCGGGTGTGCACACGCTGGGGAATTGGATTGCTCGCCGCACACACCCTCAGCCCACTTCTAGCCACCCACCCACCCCCCTCCCAGCTCCATGCCTCGTTTGAAGAGGCCTTGTTGCTGGTTTCAGGCAGCCGAGATATTCTTGAATTCAACGTCCTGTCCTGGCTAATTTGGTCCCTACCTAAGTGCCTCTTAAATTGAATAATACACTGGAATAAAAAAAGAATGGAAAAAGCGTGCAGGGACCTTTAGCGATGCGAGCGGTCGCGCATGAGGCTAGAGAACGTTGACAACACCTAGGAGTCGGTAAGGAACCAATCCGATTAACTTGGAAGTAAGGAACACAAGATGGGTCAAATAGTGGCTGTTGTGTTCTATTATAGGACTTCCGGCGTCTACATGTCGGCCTTTAGTCTGGGCAGATGGGTGCTTGAAGACCCCATAGGGGGGACTTACAAATTTTACGTCCTATCTGATGGGGAGTAAGCCCGTGGTTTGATGTGTATGTCAGAAGAAATAAGGACGTTTAGAAGGAGACATTATTTGTAAATCTGTCGTTTAGAGTATTTTTCTCGTCTACCAATCTTCAAGGCGGTTTATAGAAGCCTGAATGTCAACCAACTGCTCAGTAAACTGCCGCGTAAGTTTACCTGTCCCCTATTTTGTTTTAAGAACCTTCTTATCAGGTGACAGTCACGGTATGGAACAATCGGTGCTGCCAACTAACTCCATGGCAAACGTATATATATACCTGAAAAAAGCCGAGGCGTAACGAGAACCCACGGGACGAACACACAGGAGGGCGAAACCAACACAGTGACAGGCAGGGCGAACGAGGACGCCGAAGGTGAGACGCGAGAAACAAACAGCGGCTCAGCAGTGATTGGCAGCTCACGCACACGGAAGAAAGAATGGCATAAAGACGAGAACCGTGAAGTAGAGTGTTCATTCTCTGAAGATAAGTAGACGAGACAACTGCCCGAAACTTCAGACT
Organism: Ligula intestinalis; assembly: GCA_036362985.1. Taxonomy (NCBI): domain Eukaryota; kingdom Metazoa; phylum Platyhelminthes; class Cestoda; order Diphyllobothriidea; family Diphyllobothriidae; genus Ligula; species Ligula intestinalis. The sequence continues at coordinate 26,294,416 of JAYGXS010000007.1, forward strand.
TACAATAAATCTCTCCCTGTAAATGCCCTTCCTTCTTCTGATTTACCACCTGGAAATCAAATTTTCAGCACCATGGTGTGTGTGTGTTCTTGCCCTACTTAACAGAGTTAAATGCAGAATGGGCTTCAAATGGTAGAGAAGATTCTGCTCGGGTGGGACCCCACGTGGGTTTGGGTATGACTGGCTGATGACGGCTAATAAGCCAGAAATGACCATTCCAGTCTCCCTTGTCTTGTATACCATCAATTCTATGTGCCTACTATTACCGGCTGTTACGGCTGTCAGAGCCTCTCTCAAGGCCCAAGGCAGAGCCGGACAGATGAGTCCCGCAAACGATTAGTTGAAAGCTAATGAACGACTGCCAATATTCTCTGACCTAAACCGGCTAGACAGGGAGCTCGTGGGTTCCAGGGTTAGAGCGTTTGACTCTGATCAAAGAGATCGCGGGTTCGAGGCTCGGGTAGGACGCCACTTAAAAAACAATGGAAAGGCCCTAAACTATGAGGCCGTGCTTTCGATCATGGATCAGAAAATGAGCCGAGTATCCTTATCAAAGAATGATTTTAAGCGGACTGGTTGAGGGGGAAGATTAGCCATCGTTCTATTAAAATTGCTCCTTAACCAATCCAACAACTGCACTGCTACTTGATGCCTACACGATTCTCTGTCCTCTTCATCGACCTCGGTGTCATTCTATTTGTAGCGAACTCTATTCCATGGCTGATTTCACGAAATCTAAGGTGGAAGCAAACTGTGATTTGATTTGATCACAGAATTTGATCATGTTGTTGTCCGAAAAAAACGAAACGGCCACAGCACCCCACTTTTACCCACGTCCAGATTCTCCTCCAAAAAGTTACGAAGCCGCGTCCCAGATTGCAGGCTCGATTAACCCGCCACCAACCATCAGCCCTCCACCCACGCGGCCCTGGCAGGGAAAATAAGTCCCACCTCCCCTCCCTCTCCCCTCGGCAAGTTTGTCATGAGTAGTGTTCACTGTGTGTCCTGCTGTCTCAGTCCACGCAGGACGCAGATAGCACACACACCCACATAAACTGGCCATTAGGCCTACCCCACCACCTCTCAGGACAGCGTCGGAGACCTTCCTCACCATAATTCTACAAAGATCATATCACGTAGCACTTAGGACATCGCGACGCCTGCCAACGCTGCCGCCGGTCCCGGCAACCTTCATAAGCCTCTTCTAATCATCATTACCACAAGCCGCTACCCCCCTCCCTGGTCTCTCACTGTGCTCAGCCGTCTTGTGCCAGTGGAGACGAAACCAAGGCGGCTGGAAGCTGTGCGGACCTCCAGGCTTGACGACGACGAAGACGGCGATGCACAGAGAGGCGAACTTGAAAGTGGAGGCCTGCGCTCTCTCCCATGCCATGTTCTTCTTGAGGTGGTGGCAACCGTACCCGGCGGAGGAGACTGACCCATCATCACGGGCATCAGCGCCTTCCTCAGTTAAAGGCAATCGGAGGGGGAGGTGGAAAGCCATAAGAAAACTTTCCAGAGAGGAGGGGGGACGGGGGGAGTGTTATCATCTGGCAGATCTTTTGATTTGTCAGGCTGACGGGGGAAAACAGAGCGTAGGGGTGAGAAAGGGGAAGACGACTGTTTTCTCGTTGAGAAAGATTAGCGCTGGAGGGTGAGGTTGGCCAGGTCCGAAACAAGGCTGCCATCTTGATGTTCACACACAGAAACACAGAGCGAAGGCTGCCTTGTTAGGGCTAACCACAGGCGCGGCAGTCATACGTAGACCATTAAGCGAAAATACGCATGCATGTGCGTGCGTTTAAGGAAGCTTGTAATGTTGCCAGGGCCGGACTACGCTAATGATTCGCTATCTGTGCCTTCTAGGCAAGAAAGAATACTGCCTGCGCTCAGTGTACATCTGAAAGATGTGAAAAAGACCGCCCCAGTCAAGTTTTAGCATAAGGTGACCTCTTCAAAAAACTCGAAAGGGACAAAGGCATATTCTATAGGGGAATAAGCAGTCCTTATGTTTAAAGATGAGTAAACGTTGAGTAAAATTCGATGGGGTAGACCAGAAACACCATTTTGATTTGTTTCGGCATACAAGTCAAGTTCGACCATTGGTTTCAATGAAGTCCACCGTATGCTCCAAACAGGTTTGAGCAGGGGGGATGACGGAAGAGTAGTAGATGTTGCAGGCGTCACCGCAGTCACCACCTTTACTCAGGGCCAAAAAGACCAAACGGGATGAGGCCGTGACCGCTTTCTCCAATGCAGACCAGAACACTGCGTGATTTGGTCTTAGGTGACATTAGACTTTGTGCAAGTACTAACGCACTATCTACTCCACCTCAACTTTAGCCGCCGTCAATACTGAGACAGGCAGACCCAGATGGGTACTGCTGCTACTACTACTAATAGGTCAGGTCAGGTTTATTAAGGGAACTATAGGTAAATACCTTTGAATTCCGAAGAAGAAGATGCGATCTCTGGAACAAGGACTTGATTGTCCTGACGTTTCGGATTCCGTCAGGAATCCTTAGTCAGAGGTAATCGTAAAAAGGTCTGAGACATGCGCAGATAAGGGGAGATTGGCAATACCTTTGAATTCCCTGTTGGTACGGAGCAGTTTATGAAATGCAGTGGTTCAGCAGAACATGTGGCGTTGCCAGTAATGGAACTGCATAAAAAGAGCAGACAGTAAAAAACTCCTTAGGTATTGACCAGACATTCTAGGGGTTTAAATGCCGTTTGAGGAATTTAAAGAAGAAAAATGTCACCCGTTTTTCTATTTCTACTGGTACTAAACTAATGATGCAAGTGAATGATGATAGTGTGGACACTACTCCTGACTTTAATATTAGTTAAAATGGATGCCGATTCAAGTCAGCGCTGGACTCCTGGCCCTGAGATCGGAACTGAGAGTGTAAGCCTGGATTTATGCTATTCCGAGTCTATGCATTTTTGAGGCCCGGAGCACTCCAAGGCTTGCAATAATTTCCGCCCTCTCGCTTCTATTCTGCAAAACTGCGCCAGTTTCTCCTAAGTTTAGACTGTGAGGACTAGGATGCTGTTGCCAGAAGTAATGACCAATGCTAGAAATGGCAATTCTTGTAGTCAAATACAGTGCAACATGAATAGTGCAATATTAGTTACGCACGAAATATTAGTAATAGTTTTGATACTAGCGATAATACATCGTATGGAAAAAAGGGAAGTGTTATCGTTTACAGCTAACAAGTACATAAATATGCTCGAGGAAACCAGCCTCTCGTATGCAGTACCAAAGTATATCAGGACAAAATAATAAATTCATGGTAAATACTATATCTATGACCTCCTAAATCGAACTCAAGAAAAATGCAAGATAAATACTGGATTTCTTACGCCTACATCGTACCCTGGAACAGAAACTGCCTGCAATAGAGGTAGCTTTACATCAGCTACCTGGACAATTTGGGTCTGGTTTAAATTTATTGTGATGCTTAGGGTAATTTTTGGTTCTGGTTAAACGATGGAGTTTGGGTTAAGATTGAGGCTACGGTTTAGGTTATGGTGTGTGTGTGTGTGTGCCCTACCTCAGATTATACGCAAAGCCATCTTTACTACTCGGGTAAGGCGTTCGTATCCCCGTTTCTGGTTTTGGGTGCTAAACCTTACTCAAGTTAATCCAAGCACTCACCAACCAACCTGGTTGACAGAGCACTGGAAACTTGTGTTTCATTCAAAATGGGGTTTAATCCCCCCTCCCAGCAGGAGTGCTGGCTAGATTAAAATCCAGAAACTAGCGGCTCCAAGCTTCTATGATGTCTGAGTGGACGGAGAGAGGGATGGCTCAGCCAGGAACTTGTCAGTGCTCTTCGATCTGACAAATAAGCAATTATTTTGATGAACGTTCATTTATCGTTACCGGAA